>CM060956.1:34643356-35068356 GCA_030765055.1 Mantis religiosa
AAATTACACTGACAACTATTATGGCACAATGGGGATGAATTTTAAAACTTCAATACTTCTGATTAGTTTATTATTTTTATTTTGTTTATATCACTAATACATTAGTAATAATAGTACAAAGAGCAAATTTCATTTCAAGATATCTATTAATTTATGAGCTAAAATGTTTTATCATTTTTCATTGCACGTAAAAGTGTTGCATGAATATAAGTGTTTTAGACGTCATTTTATGTCATATAATAAATAAAGTTTTAAGAATTCTGAATAGTGCTACATTCTTATAATAAATCAAAATTGAATTTTTAAGTAATACACGTAACTGCTTCTTTTATGAAAAGCTATTTTAGTTCCTTTACGTCAAAGGCACCAAACAATTTTGGATGTAATTCTTCATAGGAACCTTATGAATACCGATGTAAGGTTTCATTAGGTTTGGGCAAAATCTCATGCGACTGGAATAGTTTCAGTATATAAAAATGTAATTTGAAAAAAGAAGCAGACCTTTGAAACTAACATCAGGGGCAAACGCTACTGTACAGAGGCCTTTAAACTTCTGTAGTGGCTTTAGGGAGTGGAAGGTGTGCAATGTGCTAATACCAACGTTTCTTCCACCTCTTTTCTTCAGAAACCTAATTTTCATATTTTGAGCAAGGTTCTCCAAAATTGCAACCCTGATGTAGCTAAAAACGTTTCGTTTAACAGTCTATTCTGCATGATCTCCCTGCAGTTTTCTTTGCGTACTCAAATAACAATGGTATACGCCTAAGGAGATGTGTTTGCCAGCTTATGTTTGGGAAACCCCAATTCAATTACACACCCGCAGCTAATTCCTGAACAACAATGATACGGCACGAGGTTTGGTTGCGCCCTTAAATTATGCATTTCTTTTTTCTGGAGGATCACGCGTCTTACGGTTGATTATAGTGTTAGGTCATGGCGTGTGGCACGTGGCTCTGTCGGAAACGTCCCCTTGGGCAACAAACTCGCTTGACAGTCAGTCGTTCTACCATTGGATCCGCCTGTCTCGTCATTGACATTACGCGTTCTGTGTAAGACGACTTGTGTACAATCGTGGGCAAATAATTGTATTTCCTTGAGCCGACCTTCTTATCCATAGCTCGCACTTGTGTTGTAAAATATGGTGAAAATATATCAGAAACAAAATCACTCATTGACTCTGCTTTCTCTCCCATGATGTCTATATTCCCTGAGAAAAAATTATAAAGCTTTTCAACGATCATCTGACTGTAACGAGATAATAAACCAGGCTAAAGTATCTGCGTGCAAGACCACACTTAAGATAACTTACAACCAAGATTCCAGTAGCGAAGAGAAAATCGGCAGCAGTTATAGATGTATTTTTTTATCTTGAAAAGTGCAGAGCGGTGCGCAGTGTTATCTGGACGAGTTCACCTCAGAACGGTTGCAACTGGAGGGGAGGGCAGGTCATTACGTACCAGTTGCGAGCAACTAAACACGTGCAGAGCTAGTCGGTAACACTGCAACTTGTTTCAAAATGTACTTTTCTCCTGGTTCCAAGAGAGCATTTATAAATGGTGCATCCTAGCAGCACATTAGGAAATAAAGTGCTACGTTTAAAAACACCTGAAGTAATAACCAATATCCATAGATTTATAAAAAGGAACAATGGTCTGGGTCAGCTATAAAAATCTGGGGAAGGGTATCTGAGGAAACAGTTGTGTCTGAAAGCAGTTTAGGAGAGTTATTAAGGAAAGAAAAGTCATTGGTGGTAGTGCAACAACGTCCTTCTCTATGCCCAGTAAACAAAGATTAAGAACATGCACAAAATCTAATTTGGATGTTTTAACTCAGAAGTAGTTAGGCGAACTATGAATAATTTTTAAAGCACAGATAAACAAAGACCAACTTTGGAGAAAGTGCTTATGAAGCTTTAAAATTCTACTGACTTCCAAGGCAGTGTCTGAACATTAAGAGGAGTTCTTTTGAAGCTAGGATTATTTGAAAAAAAAAAAAAAAAAAAAAAACACTAAGCGTGAGAGACAAATTTTAATCGAAAATCGCACCATAGTGCAAAAAGGCTTAAGTATTTACGAAATATTCGGAGATATCGAAGTAAAGTTTATATAGTTTATATGGATGAAACTTATATAAATACAGCACATACTGGACCATATGCCTGAAGTGAAATATGTTACAGGGACTCTGCAGCGATATTGAAAGGCCGATAGTTGTTTATCATGCCTGCTGGAGGAGAACAGGGTTTTGTTCCAAATACCTATGTACTATTTAAGATCCAACAAAAGCGTGGAGATTACTACCATAGTAAGAATTACAACTTAGTTTATAAGAGCTGCAAAACTGGCTTCGAGAATGAAATTTGTTTTTAGACACCTTATGCACCGCCCACCACTCTCGTAATCTTACGCGTGTAACGTATTGTGGCGATAGGTGCACTATACCCACCACAGTTGCTACTCATCCCTACCACGCAGGATTCCTGTCAAGATAAAATAATACAACTGTACCTACATCTCTTTTTCTCCTGCAATGGAAATCTCCAAGGGTGAGAAAAACTGAAGACAATAATTGTACATTTGCATAAGTTTCCTCTTTTAATACTGTTTAAACACCGTTATTACGAACGAGAATAGAGATAAGGGTTGCGCCGCAGACGGTTGCATGGAGTGGGGAAAGGAATTGATCATAATCACGTAGCGATTTGACACATTCTAATATATTTTTGATTCAGAAATCTCAAATGTCCACACATTGGAGCCAATTTAAAACTGGAAGATATCACTATTCATTGCTAAGACAGTTCTATGAATGAATTTTTAAAAATATTCTTAATTCTTAGCCACTGTTTAGAAAATTTAATCACTTACTAGAAAGGCTCTATCTTAACGTAATCTGTTATTATTTCCTTTGTATAGCATCTTTGTTGAGCACTTTTGAGCATCAGATCACGTCATCAATAGCCCAATAATAATTACTTACGTAAATATTGATGTTTTCCATGCTTAAAAGTATTTATATTTTTAAAATAAAATTTTCTGGCATTAGCGGAAGGTATTAGTAAGCTGCTCAAATTTGTTATTTTTCATATATATTTAATTTTAAACAGAAAATTGTTTCTGTTTTTCTCCTGATCAACTCTATAAAATTTACACTTATTATTTAATTTATGGATAAATCCATTCACATATTTAGAAGGAGCTATTTGAAACTCTGTCTGTTTTGTATATTTAGTTTACAAGTTCCAATAAGATTGGTGAAAAAATGACTTCTCGGCGGTGAATGAATTGGACTCTGACCATGACCCTGTCACGGTCGATTCCGACGTCACCATGCCAGCTCTGCTAAACTCAGACTGGGAACTAGAGGTAGACTGGGATGCAGCCATCCTCAAACTCAACCAAACCATCGACCCTCGTCCACGCATCGAGGATGTCGAGGCGCTGGAGGCTGCGGCGATGAGTTTCTCCCAGCAGGTCCGTCAAGCGGTGAGTGCACACACTCACCGTATCCCAACCAACACACCTAACCCTCTGTCCATCACAAACGAGATCCAGCAGCTGCTAAAAGCCAAGGCAGCTGTTCGGAAGCTATGGCAGCGTTTCCGTCATCCCAGGATAGGAGCAGTTTACCAGCGGTTCAGATCCCTGGCAAAGCGGCTGCTTTGTGCCCACCGTAAGGTGGCCTGGGACAACACTTTCCGAAACGTCAACCTCCAGGAAAAGCACCCCTGGAAGATCATCAAGTCCCTTAGGAGGGACAAAACTCTTTACCAGCATCTGCTGCATGGCACTCGCGGGAGACTCGCTTACGAGCCCCAAGATAAGGCCACAGCTTTCGCGGATCATTTGGAAAGCCAATTTGAGCCAAGGGAGGACCCCCAGGACGAAGACTTCACTGACCTCGTGGAGGCTGCTGTGGAAGACCTCTATGAGGAGCCACAGCGGCGCCATGAGGCGATCCATATCCCAATAGTCACCCCAAGGGCGGTGACTGCTGAAATCCGAAAATTGAAACCCAACAAATCCCCTGGACATTATGACGTTAGTGCACTCATGCTCCAGCACCTTCCCAAGAGGGCCGTCATCCACTTGACGCGGATCTTCAATGCGTGCCTCCACCTCCGCCACTTCCCGGCTTGCTGGAAAGAGGCGAGAGTGGTGTGCATCCTGAAGCCCGGCAAGGATACGGTCTTCCCGTCTAGCTACATATCCATAAGTCTTCTACCAACCGTCTCAAAACTATTTGAGAGGTTGCTCCTATCCCGCCTGACCACTCTTTTCGAGGAAAGGCAGCTTCTACCCGATCACCAGTTTGGTTTTCGTCATGGACACTCCACGACCCTACAGCTACTGCGTCTGGCCGAGAGGACGGCCCTGGGACTCCAGGAAAACCTCAAGACAGTCGCGGTGCTGCTAGACGTAGCCCTTGCCACAACCTGGCACCAAGGCCTACTGTACAAACTCAGGGAGGTCAACGTAACTCCTCCATATCTCGCCCTGATTAGTAGTTTCCTCAGAAACCGCACATTCAGGGTGAGAGTGGAAGGACGGATGTCATCTCTCAGACCAATAGCCGCGGGAGTCCCGGAGGGCAGTCTACTGTCCCCGATACTCTTTGCGGCCTACATGTCTGACTTCCCCTTAGAACCACAGACTGTTACGTGCCAATATGCTGACGACGTCCTCATAATGGCACGTAACAAAAACCTACGATATTGTCATGCTCCGCTGCAGCGCCAACTCCGAGCCGTTGGCCGTTGGAGTGAGAAGTGGAGGATGGCCATTAGCCCCGAGAAGAGCTCTGTTCTGTTCTAGGTCCGAGCTAGACGACCGGATTGGTCGCTGAGGTTAAGAGAGAGGCAAATCCCTTGGGTTCCCACTGCCAAATACCTTGGCGTCCACCTCGATCGCGGTTTCACCTACACACCTCATGTCCGGGTCAAAGCCGGACAAGGGCATGCAGCGCTAACACAGTTATACCCTATTCTCAAATCCACCATGCCAACACACCTCAAACTACGCCTGTATCGGGCGATTATACCGCCCCTGATTCTGTACGGCTGCGAAGTCTGGGGATCAGCGCCTCCCACCACTATTCGCAGACTCCAGCGCGTCCAGAACAGGGCATTGCGCATGATCTACGATACCGGGCGTAGATTCCCGTCCCACATCCTTAATACATACTCTGGGGTCTCGTATATCGTGGACGTGGTGCGGGAGAGATCCCGCACCATCTACGATAAGCTGAACTCCCATCCAAACATACTGGTGAACACACTTGGCCGTTACGACCACAGGGCTTCTCGCCGCCGTCCGAGCTACCGGTTACCCAAAGATGCCTTGGGTAACTAGAACTGAACAGGGCCACATTCCCCTGTCTCCAACCTCCTAAGCCCAGAAATGGGCTTGGTAAACTCAATACCTTAACACTGTTCCTTTCCCTCTAGCCTGTTAAGCGGACTGTGCTCAGATGCTTCCCAGGCAGGCGGAAGAGCGCAGCCAGCACTGGCGCATCCCCCCCCCCCCCCCACGGGGCGACTGCGCGCACAAGGCTAGATATGTCCACTGCCGAAAACAACCGCCTGAGAAAAATAATGACTCTTCTATACTGCCCAGATAAAGACGCAATAAGCGGCTAGGTGCTGGGCAGCAAACACTCCGTCCAGGTAAACCTGGACGACTCGACTCTTCTGCTGCTGCTGGTGAAAAAATGCAACGTTGAAAGCGTGCACGTACTGAAAAAATTGAAATTTATGTGTCTTAAGATCAGGTTAGTGAGCGAGGTGCAAATGCATTACGAAGATCCCAGATTCCCACCGCTGAGGTCGACCAAGCAGATTGAGAATGTTTCGTGGCTTTCTAACAAGGAAACTAACACTGCACTCACACCGCTACACATCTGGAACTTTGATGGTATAATGTCTGCTGTATATAAAGCATGTGTGCCAAAAATATACCGCGGAGCAGAACCGCAACACTCCAAACTGGAGCGTGGAAAGTGCCACATGCGACCACTTGCAAGTAGTTGCTGGACAGCCCTCGTCAGGTGTGGGAGACGGCGCTCCTTACGTATGTTATGTGCAGACCGCAAACCGCAAACCGCCAGGGGTAAGCAATCCCTCCCGTACTAGTCGGCCAGGATATGAATACACTTGAAGGAGGGCAGCACTGTTTTGCTTACTACATGAAGCTTAGGGAACCGCGCGGAGCGAGGGATAGTGAGGGGAAATTCTATAACGGGAATGTACAGTCACACAAAACAGTACACGCCTGCTGATGTCTTCATGTTAGTTCTCGGAAGTAGGAAGTCTGGGAATGTTTGTTTCAGGTCCTTCATCTGCTATATCCGTGTCACTGCATCCTTTTGCTTCAATATTCATATTCTCAAAATAACAGTCATCACGATTGCAGACTTTATCGTCATCATCGCTGCTCTCTAGTCCCACGTTTATAGTTATATCTTCGGTTGTTTCCTCCATTAACCGATCTCGGCGCTTAAAATCTTGCTCAATTCATTTCACTTTTCTGCATGCTGCTATCCAATCAGTTTGTGTAATTTGAGTTATGCAGCTTGTTGTCATAGCTTTCAGATTACTCAAAGTAATCGAAGTACTTCTTTGTTTAATTCCAGATAGCTCTATGGGGTTAAGGTCATAGTGCTAGGGAGGAAGGCGTAAGACTGTAAAATCCCTTTGTTCCACCAGTCAGTCTAGTCAATAAACAGGCCTTTTAAATTAATTTTCACTATCTCTAGAAGCTCATTTTCTGTCAGTTGTGGAGCTTGTTTAATTTTCTTTTGTGTTAGCCAATGAATAACCTGTACCTTTCGAGATGAAGTGTTAGGGGCTTTATTTTCCTGTACGGTATGGCAAAACAATGCTTTTTGGTGGAGTATTTGATATTTATTTCTCTTCTATCTACTTTTTATAATTTTGACTGTTAGTTTCATCGTGGTTATCTGCTGATTTGGATTTTGAATCGTAAATCAATTCAGTTCCCTCAATAAATCCCATGGATCCCCTCTATGTACAAATTGCTCTTTGCCCAGCACTAGTATTAGTCAAAACACATGGTACTTCCTAATATTGCCAGCACTTCTTGACGGTTTAGTGAGTATGGACCCAAGTCTCGTCTGTATAAACTACTGGTTTACGTGGCATTTTTTCATTTTTAATAATACCCCTTAAGTACTCTGCAAGTTTTGCAACTATTTGTGGTTTCTCCATTAGCACAGATCGTTTGTTTTTGCATTTCTTAAAGTGAAATCCAATATCTTCCAATATTTTTATAAATGTTTCTATGCCACCCTGAAAGTTTATTTATTATTTAGCAAAGTTCAGGAGTTCCCTCAAAGTAGGAATTTCCTTTCTCTGTTCATAGTACTCTAGAAAATTTCTACGTACAACGCACTTATCAAATTCATCAAGAGATATGGTTCTGCGTGATTTTCGATTTTTTTTTGAAGTAGTAACCTTAACCCGAGTTGATGAAGCATTTTATGTTCATGATGGTTCTCCCAGAACTTCCCACTATTTTTGCTGCTCCAACTGCTGCTTTTTCAAGGAGTACGAGTAACCATTTTTCCCTGCTTTTCTTGTCTACAGAACTGTATAACCTCATATATGATATGCTTTACATTAGAATGGGATACTTTCCTTGTTTTTAACTTTGTAGGTGCTTCCGTAATTAAACTCTTCACAAGCACACGCCAATTTTATCGCAACAAGCATAAGAAAAGGTTCAAAGAAGCACCGTGTTGAACTACACTACATCTGCAGGTCACATTGGAAGTATGTCGGTACGAGTCAACTGGAGAATTTAATGTCAGGAAGGCACGTTGGCCATGGTAGCTCAAAGGTTAAGAGCGACTGGACGGAAACCAGTAGATCCGTGGTTCAAATCCGGCCATGGCATTGAATTTTTCATGTTGACTCTATCCATAAAATATCTTAGCCTATATCCGGCTAGTGTGGAGAAATGATTAATTTCCATCAATTAACTAAAATAATATGTCGGTACTGTTGATGTTTGCGTTATCCGCACTGTACCTGCGGTACTCCACCCACTTGTGACGTAACTGTTTAGTAACGCTTCTCGCCGAGTGCATTCATATCGTGGCCGAGCAGTAGAATACTGTGTTACTATGCCTATATATTACATATTCCGGACTCATTTTCGAGTACTTCTAGATATACTCCACACCCGATTTTTGGCACACAGGTCCTACATAGGGCAAACATATTGTCATCAAAATTTTAAGCGAATAATATGAGCATACTGATAGGTAAGATCACTAGGCAAATTCTCGATGGGATAATTAGATCTGGGAATTGTTATTTCTTCCCCTCATTTTGTTTCATCCCCTTCTTCATCGTTACACTAGACATCAGGGGAACACCCGCCGTGGACATGTTATGAACTAAAGTTTACTTGTTCCTGATGTACGACTAACCTATGGCATTCGGGATGTAAGTCCTTGGAACTTTTAACGTGCTCCAGCAAGTTCTTGAGGCGTAAGACCTAAGAACTAAGAGGAAGTTAATCCGTTGAAACAGAAGAAGAAGAGGTTTAAATCATCCACGAGCAATTTCTGTCCTTGAGACAGGGTCAAAAGTCTTCTGTATAATATTTCCCAGTAGTCAAAATAGTTTCACATATGATTTATAGACTCCAAATTGTTAGTAAACGAAAAAAGGGGACATCTTGAACATTTTGAGGTCTTTAGCTAGGCTTAAAAGAGGTCTGTGTTCAAAATTAAACGATCTTTTCCGCCCAATATACTTCAGGACGCGGAGAACCTCAGCAGTTATGAGCGTCCATAAGTAAGAACTCAATTTCAAAATCTCTTAATATCTTTAAATAACAGCTTTACACAAAAACACTCTGAAACAGAGTTCCGTTAATTGGTCAACGTGATTACGACGGCACTACGCAAATATTCTTGTTAGTTACGGAGATCCAAGCTTAAGAAAAAACAGATGCCTGATATTTGCACGACTTTCTCTATTCTCTGTTATAAAAACATTTTGTCTAATACGTCCTGCTAATACAGATTTTTTTTCCTTGTTCCATTTATACCCCGCTTTTAACTGCTATGGCCATATCGGCGGCCGTTCTCCTTTGGAACATACTATGGAACATCTTTGGTTTTTAATCATTGGATCATGCACACATTCACACTCTCATTCATACTCTGGGGAAGATGGAGAATGATCTTGGTCGGAGAAAAATCCCCACCCTCATCGCCGGGAATCGAACCTGGGACCCCTAGCACGGCTCTACCGACTAAGCTTGGAGGCCAGCCAACACAGATTTATTTTCAAATTACACTTATATATTTCGTGGCACGTATTAAAAAGATATAGTAGACTGAAGGGATAGCCAGAAAACTGAATAGCTTTGTGAAGGCTTTTAAATGACATGCATCTTAAATGTCCAGAGAATAAACGAATAGCAACTCGTCTCTTGAGAAATATAAATCTTGTCTGTATCTTTCTATTTAGTAATCGTATAAAAGTCATTCAGAATGAAGCAGTGGCTACGCGTGACTTTCAAAGCGAGGGAAGCTTCAAATAATAACTTTTAATTAAAATAAAAAGAAAATAAGGACTCAAAGAACTAAAGCTAGTCTTCAGTACTCTTTCTATTGTACAGTCACAGGCAGGCCCTTCTTGCATTGCAAGACTGGTCACACTACAAGCGGACATGTTGCTGCCTCCTCTCTCCATTCAGAAGTTCCAAATTTTCCTACAGCAGGCGCACACCACGTGAACTGTTGGCCTAAAATGGGGAAAGTATGTAATTCATACACTTTTACTAATAAATTAAAACAGGAATTTCCTATTTGTAAACAGTAAATGCCAATCTACATAAAATACTGTTCCTAATTGTATTGAAATATAATTACGGTTGTATTTAAAACCGCCACATAAAACAAACAGACTTATCTTTAGACGCTACAGAAACTTCACGTAACAATATCTTTACTGTGGTCAACGACCTTGGTAGATTGTAATTGTGTATGTGACGTAATTCTGCTACTGTAAGTGTATTTCTATGGAAATAAAGAACATTTTGAATTTCTGCAACCTGGACTGTAATTCTACGAACCCACAAAGTCACAATATTCTAAAAATGTCTTCTTCTTCTTCTTCTTCTTCTTCTTCTTCTTCTTCTTCTTCTTCTTCTTCTTCTTCTTCTTCTTCTTCACTTCATGGATTGGGCTCTCGCCTGTTCCGTCTTCACAGTGTCTGCTTCCATCTTTTCCTCGACCTCCCTACGCCCCTCTTTCCTTTAGGACTATATTGGAAAACTACTTTTGGCAGTCTTGTATCATCCATTCTTCCAACATGTTCAAACCATCTTCTTCTGTACCTATCCATTCTTGAGGTGATAGCTTCCACTTGTAATTCATTTCTTATATTTTCATTTCTGACTCTATCTTCTCTTGTACATTCTTTTGTTCTTCTCAAGAATCTCATTTCACAACTTTGTATTCTTTGTGTAGGTACCCAGTTTTTACATCCATAAAGTAACGTTGGGACCGCCATGGCGTTATAAAATTTTATTCTTGTTTCAGATCTTGTTTTATTCTTTAGGGTTTTGTGAATTGTTCCACAAATTGTTTGAAATATCAGTAATTTTTGTTCGTATCTTTATCTTTCTCATTGTTGATTTCACATCCTAAATAATTGAAGGAGGATACTTGTTCCAATACTTTGTCATTAACGACAATTTTCTAACTTATTGGTATTTTACCCCAGTTTCCCATTATTTTTTACTTCTCTATTGATATCTCAATATTAAAACTTTTGCATATTTGGTTAAGGTGGTATATTGAACGTTGTAGATCATATTCTGTTTCCTGTATAGTTACTACATCATCTGCATATAATAAAATATTTAAAATATTTCCTTGGGCTACTTTTATGCCTGCGTCATATTTTTGTCTCCAATTTTGGATTATTTTATTAACATAGATGTTAAAAAATTTCGGTGACATTGGACACCCTTGTCTGTTTGTTTTCTAGGAATGTCCCATTCAATATATCCACGGCAAGCTTTATTTTATGAACCTTCAGGTAGACGATGTGTTGGAAGACAAGGACCACTTTTATTAGCTTCGGAACAGGTCTGGAAGGCCTAAATCTTGTGAGGAGGAGGAAGAAGAAGAATTATCCCTACTTGTATTCATTTAGCGACCCTGACAATCCCCGTGGGGTCAGGGTTGACCAGAAGAATCGAACCCACAGCCTGCCACAGCCACAACCGTGCAGTCAATTTTACAGTACTTTCTCCCAGCTACTTTACTTTTATTGCAGATATGCTCTCCCAGCTTGATGTTGTGCCCATTTCGTTGCATTGACCGGATACGACCACATCTAGTTAATAATTTCCTGAGGGCGACTCTTAACGTTACTGTTTGATGAAGGCCATCTCCAGAATCGCTGTCATATCTCATCCCCGATATGCCACCTCGATTTCCCGTTATTGTTATTAGATACGCGCAGCGTCCTAGCTTCCGGGGGAAAAGTCATCAAATAAATTATTTGCTACTCTATCTTTGGCGTTTGTTCTTTGTTAATGCAGACGTTGATTACAGGAAGGAAGATGGTCACTTCGGGCTGTGCAACACCACGCGCCTCCTAGACCAAAATGATAAGGGGTCTGGGTCGTAAACGAGTACAGTTCAAGTGTAAGTTATTGAGTCAACAGTGTCAATGTGATAAGGGTGTTCGTACTCTTCCCCAATGGTAAACAGTAAACTTCACTACAAATCAGATCAAAAAAATAAAAGAGAACAATTCTATTATTCTTCTTACCGTGTGGGATGGCTAAGGCAGTTTCGTTTGAGGCCCACATCCAGGCTCGAGTTTGATTCCCATGGCTAACTTAACTGACCCATGGGTTTTTCGTGGGTTGCCAGGCGAATGCTGGGTAGGTTAATTGCATTCCCTGAATTTCCTGTCCCTCAATTTAATCCTCATTATAATTTCACGCCATCTATCATCTGGTGGTAGTAGAAGTGTCGGCGAGTGTCTCGGAGGTGTATGGTAGGATGAACACTTCCTGCTCCGGTGGGACAGTTGCCGGTCTCTGACCATTTCCGACCCCAATAGTGGGGAATCTCCGCTGTCCTTGTCTACCGGAGGGGATTCGGTAGATAGGGCACCATGCTGGGCCCATTGTTCCTATGCCCCCAAGTGGGGCACACCCGGGAGGAAGGATGAGGCGAAGGAGAGAGAGGGCAGCCGACCCAAGAAGCCACGACAGTGCAGAGGGCAGGGTCCCTACAGTTTACTTAGATACATATATTCGAACTGGGGACCTCTTGGACGTGAGGCAGACACACTACAATCTACGCTACCGAGGCGGACGTGCTAATGTAAACGTTCTATAAATTCATGTATGCTTGTTTAACGTAAGCTAAATTGTTATAAATACGGAGAGAAGGTATGCGACCAATATAATATAGGATTTCCATCAAAAGTCGGATTTTATATTTGTATTACTTCCCCTATCTGTTCTTCAAATAAATTATTCTTTAAGAAGTTTAATGTTTCATTTGCTTCTTAAAATAAATGGAGATAATAAACATTTGCAGAGTGAGTGTGTGAGTGAGTGAATGAGTGCGTGATTGAATGAGTGAGTGTATGAGTGAATGTGTGAGTGAGTGAATGTAAATGAGTCAGTGTGTGAATAAGTGCGTGTATGTATGAGTGTGTGAGTGTGTGTGTGTGTGAGTGTGTGTGTGTGAGTGAGTGAGTGAGTGAGTGAGTGTTTAGGGTTTAAGAGCCTGTTGGCAGCTAGATCATTTGGGTCCGACATATACTACTTTTTTTTTTTTTTTTTTTGCAATTTACCTCCTCCAACGTTAAGTCATATCGAACGATGAATGAAATGGGTGAAATGATGCTCAAATGAGTTCAGGGTCCATGGAGCTTAGAGTTACCTGACATTCGTCTCTCAGGATAAGGGAAAACCCCGGAAAAAGCCTTTACTAGGTAACTCACCCTTACCGGGATTCGAACTCGCGACCTCTTGGACGTGAGGCAGACACGCTACCATCTACGCTACCGAGGCGGACCACTTTCTTATAGGTAGAATGAAAATAGGGGAATACAGTAGGCTTATGACGCAATAAAATCTTTAAAGAGCTGGCTTCTGTTGAATTAGTGGTCTTCTACTCTCCTGATAATGCCAGCAGGTAAAGAAAAACTGAATAACGACTTCTTATTTAAGAAAAGTATAAATATTTCAAAATTGAAACTTATAACATTGAATATTTCGAAAATGGTAAACTGTACAAAAAAATTTATTTTTCGTACATTTTGTATTTCAACAAAATCTACTTTTTTGTGCAGTAAGATCTTGTGTATTTTCTCAAGGTTCACCAGTAATCCCAATATCATCAAGAATAATGTGGGCTTAAGTTACTATTCCCAGAAAATTCAACACATTTATTTAATTTATTATGAAGATATCTTAAGTTAATAGTATTTTAATCAAAATTATTAAGAGTTTAGTTGGAGAGATTTTCTCGTAAATCATCTCACATCTTTGAAAGATCCCGAATTTGGGCTCTGATGAACACATTTTTTGTTGTTTTAAAATGCCTTTTTGATTCAGGGAGTACCGAAACATGTACTTTCGCTAATATATTGTTAGGGATATCTAAATTTTGAAAGAATGCAGTAGCTTCTCTACCATTACGCAGGAGTAAATATTCCTTTTGATCTATTTCCAGCAATTAGTCTCTCAACTTCATAAACACGGTTAAGCGACAACGCTTGATTGTGAACCCCAGCGAGAAAGTTATCAAAACTTGTAGCTGATTCGCAAGTAAACATGTGAACTTCTGAAGGCAGGTGTTTAAATTCAAGGAGCATTATAAAGATAAATCACTGCTATTGGCAATTCGCTCTGTAGCAACATCCTGTGTACTTTGACGAACACAGATAAAAGCTTCCGCTCACTTGTATTTATTTTCTCGTATCCTTGATCCGGTAAGGAATGTCACGATAAGTTCGTAAATGCGTGATCTTCCACCTTGTTCCAGTTTCTCAGGTCACTCATTTACATCACTTCCACTTTGTCGTAACAAAAACTAGACTAATAATAGAACTAAGACAAGTGTGGAAATAACTTCCGTAACGTTGTCAGGAATTTTATAGTGTTAAATAGTTTTGCTAGTGCGCTATACTTTCTCCATTATGTGTAATAAGTAAACGAAATTTCAATTCTACCTAAAATATTTTTAGGCTTCCTGAAACCTGCTCACAAAATGGAATTTTAGAAAAAGAGAGAGGGAGTGTGTGTGTGTGTGTGTGTGTGTGTGTGTGTGTGTGTGTGTGTGTGTGTGTGTGTGTGTGTGTCTCCGTAGGGGAGGAGATCCATTCCCTTCAGCTGCTTTAGTGCGGGCGCTGCGGACCCTTAGCACTCGTGGTACCTCTGACGTTACTAGAGGAACCTCGGGCCGAGCATTCGACCCCCTTCCTGAATGGGAGTTGTTCAGATTGGGTTGGACTCGAGGGGGTAGTGTGTTCCCGTAACCCGCGGGCAAACGGGGACCTCCGGCCAGGCTTCGGCCACCCAGAGGGGGCAGAGGGTTGCCTAAAATGTCCCGGTACTAGTCTGCAGAGCTAGTAGAAGGTGTGCTAGATCAACAGGCGACCCCACCGAGCTTTTTCGGTAGTCTTCCCTGCGGGGTTGACGCGCGTAAGTGGCGTATCCACTTCCACCCGTCTTGATGTTGTTGTCAATAGAGGGGGGACTTTTTAGTCTCAAGGTATTGCCCCAAAGTAAGACCCCCGGAGTTTACCATCGCTCCCGGGTAACAGAGGTCTTTGGACTTTCGGGTAGACCTCACTGAACTTGTGTGTGTGTGTGTGTGTGTGTGTGTGTGTGTGTGTGTGTGTGTGTGTGTGTGTGTGTGTGTGTGTGTGTGTGTGTGTGTGTTTCAGCTATGTTTCAGCATAGCTTGAAAGTGAAATATTGTTAAAATGACAAACGTGGTGTTTCAATTCAGCCACATCTAAGGATGCGACATAATGAAGGAAAAAAAAAAAGAAAAATATTTTTTGACCCATTACTGTCATAGCCTCAAACACCTTTTATTATCATATATTTAAAATGTTTTCAAGACAAAATGGAATGTGTATTTCCTGAATTTTCTGAAAGTAACCTCCAAAGTCCAATTCTGAAGGAATTGTGCATAAATGTAAACGGTAAGAGATAGAGAAATCTTACTATTAAAAAATATAGATATTGTTAAAGCATACATTTTTTTTCCTATACTTAAAATTTTCAAAATAATCTTGTTATTAGTTCAAATGTTCAAATATTCATCCTTTATCCGTATAGAAAGCTACTTGTCTTTTATCTCTTGTTAGTACGAGGGGTGTCCGTAAAATAAGGTCTCCCATTTTATTTAATTTAGAAAACATGTTTATTGTGAATGAATGTTACATTGATGGAAGTAGGAACTTACAGCTATTTTTCAGCGTAATCACCATTGCGATCGATGCACTTTTGCATGCGCTGTGGCAGTTTTTGTATACCCTTGTCATAGCACTCTCCCGCCAAGTTGCGCAGGTAGCGCTCAACCTCGTTTTTCAAATCATCGTCGGTCTGGAAATGTGTTCCACCCAGGTGTGACTTAAACTCACGAAACAGATGATAATCACTAGGTGCTAAGTCTGGACTGTAGGGAGGATTGGTGAGGTTGTCACATCCGTTTATGGTCTCCGGTGAGCATTTTGGGGACCCACCTCGCACACACCTTGCGATAATGCAAATATTCAGTCAAAATCTTGTCAATCGTAGTCTTACTGACTTCAGGGATAAGTTCGCACAGCTCGCCGATCTTTAAGCATTTCTTGCTCCACTTTTGCAATTGTTTCGGCTGAAACCGAAGGCCGACCAGAACGCTGTTTGTCATGGACGTCTGTACGTCCGTCTTTGAACTCTCTGACACACTTTCGCACGTTTTTGACGTCCATACACTCTGGCCCATAGACATCGCATAACTGACAATGAGTTTAAGTGGGGATAGTGCACATGGCACTCAAAAAACGGATCACTGCACGCAACACGTACTTGGCGGCGGAAGTGATGGGAAGCTTAATCGCAAACGGCTGCCCAGCCAAGACTAATGGTTGCAACGGGTTCGTTATGGTAGAGACTTGAAGAGGTGAAACCAAGCTACACGCCAGTGTTGCCGGATCTCGCGTAATAGCGTTCCTCACGGCTCCAGCGCCTTGGAGACCTTATTACTGCAGTCTTAAAATATTTGACTATCCTTGAAGCTCTGCATTCCCCTATTCTCAATGTGTTGATAAATCGATTCCCATAAACCTGCCTGTCTTGCTAGGGGTCCCAGGTTCGATTCCCGGCAGTGGGTTTGGGAATTTTTCTTCTACCAAGGTAATTCCACATCTTCTATAGAGTCTGGGGAATGTGTCCGAATGAGAGTGTGAATGTGTACGTGATCTAATGATTAAAACCCAACGAATACGAGTTAACACCTTCGATATGTTCCAAAAGAGAATGACCTCCGATATGACCATTGCAGTTAAAGGCGGGGCATAAATGGAGCAAATAATAATAACAAACATTCCCATAACAATTATTTATCTCGATTGAAATAGATTGATGAGTAAGCGTTTGTGTGAAGAATTAAAAAGGGAGAGAGACATGTGACTACAACGTATTTATTGTTGTTTTTTGTTTTGTAATTTACGTCCTCCAACATCGTCATATCGGAGGATGAATGAAATGGGTGAAGTGATGTTCAAATGAGGGGGCTTGGAGCTTAGAGCTACCCGACATTCATCTACTAGGATAAGGGAAAACCCTGGAAAAACCTTATCCAGGTAATTCACTCTAACCAAGATTCAAACTCTCTTGAACGTGATGCATACACGCTACCATCTACGCTACTGAGGTAGGAAAATAAATATTTTATTGCTCTTGGCCGTGCAGAAATAACGGAATATTAAACCATCACATGGCAGCCAGCCCTAAAAGAACTGGAATGCTTAAACTGTACTGTACTACGGTAATACCGTTGCACTTGTAAGGAAACGTACAATGGGATAATGTCTGCAAAATAAACCACCACGAAACAAGATCAATATGAGGCTTGGGAATGGAACCCGGGATCCCATTACAGCAAAGCCAAGTCCCTTGGTTAGGCAGACACTAATTTTAGATTGTACGAGGGCTGTTCAATAAAGAATGATCAAAATTTTTTACGGTCTTAATTTTTCGCACTAAAGTTCAATCTTATTATATTCTGTTAGCTTAATGTGAAACAAACACGCCGTAGTAGTTTCATTGTTACTACTCCTGGTTCCCGCCTGCGAGAACCAGGTAAGTTCAGACATGTTCAGTATCGCCTACTGCTGCATTGGAGGTAACATGCAGTTAAAGTTGATGTTAGAAGAAGATCCGGAGTTTCTTTCAAACGTAATCACTGCTGATGAAACTTAGCCACATCATTTTGATACTGAGAGCAAACAGCAAAGCTCAGTATTGAAATCTCATTCATCACCAACCCCCAAAAGAGCAAAAGTGGTTGCTTCTGCTGGGAAAGTTATGGTCATCTCATTCTTTGATATTCATGGAATGGTTTATCAGCATGTTGTACCTGCACACACATCAGTAACTGGACAATACTACAGGTATGTCCTGAAAACATTGTAAGTCCATATCATATGAGGCTGGAAGCTGCACCACGGTAATGCGCGGCCGCATATTGCCAATGTTATTGCTGAATATCTTGCAAAAATCAACGTGAAGTGCATCCCTTACTCTCCCTATAGTCAGGATTTAGCCTCATGTGACTCTGTTCTATTCCCTAACTTGAAGAAACGCCTTCGTGGGAAGGCATTATCCATCATCAGAAGCAATGGTGAAGGGCTGCGGAGACGATTTTGAAGGATCTCTCAAAAATAGTTTCCAGCATGTCTTTGAAGACTGACAGAAACGCTGGGACAAGTGCATCGCATTCGGGGGAGACTATTTGGAGAAGGACCATCAAAATTATGAGGATGAGTAAAGGCACGTTGTGAAATAAAAATTGTGATCATTCTTTATTGAACAGCCTCGTAATATGACTATTGCAGTTAAGCAGTATTTTCAATGTTTCGGCTTTCAACATCGACTTCAGACAGCATTTTAATTCTAAATGACTTCGCAATGCAGCAGTCACACTTAAACTCGTAAAATCTGTTAATTGTTTTGAATATAATTTCTTATTACTCTTTTAGTCTATCTATATCAGGTCTGTTTTTGAATCGCTTATCATGGAAATAATTTCTAATCGGACAAAAATGAGTCAGAATGTTAAATAACCCCTTATTAAGCGTATCTCTGAAACCACCCAAGCACATGCTATAGTTTCTTCGTTTGTGAACAGCTTAATATCCCTCGACGGCTTTAAGCTATGTGCCATTTTCAAAAACTGTAAAATCAGGGGAGTGCCCCGATTTGGGGGAAGCAAACCTATTTTGATTTCCATCCTTTTTCGAGGGATATTGTCAGTGGTGGAAAATCTGTTCCTTTATTTAAATATCAAGGGTTCCATGAAACCGCACCACTAAGCTGTAACGGGAGGGGGCACAAAACAAACCTCCCTTGTAATTTTGGAGTGCTATTTCACGTTTTAGCAGTTACAGAGACTATAGATTCCATATATGTGTATCATCGAGGATTAAGGGATTATAAAATATAAATATCCTTCTTTTTCTCGCCAATTTCATTGCATATTAATATTTTTTGAAGTTATGAAAAATAAGTGGAGATCCAAGTTTTGAAAAAATCATTTATACCTGCATAAAATTATTTTCTGTAATTCTCTTTTTGCTGTAAAGCTTATTCACTTTACATTTTGTGTACCGCTATAACCGAAACTGTATACCGAGATCCCAGGTTCATACCGGCCATCCAATATGGCTGAAGGTTTTTTCAATTTCCGGGATATTTCCTGAATATTTCGGATAATTTTATCCACCCATTTTATAATCGCTTCCATTCCCTTGTATGCATGAAGGTGCTGAGAGTGTATAGGATTATTACGTTTCCTATTTTGAATTATTTAGACAAATACAATAGGATACATTATATACAAAATGCATCACTTACCAGATATTTTATTTGCAATATTTTGCTGTTATATAGTACGATTTTGTTTATTGATTTCAACTTTCCAATCAATTATTTGCTTAAGTTTTTATTTGTTTGTTACCTTCGAGATTAAGTAGCTACATGGCAGCCCCTTTGAAAAGCTTCCTACCGGCATAAATAATAAATAAACTATTTCATTTTAGTTAATTAATGGAAATTAATCATTTCTTCACACTAGCCGTATATAGGCTAAGATCCTTGATAGATAGAGTCAACATGAAAAATTCAATGCCGCGGCCGGGATTTGAACCACGGATCTCCTGGTTTCTCTCCAGTTGCTCTAACCCATTGAGCTACCATGTCCAACTTGCCGTCACGACATTAAATTCACCATTTGACTCATATATTTCCCCGGTAGACCACTAGAAGCTCTCGCATCTGAGATACACCGTTTGTGGCGACTTACTATCGTAAGTACTTGAGTCCCAGGCATCATCATTTAACTCTTATTATTTTAGTTAATTGATGGAAATTAATCATTTCTTCACACTAGCCACATATAAGCTAAGGTCTTTGATAGATAGAGTCAACATGAAGAATTAGAGCCACTAGACGGAAACCAGGAGATTCGTGGTTCAAATCCAGGCCGTGGCATTGAATTTTTCATGTTGACTCTATCAAAAACCTTAGCCTACATACGACTAATGTGAATAAATGATTAATTTACATCAGTTAACTAAAATAAGAGTTAAATGATAAAGCCTAGGACTCAAGTACTTACAATAGTAAGTGGCCACAAACGGTGTATCTCGAATGCGAGAGCCCCTAGTGATCTACCGGGGAAATATATAAGTCAAATGGAGAATTTAATGTAGTTACGGGAAGTTGGCCGTGGTGGCTCAATGGAATAGAGCGATTGCACCGAAACCAGGAGATTCGTAGTTGAAATCCTGGCCGTGGCATTGAATTTTTCAAGTTGACTCTATCTATCAAACTATTTGATATTGAATTATCAGGAAAATTGGGTGTGAGGTAGGTAATTGGAGATGATTTTATGAAGGTGATGTAGCATAGGCTTTGGGGGGATGAACATCCCTGCTGCAAGCTGTATAAAGGTAAATTAATGAACTTAGAAGATATGCATATTAAGTCAGGATATGTAACATTGGCCGAATATTACTTTTAAATTCCCCTTAACAAATACCAGTTCAATTTCTATGCAAGATAGACAGACACCTGAAGGCCAGATGTACTGAAAACTCATTCGAATCACATGCTTGCTCCTACTACCAGCTCTGCCGAATTTGGTACACACTTTCAATGAACTGATACTATGACATTAATTAATTATGGTCTGAGAATTGTTTTAAAAATATAGGTGGTAATAGAATTTTATTTTAAAGTTATGGCTGTACAAACATTTTGTCTGCACGATATTTAGAACGTTATGAATGTATCCTATAGTTATCATCACTCAACGTTCATCTAACGCTAAAAAGCCTGAAAAACACAATTCCTTCCTCACAACATTACCTGAAATGTAGAGCCATGATAACCGATTGGCGGAGTCTTCGGCGTAATTGTGCCGGCAGGGGTACACGTATATCTTATTATTTCATTAAACAAAATACATAGTTACTACTATGTTTGAGACACTTATCGCACACCACACTCCAATTTTCAGGACATGGTAAGGAGCTTGTGATAAAGTGTGTAAATGTGTCCTTTTAAACTGGTACAAGTGATTTTTTCTCGAAGTGATTCATGCTTAAGGATTTGGGAAATGTTTATTTAAACAAATGTTAAATTTGCTATATTCAGGTTCCTTTTTCTCATAAAGTATATGGAATATAGAAATGTGATTTTGACTATTTAATATTGAATATGTTATGATTTTAACAGAAGAGTTTGTTTCTAATATATTTTGTTCTTAAGAAATCTTTTTTTTTGAACAAAGCACCTAAAAGCAAATTAAAATATGGAATCTTTTGTTTTATTTTAAGAACAAAATAAGGTAAACATAATTCATGCAGTGGTAAGCATATACAAGGAATATGTGGTAAAAAATTTACACACGTATCTTTCATAGGAGCAGAGAAAAAGGTACATTATATTTAAAAAAAAAATGTAACTTTTAGGAAATCGGCGATAAAGTAAATTTCATGTTGTAATCATACCTTAATTTATCCCTGCACTATATGTTGGTTTATCTGGATCTTCTTCCTCTTCATACAAGTCTTGTAATCTCCTCTTTGCTTTATTTGTAGACTGCTTAGCCCTTTTTATTATTAATAATTTGTTCATTCATTATTTCTGCTCTGTTGATTTTTATTAGATTGGAACAGGATGCATACGTGAGAAGTAGCTGTTGCATTGCAGATGACGATTCTTACTCACCTATGGGAGGAGTTGAAGTTCCGGGTCCGAAGTCGTCTGTCTCAATGTGTGCTTTTGCTCCGGTGTTCCAGGTTGAGCAGTTCCTCTCGCTTTACGGGTGAGATGCTCCAATCTGTGCCATGAGATACGCTTACCGCGGGGACGGTCTCAGAAGGGAAGCTTGATGGAACTCAACTTCTGCTTGTAGATGAAATAAATTTAATTAAAAAAAAAGAACCCACATATTTCAATATTTTATTTTGAGGTTATGAATTAACGAGATGCGTTGAGGCGTAGATTCACAGTTATTCTGTCAACATAACTGAATACTCAATTTAAAATAAAAAACAATTTACAATTTCTTTAGATTATTAAATACGCTTTGTTTACATATACGTCTTCCCTCTTTCATCTTTCGATACAGAGTGAATCTTCCTTCTCGCTAATTCAAGTTTATTGATTTTATCGTTTCTCTAGCAAGTAAATATTTTTTCATTGGACCAGGTCAGATTTAACGACCAATGCGTTCATACCATATTTGGTAATTTTTACAATATTTTATTTAAAACTTAAACAACTTGATATTCAAATATTATTTCACTTAAGGCGACACTCTGGTGCCAAAATGGCCAAAAATGCATTTTTTTTTTTTTTTTGCAGAAATATCGGCGTCAGTATGTCCTGAATAAGGCTATTAAATATTATGCGGCAAATCCACCTGGAAGTTGATGTGTTTAAAATTTATTTAGACTCTCGCAGTGAAAAGTGGGTTTGGCAGATATGTCAAATTTCATTAATAACAGCTAGAGTAAATATGTTTGTGAGGTTTAGACTTTAAAATATAGATGTTGGCTGCTCTTATTGCACAAGTGCTGCTATCTGTTGACAGAAAATGAAAAATATGACAAATAAATTATATTGTTTAAAAGGTAGCTAAGCATCCATGTGTATAGTTTAATTGCTGTAATACGATACTTGTATCATTTTAGTAAATATAATGGGGAAAATGTGTAGTGGAAGTATAATAAAGAAAAGAAAAGCTAAGCTTTTAGCTGAAACAAGATGGAAACATTCCACAGCAGATACAAGTGAAGAATCTTATGCTAAACAGCTGAAAGTGTTACATTTGCTTCTCTGTGTAATGATGGAGTTGCAGAGCCAGATTACTTTGTTGTTGACGATAATGTCTTGAAGAATTTGTTTTCAAGACTATTGTGTAGTGAGTGTAAAGAGGAATGTGTTACTATGAATTTTAGAGAGTTCTATGGCTTTTTTATGAAGATTGTAGTGAAGTACCCAGCCTGTGGTTATGTTTTGTATGAAAGTTTTTCAAACAAAAGAAAAGGTGCAACCATTGAAAGGAAAACTAAAGGTGCTTTTGATATAAACAAGGAAATGGTAACAACATTTTCTAAATTTGGAAGAGGACATGCAGCTATAGAAATATTCTCTATGGGTTTAAGTATGCATACATTGAACAGTGCAAATATCCGGTAGAAATTTCTCCTTTTTCCACCAAAATAAGTAAACGCAGAAATGTTTGTGCTTTGGAGTAAACTGTTTTGCAGTAAATATTGATGAATAAAGTTGAAATTTTCAGAATATGTGCAATATGACTTGTTAAATAAAATTGTGTATTGGTTTGTTGATCACACCCATACATAAAAGTACATGACTTTTTTGTAATTATTAGTAATATTTCTCTTTGTTCTATTCTAAAGAGAAAACATGCATATTTCTAATAAATATTAATATTTTGGAAAACTAATGCACAGTTTTATTGCATAGGCATTGCAAAACTAGCGTAGCAAATTTCAGGCCTTTAATTTAATTCTAAAGTCCATAAGGTATACCCCTTTTTACTATTAAATTTTTTCAAAAAGATATGATGGATAATTTTTAGTTTCAAAACTATTTAATACAGATCAGTGAAACGTATACCAGCAGTATATCATGGCAGGTGTAATTAATCTTAAAATGTCGTTAAAATTGGTTAATTAGGGAAGAAAATCAATTTGATACTAAAGTGTCCCCTTAATTTTTAATAACATCGTTAAACAAATTGATCTGTTTATTTTCTTTTCGTCATGACCCACTCAATCACACCTTTTCTTTCAACTGTCACTTAGTCTCGTCCAATTTTTATCAGAACTTGTAATAGTTTAAGATGAACTGCTTTAACTACCAATAAAATAAATTTGAAATAACAAATCTGAAATGATAACAAAGTTTCGGGTTTTGAACTTAAAACAACTGTCTCAAGATCCAGAAATTTCATTGTGGATATACAGTTCACTCCTATTTTTATTCCCGCGCTCTTGCATACGACATATCTTAACGACTGGAGCTCTCAATACACTGGTCCACAGAGGTTTGTCTATCTCTGATCCCAGCCACTTAAAACAAGAATTACAGCACCTGAGACTCACTTTCTGTCAAAACGGCTACTCCGAATATGATGTTGAAGCCTCGATCACCAAAGTTAGGAAAGGGAAACCTGTAATACAGCAAGCGTCAGATAAGCCTACCGCTACAGCCTGCATCCCGTTTAACGGCAATCTATCCGGTAGAATCAGCAGAATTCTCGCCAAATACAACATCAGGACCATCCACAAGCCACCTCCGATGATTAAACATTGTTGAGACCGGTGAAAGACAAACTGGACTTCCAAGTTCCGGGAGTGTACTGCATTCCCTGTGAATGTGGGACACCGTATATAGGACAAACCGGAGGGACCATCGCTACCAGAATAATCGAACATGAACGGAGTATTCCTTTAATGCAACCTGAGAAGTCTGGGCTGCCAGAGCATTGTTTGGTAACGACCATGGAGCCAAATTTCGGGAGGTGACCATCTTGGCAAAATGCAACAGTTGCTGGGAATGGAGAATTAAGGAGGCTTTGGCGATTATCCTCTGAAAGGAGCACGCTTAATAGTGATGCTGGATTCCAGTTCAGCTCCTCTTGGAAACCGGCTTTAAAATGGAAATCCGTGGACTTAAGAAGCACAGATCTATACAGTTTCATCACCAAGTTAAGTAGTTATGTTTCTTTGATCCAACTAATGTTCTGTAATCACGCCATCTCCTGACCTGGCATTTAATTTACTGAAAACCGTCTTTTGTTCATTAATGCGAATTTTGATAGTGCTATGTCTTTGTTTATATTTGTGTTATATCCAGTGATTCATTTGTGGTTATAAAATTTAATAAATACCCTTATGATGGGAGAGATGCACACTCCCGAAACGTCAATTTCTAATCGTCTTTTCACCTGGCTTGCTTCCCGAGAACAACTTGAGCAGGCTCTTGCACACTTTACTTTTTACTGTTTCCTCTATTGCATGAAGTAACTGCTTCATACACTCCAACGTGCAGTATATTCATCCTAATAACCATATTTCTGGAAGATGGGTCCATATAAAAAGATGCAATGATTCATTAGGATTTTGTGTTCCTCATGCAGACAGTTTTTAAAAAGCTCTGCGTCTGATAAATCCTTGAAAATTGCTTTTATGTCTTCCAAAAAGGCTAAACAGAGATGCATATGTTTGTGGTGTTCGCATTCTTTTATGTAAACATTTAAGTGTTACACACTTTATGTCTCTGTGCTGTTATTTTGATAGTTTTTTCTCCATACGTGTTAAAAACTGAAAATTAAATCTCTGACATATTGTAAATGTAAAGTGTTATACATAATTTTAATCGTTAAATTCTGGAGAACGAGAGGAAATATAAACGTAAATTTTGAAAACTTGATTACTTTTGACCAATCTGAATGCTCTTAGGGAAGAAACGTTGTATCTGGTGCATACGTTATATTTTAAAAAGAACTGTCAAATATAACGCGTGTAGTGTGTTAACACCATCAAGGTAAAATATTCTGATGTACAGAGTTACCGCTGGCTAACTTTTGTACTTCGCTTACGTTGTCATAATCTTGAAGACATAGTTGAATACAGAAGGTCTGAAAGCTTTCATGGTGAAGATGAGGATTTGGAGATAATATCCGAAGTAGAAGCTAAAGAGCGAGATATTAGTGTGGAAGCAGCAAATATTGCATGTTTAGACACAAGCACTAACAGCTCCCTCAACATACCGATATAAAGTGCGCTGTCACACAACCATTTAGACTGGCTATCAGTAGTATGTGTATGTCGTAATCTCAGTAAATGGAGGCTGTAAGAGACGGGTGAAATATTGCACTTGATGAGGCTGCCAGAGTGCACGCAATTTGTGTGACTGCTTCTTATACTGCACGACCGTGATGACAGCGGGTAAGCAATTGTACGCTCTGCCCTTGGAAGTCAGATCTTGAGCTTGTAAGTCAGATCCTGAATTCTGGCCACACTTTCCTTTATTGTGAAATTTAGTTTTCAGATTACGAAATGGAGTATGGGTGGTAATTCAATCTGATTCTCTTATTATACTTTCTGTAGTGATGGGTGAGATATCTGCGTCGTGTGACCGGCCGGCAAGGGTGGTTGCTGTGCCGGCGGTGCGGGTGACAAGTGTGCAGTAAATATATGAGGTCTATTCAAAAAGTGTCGCGAATTTTTTTTTAACCAAAAGTATTTATTTATTCATTCATGAAAATCTAATCTATCCCCTTCGAAGTAATCCCCACAACATATATACTTCTGCCAACGCTTTTTTCTTCTTCTTTTTTTTTTTTCAATTTTCGAAGCACTGGAGAGCCGGAACAGCCTATCTAACCATTATTAAAATGAGAGTTTTATCTTCCTGATTATATCATCCGGAGGCCTGACGTGAACGTCACCCTCTCTCATTTCTTGCAGGTCACATGGCCAGATTTCACCACGATCCACACCGACGGTTCTAAATCTGCTGATGGAGTAGGTTATGCATACGTCTGTCCTTCTACTAATGCCCTGGGTCGATACCGCCTACCTATGGAGGCTTCCAACTACACTGCGGAGGTTCTGGCCATTCGTGACGCTTTGCAATATAGGATTTCTCAGGGCTTCCCCAAACTGCTGGTCTTAACCGGTGCGCAGAGTGTGCTGCAGAGACTGTCATCTCCTCTCTGGACGGAAGATATGCACTGTTATCTTTACGAGATACTGACGTTGGTGAACAACGGTACCATAGCCGGACATGAAATTCACTTCCTTTGGATCAGAGGGCATGTCTGAATTCGATACAATGAAGTCGCCGATCGCCTGGCAAAAGAGGGACTCACCCAAGGCACCTTTCAAGGCATCCAACTGCCATACACAGATTTCTTCCCGGTCCTTCGGCGTGACGCCTATTGTCGCTGGAATGACGCCTGGATTCGTTCGTAGTCCATCAAAGGCAAACACTACGCCGCCGTTCAGACGCATCTATCCACGACCCCTTGGTTCTCCAGCTTCAGGATTGCACGTCGACATCTCACCTCCATCATTAGAATGCGACTTGGACATGAATGTTACCCTGCGCATCTACACCGACTACGTCTCATCGATTCCCCTATATGTCCTGATGACCCAGGCGAAACCGCTGACCTCAATCATCTCCTGTTCAGTTACTGCCCACCGTTCTTCCCTCCACCGCCGCCTACTTCGACAGTCTGTTCCTTTTCCCGCTAGCGTCAACACCATATTACAGTTATGCCACAAACCTGTATACCAAGCTCTTCTACAATTTCTTAAAGAAAGTGATCTACAGATCTAGTCTCCTCCCATCCTCTTAATTTTCCTTACATTATTTTCTTATTTTTCCCTACGATGGCCACATGGGATTTTACCGAAGGCGAGAGAGAGAGAGAGAGAGAGAGAGGAGAGAGAGAGAGAGAGAGAGAGAGAGAGAGAGAGGAGAGAGAGAGAGAGAGAGAGAGAGAGAGAGAGAGAGAGAGAGAGAGAGAGAGAGAGAGAGAGAGAGAGAGAGAGAGAGAGAGAGAGAGAGAGAGAGAGAGAGAGAGAGAGAGAGAGAGAGAGAGAGAGAGAGAGAGAGAGAGAGAGAGAGAGAGAGAGAGAGAGAGAGAGAGAGAGAGAGAGAGAGAGAGAGAGAGAGAGAGAGAGAGAGAGAGAGAGAGAGAGAGAGAGAGAGAGAGAGAGAGAGAGAGAGAGAGAGAGAGAGAGAGAGAGAGAGAGAGAGAGAGAGAGAGAGAGAGTTTTCAGGTGCACTTCGCTCAAGAACCACTGAACAGATCAATTTGAAACCTTTATTTCTTATTTTACAGCACTTTCACAATTCATTAAATATAACAGATCTTATTTTGGAGTTTTAATAAAGGCTATATGACTTTTTAAATAAATGCCTTGAATTGACTTCTAAAAGTATTCAAGATTTATTTTTTCTTAAATTCAAATTTTCACATATCTTTCTACAAGTACCTTTAAAAACGGTTTAAGTGTAGCTTTAATGCGAGAGAAAATGTAGACTTGTAGCATCAGCAGTTTTATAGATGAGCGCACCCAAAGTTTAAAACACTAAAACGGAGAAAAACAAAATTTAAGTTTTGCTATGTTGGAACTACAGCTCAAAATTTCCCCAGATCCATATTCTGCATATTTTTCATCATCAGCATCTTCCACCTTTCGTTTTTCATTTCCTCTCTTCTTATAGACTCTATGGTCACTTGCTCTATGGTATTATTAATTATGTTGTTAAATTTGGCAGGAGGGGCTGCTAAATTGAGAATAGCAGCCAATGTCTTCCTGACTCAATTCCCTTGCCAATGATTCTCAAGCCATAAGCTAACTTATTAACTTCATTTTAATACGTGATAATTTTATTATTTACGTGTTATTACATTTAATTTATTGATGTTTTACGTTTTAGCACTCACAATAAAGAAAAATTATCAATAAAGAGAACCAGTTCTTAAATGAAACATCTCTTTCACGAATTCCTAACACTTTTATTTCTAATTAGCACACTCGTTTTATTTTTCGCTATTATGCTTTTAATTACTCAAATACCGAACTTCGGTGATAGTATCTGCTCGTTTTGACTATTATTATTGTTTAAAGTGGAATTTGACATGTTGTCGACTTGTTAAATGACAGAAGGTTATCTGACCGGATCGGTTACCGACACTTGACAGAAGTTTGTAAGAACGGCCCTAAGACAATTATTTTTTTAATGAAACTCCTGTAGGGTTTCTGAATTTTTCATAGAATTTGAAATATGTTAAAACATACCTGGATGCGTGTTGTTAATACGCTGTTGAGTGCAACAGAAAATCTACGGTGTATAGCGGTATGGACAACACAAGACTAAATAACGAATGAGTATGGGGAGGTTAGTTCGGAATGAGCCGACTCGAGCCGACTTTACCCGAATGAGTGTCACAAATTACAGCGTGACGGCTCAGTATAATTCACTACCCACAAAAAGTGCTAAACGCACCTAAAGGAGTTTTCACTTCAAAAAGTTACACGTGGCCAGGTCTGGGGCGTACAGTGGCTGCCGCAACATAAGTGTGTTCTTTTTGGCCACATATCGTGCACATGCAACGATGTATGAGCAGGGGCGTTATCATGATGCAAAAGCCAATTTTTGTACTTCCACAAATTCGGGCCTTTCTGTCAGATTGCTTCGCGCAAATTGCTCATAACTTACAGGTAATATTACGTAGAAAATGAAGCTACCTACAGTGAAGCAATAAATATTACACAAATATAAATATTTGTCACTAAGTTTCCACTTATCTTAAGAAATTGGTGTTAATATATCTTTCTAATGGAGATCGATTTCACAATCGATGAGGGCACAAGCGATTTGTGAAATCGATCTCCATTAGAAAGAAGTATTAACACCAATTTCTTAAGATAAGTGGAGACTTAGTGGCAAATATTTATATTTGTGTAATATTACAGGTAATATTCCTTATTTACCGTTTTACCATGTGGCAAGAACTCATGATGCACTACGCCTCTGCAGTCGACGAAAATTCTAAGCTAAACCTTCACATTCGACCAAACTAGGCACGCTTTTCTCGGTCTTGGTTCGTGTGTCAGCATCCATTAGAATGACTGAGGTTTAGTTTCCACGTCATAACCATCAACCCATAATTCATCACCAGTTATGACCCTCTAGAGCAAATGTGGGTCGTCGCGGACAGAGTTCAACAGATCCTTAGCTTTAAGGCGATGGTGTCTGGTAGAAATTGAGCAACTTTGGTACGAATTTTGCGGCGACCCATCTCATGCCCAAATGATTGGTCGAACCAATCGATATGTCCGATAGGTCCTCAGCAACTTCTGTAACAGTGATTCGCCGATCGGCCAATATTATTTTCTTCACTTCTTCAATGTTTTTTCTGCTGTTGACCAGCTCTGGCGTAACTTCTTTAACTGTAAGAGATTAGAGAAGGTCATACTTCATTAAAAAATGTATATCTCGTTAAATTACACGGTTTATGTCGAATATATTCTTTTTGTGGATATGAGATGAATATTTCCGAGATATTCCTTGTCATTTGTTTGAATTTGTATTACTTATGCTTTCCAAAATGTGAAATCATTGTTGAGCTTCTATCTCTTGGTTATGTAAAGAGAACGGAATTTAAAAAGAAAAACATCACATAGAAAAATTGACGGGAATGAAAAGAATTATATCTTTTCTCCTGGCCCTGTAAGGATAATGAATTTCATGGAATTTCATCACGACAGCTATTAAGTTATATTACCTTATTGCCATTGTACTTACAAGGAAATATGCAATACAACCGTTTCTATGAGGGCTGTGCAATAAAAATGATCACAATTTCTTTTTCACAACGTACCTTTAAATGCTGGAAACCATTTTTAGAGAGATCCTTCAAAATCGCCTCCGCAGCCTTCACCACTGCTTCTGATGATGGATAATGCCTCCCACGAAGGCGTTTCTTCAAGTTAGGGAATAGAAAACAGTCACATGTGGCTAAATCCGGACTATAGGGCTGGTGAGGGATGCACTTCACGTTGATTTTTGCAAGATATTCAGCAACAACATTGGCAATATGCAGCCGCGCATCATCGTGGTGCAGCATCCAGCCTGCTTCCCGGAAATGTGGTCTTTTGCACCTCATATGGATTTGCAATTCTTTCAGGACATCCCTGTAGTATTGTCCAGTTACTGATGTGTGTGCAGGTTCAACATGATGATAAACCATTCCACGAATATCAAAGAATGAGATGACCATAGCTTTCCCAGCAGAAGCAACCACTTTTGCTTTTTGGGGGTTGGTGATGAAGGATATTTCCACACTGAGCTTTGCTGTTTGCTCTCAGGATCAAAATGATCTAGCCAACTTTCATCAGCAGTGATTACGTTTGAAAGAAACTCCGGATCTTCCTCTAACATCGACTTTAACTGCATGCAGACCTTCATGCGAATGTCCTTTTGTTCGGGAATCAACAGTCTTGGAACCCATCACGCACAAACACGTCTCATGTGTAATGTTTCTGTCATCAACGAATGGGTGGCACCCAATGAAATGTTTAGTATATCAGAAAGTGATCTTAAGGTAATTCGTCGATCCTCTCTCACAATTGCAGCAGCAGTGTTAATGTTTTCTTCCGTAAGAGCAGTAACTGGAGCACCGGGTCTACCTTCCTTTGAAATTGATTGTCTCCTCACTTTAAACATTTTAAGCTGCCTTCGAGCTCTGCTGTAGGGAAGAACAGACTCTCCATTGGCCTCCTGTAACATTGTATAGTCCTCGACTAAAGATTTGTTGAGACGAAAGCAGAATTTCAAAGCCGCATATTGTTCCTCGCGTGTTACCTCCATTGCAGTGGTAGGCGATACTGAAAATGTGTAAACTTGCCTGGTTCTCACAGGCGGGAACCAGGAGTGCCAACAATGAAACTACTACGACCTGTTTGTTTCACATTAAGCTAACAGAATATAATAAGATTGAATTTTAGTTCGAAAAATTATGACCGTAAACATTTTTTATCCTTCTTTATTGAACAGCCCTCGCAAGAAGGGTAAGAAAACGTAGTGTGAAGAAATGCAATTTTAAATAATGTCGTGACAGTTGCATTACTTCCCGTCGTCTCTGAGACATAGCACAGCAAAGCACTAAGGAAATCATCTTCAGAGCGGTTTACATTCCCGTCATGTGCCAAAAATTCAAAGTGCATTAAAGCACTTAAGGCGCCTACTTCAGGCAACTGTCTACGTAATTGTTTCGAGGATTGATGTGATTTTAGCGCAATCTTCTCTCTTGAAAAAGAATTAAATAAAAGTCTCAGAAACTAAAACTGCATTCTTAACTGCTGACGCGGAATCTCACGTTGGTGAGTATGCACATAACAATGTAAGTGCGAGTTCTGACAACAATATCAATTCCGTGCCCCTGTATCACTATTAACATATAAATAGCACCTGTCACGCTCACGGCCTCCTCGATCTTCTGCTAGACCGTGAAGTCTTTGCCTCTTCATGTCACAGACACCCACCCGAACGAAGCCCCATCGCCTGAAACGACACAATCGATATACATCTTTTGTCATGTTTTCTTTCCACTTCTTTATTGTATTATGGATTTGTGAGGTGAATTACGAACCCTATTTCTCAAACTTCCAAACTGAAGAAGAAAACGAATTAAAACGTTTTTCTTTTTTACTTTCGTTTTAAACCAAAACATTTCAGAAGTTTACTTCCCTATTACGTACAAACGCTCCCAAAAATTCCAAGGCCGTGGCCTCTTAAAATCAATTTTATAAATTGTGTGTGTGTAAGTACAACTGAATAGCCAAAATTAAATAAGTACCATTATTTGCAGACGATCAAATAATGATCTAAGGAAGTGAAACACAAGCGCTCATGTATGGGAGTGAACCGCGGATATTAAGACAGAACGACAAATGAAACAAACAGCTGCTGAAATGCAATTTTTAAGGAAGGTGAGAGGTTGTACAAGGAGGAATAAAATAACAAATGAAAGTATGCAGAAGTAGCAAACGATATCTGAGTTAAATGAAAAAATAATGGAGAATAAATACAATTAGATAGAATATACCTAAATTTGTCAGTGAAATATGAGTAACATCTGATTTTATACTGCAGTATAAATAAATAGATAAATAAATAATTAAATAAATGATAAATAAACAATGAACGAACAAACAAACAAACAGACAAACAAACAAACAAACAAACAAACAAACAAACAAACAAACAAACAAATAAATAAATAAATAAATAAATAAATAAATAAATAAATAAATAAATAAATAAATAAATAAATAAATAAATAAATAAATAAATAAATAAATAAATAAATAAATAAATAAATAAATAAATAAATAAATAAATAAATAAATAAATAAATAAATAAATAAATAAATAAATAAATAAATAAATAAATAAATAAATAAATAAATAAATAAATAAATAAATAAATAAATAAATAAATAAATAAATAAATAAATAATCGATTGATTGATATTAGTTCTGAGGAACCTTTTCTTTTGAGGTTGGGGCGCGTTAAATATTTCTGAATGAGTAGAACCGGACTGAAAAATTCAATGCCATAGCCGAGATTTGAAACATGGACCTCCCGCTCTCCGTGCAGTTGCTCTAACCAACTGAGCTACCAAATTTAAGTGAAATGATTATTTCCATCAATTTACCTGAATAACATATTGGTTTAACTATGAAGAGTGTTACTTAAGTGCATACAGCATAGTAAGTCGCTACAAAGGTGTGTGTCTCATAGCATATGGGAACCCCTAGTGGTCTACCAGGAAACTTACGGGTCATTTGGAGAATTTAATGTCATGTCGGCATGTTGGCCATGGTAGCTCAGTGTTTTAGAGCGCCTCGATAGCGTGGTGGTAGAGTGTCTGCCTCACGTTCAAGAGGTCCCGAGTTCGAATCTCCTCCAGGGTGAGTTACCTGTATGAGGTTTTTTCCGGGGTTTTCCCTTATCCTGAAAGACGAATGTCGGGTAACTCTAAGCTCCATGGACCCCGGACACATTTGAGCATCATTTCACCCATTCCATTCATCGTCCGATATGACAACGCTGGAGGACGTAAATTACCACAAAAAACCGCATGGAGAGCGTTAGGTCCGTGTTTCAAATCCCGGCTATGACATTGAATGTTTTAGTCTGGCTCTTCTCTTTCAAACGTTAGCCTATAAACGGCTAATGTGGAAGAAATGATTATTTCCGTTAAATATCTCCTTATTCTTTCAGTATAAATTATTTTTATGAGCATGGAATAACACAAGCATAAAATTAATACTTGAGTCTTTCGTTAGCACATTTGAGATTATGTGTACAAAATTGAGCATAAATGAGAGAAAACTGAGTGGTAAAATGTATAACTGAGGAAAAACAGGGGAAGGAAAAGGATCCAATGCAGTTGAAAAGTGCATAAAGATAGCAGATCGTGATAAATGTTTGTCAATTTTATTCGACATTTTAAATTCAAATTATTATACACTTACTAATATAATACACTATTCTAACCTGATTCCTGACTCCCACATCTGACGTATAGTCAACTAAGTAACTACCCAGCTCCTGCAAGAGCTGTGCACAACGCTAGTGCCATGTGGGTGGCCTGCCTCTCAGGTAAACGTAAGGTTTCTCTCAGTCATATTCTGCTGCCATCTACTAAGCACAGATTGTAGCTCGTCTAAGCGCAGGTTACGTGCACATAGCTCGCAGTTGTTTGTGCCTTCTGCTCGTGATTTAGAAGCAAACTGGTGAATTATTCATAGAATTTACCTCTTTTTGTTTGCGTAGCTCGTCAACCGTGAACGCTATTACATTTTGGGAGCGTCTGCTACTGTGAGGTATTACATTGTCGTCTTCTTTACGTAAAAATCTCGCAAACATCTGTAACTGAATTTGTTGACATTCTAGAAAATGTATCCGTATATTTCAGATTACCTTCAAACTAATTCGGACTTTAGGGTGGTTCAGGCGGAAAACCAATTAAATTTACGATCTTGGGGCATCCCAAAATATGTACCTATGGTATAGCTTGAACCAAGTCTAGAAATTACTTTCCCAACATCATTAACATGGATTTAAGTTAACAATAAATAAAAATTATATCAGGAAAGATTCCAGGAAATGGGAAATACTAGAAATGAAGATAAGAGACTGTCTAGAAACGGTAGGGGGTAGAATTTCATAAAGAACCTATGCTTTAAAAGTGATACGTGTTTTTATATTTTTATTTTTTGTTACTTTTTCTACTGTGTACTTAATAGATAAAAATGGTATTGCATTCCATCCAGAATTCGATATCAAGACTTTATTGAAAATATACCCCTTCAGTCTGTTGAATTAAAAGGAAAGCAGTTTTTGAAAAAGGTCTCCTCGTGCTGCCACGCACCCTCATGTGTGTGTGTGTGTGTGTGTGTGTGTGTGTGTGTGTGTGTGTGTGTGTGTGTGTGTGTAAGTGTGTACTGTGTATAAACAGCATAACGTAAAGATGAAATGTCGGTTAAATAACAAACTTGATATTCTAGGAATGCAACTTCAAGCTGTTATAAAACTAACTCTTTAAATTTTGATTAAAATATGTTTAAGACATTCTTCTGAAAACATGAAATGTGCACTTTAATTTTCTGGAATGTCCTCAAAAGCCCTTTTTATTTGCACCAAAAAATTATGGTTCAATAACCTCAAAAATAATTAATTCACAGAAGAAGATTATTACTAAAAAAATATGGAGCAAAAATTAATTACATATAAATAATAAAATAATAAACAAAATTAAGTGAGATTAAATAAAGGCCACCGTAATTCTGGATGACTTTGGCATAAATGGTAATCCGTAAGAGATAGACAAAATTTTGGAAATAAATTGTTTATTCACATTAGCCTTGTGTAGACCAAATTTTAATAAACAAACAATTCAGTTGAAAATCAATTGTTCTTTCACAGTGGCCGTGTGTAGGACGCACTGTAAAAGGGTAAAGCGAAACTGAAAAATTCAATGCCATAGTCGGGATTTGAATCACGGATCTTCTGGTCTCCATCCATCCGCTGTAAGCCATTAAGCTACTATGGCCAACGTGCCAACATGACATTCAATTCTCCAACATGAGTCCGTTAGAGAATTTAATGTCATGTTGGTACGCTGGCCATAAGGGACCACGGATCTTTTGGACACCGTCCAGCCACTCTAAACCATTGAGCTACTATGGACAGCGTGCCAACATCACATTAAATTACCCAACACGAGTCAGTTAGAGAATTTAATGTCATGTTGATACGCTGGCCATAGTACTGTCCTTCACAGGAGAGAAAGTCTCCGAGGCCTGAGACGTAGGGGGATTGGAGAAGGTTCCCACACCCTCCCTGGACAGGTTTATAGCACCCCATATCAGTTCACTTATAGACCATTGAAAAACATTCTGACGGCTTCTACTTTAGTGAATGAATCTTCTCGATTTTACTGTACTGAGTGAATAGGGCGTATGTTTTTAACGGTTCTGCTCCTTGTGTAGCATGAATTTCTTGTCATATACATTCACTGTCTTTCTCCCACTCTGTAAGAGAGCACTTTCCTTACAGGGACCTTCTTTGCGTTGCTGGACATTAGCTCAATGGGTTACAACGGCTGGACGGAGACCAGAAGATCCATGGTTCAAATCCCGGCATTGGCATTGAATTTTTAAGTCTGGCTCTGCACTTTCAAACAATTTGGTTGGTGTTGTTGTTGTTTTCAAATGCTAGGCTTTGGCAATGAAGCCATTAGCTCTCTTGCTCTCCAATATTTTTGTGTAGTGGGTCCGGCAGGTAGGGCTTCACAGGTTGACAGTTGGTGGTAAAATACGCAATTTGTGTCAAATACGCTTTGATTGCGGAGGGAGCCTTTCCAAAAATGTTCCTTATTACTTGTCTTCATTTTCCAGTACCTATACATTTTACAAATGGTAGATCGTTATTCATTTTTTTTATTTCTTGGATATGCAACGAAAAAGGAATTTGTAATTTAAAGTAATGACATAGCAACCAGCTCTGGAGATTTGGCCACTGCTTAAAGCCTGCTATATTCCCCCATTTTCCCTGTACTTACAAGATAATTAGAAATAAAATAATTTCTGGAAATGTCTTTAGATTATGTAGTGTAAACCATCAATTTAATTAGCAGCTTTATATTGGTGGTGACCGATAGCAATTTACTTGTTTCTAAAGCGAAAACAGTTCGTATAGTACAACTTCATTTCAGTAGTGTGTATTTTCCGTAACGGAGTGCTCCGGGAGAAAATTCAAAATTGGAATATTTATAATTAAGTAATGCGTAGTAACATAAAAACTGTGACTTTGTGGGTTCATAGAATTAAAAGTCCAAGTTGCAGAACTTCCAAAATGGTCTTTATTTCCGTTGAAGCACACTTTGGTCAACCCTTACAGTAGCAGAATTACGTAACATACACAAATACAATCTTCAAGGTAGTTGACCACAAACAAAAGAGCTCACTTTCAAAGAACAGCTGCAAGTGGACGATTATCAAGTTCCATTTCGGCGATCCGCGGCTTCTTTTATAACTCCACTCATTGTCCTAGAAATTCTTGGAATGTTTTCTAACAATCAAGACGGTACTAGAAAGACGAACCTTCCAGTTATCTATCGTTATCAGTTTCGGCAGGCTTTTGTCTCCGCGCTGCACTATCTTTGCCTTTGTGGGCGCCGGTCGCGCCAGCCGCAACAATGCTCGGCGTCAATACAGAGGGTTATTTTATAGATTTTTTGAATGTTATTATTTAAAGTATAACTAGGTCTGAAACACTTTCTACCCATTTTCTCATAAAGTGAAATAACATCTGTTTGCACAATGTTTTCAAATGCTCGTTAATTTCCTGAAGTTACATGCAGTAGTAGTGCACAGTTGGTATACGCCAGGATTTTCAGAGGTGGTATACACACTTTATCAATTAAATGTTGTAGTTCTGTGCAAATGCAAAGTACAGAGGTGGCCAAATTATTATACTAAGCTGAATTTCAGTCATAAAAATTAACATATATTAACCTAACTGCGAATTAATGAAAACATTGGATGAAACAATGATTGAATGATACATTAGAATCATTCAGGAATATTTTAGGATGATTTGTGGGATGTTTTGTAGGAATATGTTGGTATAACTGCTAAGTTAACTGTCAGCTACTGTAATCTGCTGTTGGCTTTATTTTGTCAATAGACTTCTCCTGTATTATACTAGAGCATTTAAAGTTCTATGCATGCGGTGAAAGACTAGAGAACCTGTGAGATTAAATGTTAAAGGAAATTTGAGGTTATGGGGAAGAAAAGTGACTTATCACCTAAAAAATTGGTATTACAGGGGTACTAATTGCAGAAGGACGGTATGCACAAAATGAAATAGTACAGTGACTCAAAATGTCTGTAAGCAGAATTAAACAAATGGACGAAAATAATAAACTATGTCAGGCACAGAGAAGCGTGAAATGCGGTAGAAAAAGCAAGTTCAACCCTAGAGGTGTAAGAAAAGTTATGGCTGAAGCACACAGAAACCGAAAAGTCACTACTAGAGACTTGAGGAATTCTTTAGTAGCTAGAAGCTAAGAACTATGAACAAGAACTATCAGGAGAACACTGTTCGATGGCGGTTGAAGACTCGACTCGAAGACCCAGATGAAAAAGCAAAGCTCACAGAAGAGATGGCAATAAAGAGGCTTGACCGGACAAAGGGACTTAAAACACTGGTCTTCTGATGACTGGAAAAAGATAATTAAATTGCTACACAGTGTTACTCTATCTCACAAAGATAATTTAATAACCAGACTCAATTATGGATAACGCTCATAGACTATACAAAAGTATTATTTGGGATAAGTTATTAAGTATATTTTTGACCAACAGCTGCCATTATTATGGATTTCCTTATCCAGGTGTGCTTTAGTGATGAATTCACATTTGGTGTTACTGGTGAAAGGAATTAGTATGTCCAGAGGACACCTGAAGAAGAGTTTCGACCTCAGTGTGTACAACCAACTGTGAAGCACCCTACAAAGGTGATGGTCTGGAGTGTCATGTCTGTTACAGTACCGGAAGATGGTACATTGTTGAGGTTACTATGAGACAAGATCAGTACCTAGGAGTTTTTCAAACCCGAATTCTACGCCAGATAAGAGATTGGTTCGGAAATTATTCATGTATGCATTCTTTATGCATTATGGTGTACCGTCTTACAAAGCCAAGAAAATAACACAGTAATTACCTGATTTAGATCTTTCAATGCTTCCATGGCCAGGAAATAGTCCCGATATGAACTTGATAGAGAATTTATGGTCTATTGTGAAGAAAGCCCACATTACAACTTATTGAGACTTAAATATCTTGCATCATAATGCGGATATTGCAAATAAGTGTAAACCGCTGGTTGAGGGTATGCCTAACTGAATAAAAATGTTAATTGTTAATAAAGGAATGTATACACAGTATTGACTCAAGTTTCTGTGTCATGTATATGTATCTGAGAGCTCATATATTAATGTTAAGTAAATAAATAGGGTTTTCAGAGCTATAGTTCAATAATTTGGCTACCTCTGTACTTTGCGTACCATAGATATAAAACTCTACATGCGGGAACGGGATCTTGTTTAAGTACACAATTTTATGTCACCATTTTTGTAGAGCTAATCGTTTCTAAGACTTTTTTGTAATTTATTGGAATTTTCAAATGCTTATACCACTGTAAATATGAAGTTATTTCTTTCACTGGTGTTTATACATAGATAATAGAAAACCATCACACAGGGCATAAACGCTTTGAGTGTATTTCTCTATTCGCATTGTGCCTGCAAGGAGATACGTAATAAATCATTTTCACAAATATCTACCTCGATTAAAATAAGCTTTGATGATCTTTTGTTGGAGAATGAATAGAGAAAATCATATGAATATAAGGCTTCCGAGAGTTTTTTTGTAACAAACCATCGTTTACTTTACGACAGTAAAACTTGCAATTCCAGTATCTCTGTAATTTGCAGCGGATGTGTTTTAATGACTACCTCAATATGTGTGTCTCTTACCATGCACACCCTGGGCATTTTCTGGTTGCCATGACTACCACATGACGTAGAACGGTTTCCCTTGTCAACCGCCACAGTCTAGACGGAAAACAATTCAATACTGCCACATCAAAAGCTGACATTAGGAGCTAATCCCTGGGAGACGAGCTGCATCACAGACCTGTCCCACTTGCTTGAGAGGTAGTTCCGCTGTAGACATTTGAGAAGTCCACCACATTTAACTTTTAACTTAGTTTTCTATTACAAATGAAGTGTATCTGTATGTTCACCAGCTTTGTCTGGATACTGAGATATTTCATCATATATTTATTAAGTGCTTATTGAAACCGCTTTCAGGCTGTCGAAATGTACAACGCAAAATTTACAAAAAAAATTAAATTTGAGTTCGACAAAAGAAAAACATATAAGTGGACAACAAACAAGCCTCAATTGTGAAGTACAGCTATTAAAAAGAACATAAGCAATAATAGAGAAGATAAACTATAATAACAAGAAAAATAAAAAGTAAATAAGCTGTTAGAAATTCCAGATAATAAATTAATAGGTATATAAATTATTTTAAATCAAGAAATTTAAGCCTCTAAGGGCTGTAGTTGTTAGCGATATGAAATTCAGTACAATGTCATATTTTTATCCAGTAACTAATGCACCCAAAAAATCAATTTAATGTAAACTAGGTGTCTCTGGTAATATTTAGAAGCACAGCGTTGTAGTGACCCATATACAGGGTTGTAAAAAACTTTGTTTACCGAGCAGTATCAAAGAAAACATTTCTATGAATGGAAATTAATTGTTCTTTCACACTAGCCGTGTGTAGGATGCACTATGAAAGGGTAGAACCAAACTGAAAAATTCAATGCCATAGCCGGAATTTGAACCACGGCATTAAGTTAGTTGTCGCATGTGTTTATGAGAACTCCTAGTGGTTTACCGGGGAAAAACACGAGTCAGTTGGAGAATTTAATGTCATGTTGGCACGTTGGCCATATTAGCTCAATGGTTTAGAGCGGCTGGACTGAGACCAGAAGATCCGTGGTTCAAATCCCGGCTATGGCATTGAATTTTTCAGTTTGGTTCTACCCTATCATATTGCGTTCTACATACGGCTAGTGTGAAAGTACAATTAATTTCCATTAATTGTACCTAATAGTGGTCCGAACTATAAATCCCGGGCCTTAAAGTACTTACAGTATAGTAAGTCGCCATTAAGGTAGTTGTCTCATTTGTTTATGAGAACTCCTACTGGCTTACCGGGAAAAATACGGGTCAGTTGGAGAATTTAATGTCATGTTGGCACGTTGGCCATAGAAGCTCAATGGTTTAGAGCGGCTGGACGGAGACCAGAAGATCGGTGGTTCAAATCCCGGCTATGGCATTGAATTTTTCAGTCTGGTTCTACCCTTTCACTTCTATGAATGTTAAATAAGCATTTTATCATTAAATATATAGCCCGCCTGGGTAGCGTAGATGGTAGCATGTCTGCCTCACGTTCAAGAGTTCCAGAGTTCGAATCTCGGTCAGAGTGAGTTACCTTGATACGGTTTTTTCTAGAGCGTTCCCTTATACTGACAGACGAATGTCGGGTAACTCTAAGCTCCATGAACCTCGGACTCATTTGAGCATCATTTCACCCATTTCATTCATCGTCCGATATGACAGCATTGGAGGACGTAAATTACAATAAATAAATAAATAAATAAATAAATAAATAAATAAATAAATAAATAAATAAATAAATAAATAAATAAATAAATAAATAAATAAATAAATAAATAAATAAATAAGTAAATAAATAAATAAATAAATAAATAAATAAATAAATAAATAAATAAATAAATAAATAAATAAATAAATAAATAAATAAATAAATAAATAAATAAATAAATAAATAATAAAAAAAATAATAAAAAAATAAATAAATAGATAAAGTAAATAAATAGATAAAGAAGTAAATAAATAGATAAAGAAGTAAATAAATAAATAAAGAAGTAAATAAATAGATAAAGAAGTAAATAAATAGATAAAGAAGTAAATAAATAGATAAAGAAGTAAATAAATAAATAAAGAAGTAAATAAATAGATAAAGAAGTAAATAAATAAATGAATCAATTAATTAATAAATTAATTAATAAATTACTAAATTACTATGCGAATATTTATGCTCATAGTTCTTTTTGTCATGGTTATAATTCTAGCTTTTTAGGGTCATATTTTCCTTCATATTTCTTACCTTCTGTGGTCTTAAACATCTTCTTGTTGAACATATTACAAGAAATAAGAAGCAACGCTTATCAAACCTATAAATTCTCTTAGAGTTCGTATTTATCCACCTGCAATTATTGTATTGTGGGATATGGTATATACGATAATTTTTCTTCTCTACTTTTTGTTTTGCACATGGTCTTTACCTATCTCATATCTCATAGTTTCATCAACTGTTTTTACTGATAGTGGGTATTTCTACTATAACGTCATGTTAGCGCTGCCAGTTGAATTGAGGTCATAATACACTCATGTATTTTGCTAACTGAATGTGCACAGCGTCTAGGCATATACGATATTAGGTATACTATGAAACGGCTAAGACCCAAAGTTATCGAGAGGTCCACGCCGGGCTGTCAGAACCTTAAACAGAAGCCACGCGTAAGCCCTCAATAAACATTATCGCCAGAGAATTGGAACCTTCTAAAAGTTTCGGCATCTCAAACGTTCTGAAAAGTTCCCAATTCTGTATCAGCGGCTATATTGCTGTTTCATTTCAAAACATTAAATGCTGTGTAAGCTTCCTAAAAGGAAAAAGAAAAAGAGGTGACGAAATTGGAATGGAGAGTGAAAAAGAGAGGAAAAATAGAGAGAGAGAAGTACATAAACCAGTGGATAGTATAGGAGAGGAGCGAAAGGAGGAGGTAGGATGGAACAAAGAGAATGACTGAAGGATAAGAGTGACAGAGAAGAATATTTGAATGTAACATAACAAAGGGAGCAATTCAACTGTTTAAACCTAAACTTGTGCAATTTGTTTGCAATCTTTCCACAGCATTAGGTTTCCTATTACTTCGAATAATATATAGTGCAAAGGATTTAACTGCAGAAATAAAACACCTTATAAGCCTAATTAATAACAGTTTATTATTTCTAGGTCACATGTGACACTTTGTACCATAAGCTTGCCTTTTTACATTTGTATAAAAATAAAAACGTTAATTATGGCACACTAAATAATGTATTTATATATGCATATAAAACTAAAAGATTTATTTTTCAATGCACCACTCCAAAATACTTAAAAATTAAATGAAAATTATTCATACATCAGGGATTAAATTAATTTTATGTAGTTAGAATGTTATCTACAGTGGCGAAATTTAACTATGTAATCAGAATCCAAAAATTTGCAGGGAAATACAACAATATTATTTTTTCATACTTTAAAATATAAATCTTCCATTCTGTATTGAAACACACACTTTAAGAGAGTTTAAACAATGTTAAATATTTAAAAATCAGAACTTTAATTATGAAGTATGTTTAAATATCATATTGCATCTCGAAGAACATACATATACTTATATTGTATTGCACGACACACAGAACGATCTGTATAAAACTGAACACATTAAGCGACCTATAATTTATCTTTAAGCTATAATCAAATTATTTAAGAGCCATTCGTTGTGTGAATGCCTTTGAAATTTCATTCTGTTTGCATGGTCAAGAAATTGAAAAAACCAAGCACGACTTCTCACTTAAGAAAAGTAAGATTACTGCAAAAGTAAAACCAGTAATAAGGAATGTATAATAAGCTCTATATTTTTGTGTAGTAAGATTTAGTACATATCTTACGGTTTGCCAGATATACAAAAGAGAGCCAGAATGAAGATGACATTCCCCTAAAAATTTAAGATATACATTTCAATTGCCCAGAAAATATCTAAACAGATAGTTTTACAAGAGTAGAGAAATGCATAAAGGTACAACAAGTTATATTTTTATTAGTTTCCAGAGAGAAATTATGTCTTCAAGTTTGTTTAGTTTATTAGGATCGTCCTGTATATTACATCTTATATCTATGTGCACTGCTTTTCCACTGTTTGTTATGATAATCTTTGTACTCATTTGTTTTGTCGTGCAATTTAGTTTATAGCTTACATAATTTCATATGCTCAAATAATTTTATACTTTTAGGTGCATATATATTTGTAATTGTTGCTCACTGAGGAATAATATGAGAAGTGCATAGATTCTTGAAATATGTGAGGACTTCGAGACTAAAATTGAGATAAAAGTCAAGCTGTTCTTTTAAAAACCTGTCATATGCGTTCACACGGATTTACCCACCAGTTTATTATCGTTATCTTATATTTCACCTAGGAATTCTTTCAAATTAAGCAAGAAAATCAGGAAACAGCATTCATATGTTGAGCCCTGCCAAACTTCAGTGATGTAAAAATATAAACCGTAGAGAGAAAGTTAGATACCTCTTATAGATTACCTAAATTTACAACATAGAATATTTCGAAAAAGCTAAAACTACGAAAAAATTGACACAAAGTGTGTGTTTAAAGTACTTCTACATTTCCCCTATATATTTCTGATAAATTTCATTTGTAAATAAATTTACACAACATTCAATCAAATTAAGAAAATTTAACAGAATATTAACAAAGAGGACAGACGTGCAAATTTAGGAGAACATAATACATAATTCTACGATTACATTACACTATTTATATCTCAGAGAAAATGTTGGAAGTGTCCTCCACCAGCATCTATACATACTTGCGCTCATCTCACCATATTCTCTGAAGGTTTACGGAGATGATATCGAATTGAGAGAAGGTTACTTCCAGAAAGATGGAGCAACGTGCCATACATCTAATGACACCATGGAACTTGTAACCAGTTTCTTTGATAATCGAATAATCTCAAAAGGTCTGTGCCCTCCCTAGGTCCCCTGGGCTAACCTCGCCGGATTTTTTCTTGTGGGGGTATGTAAAAATAGTGTACAAGAATAGGCCATGGATAATTGAGGTTCTCAAGGAATCTATTCGAACCGAAATAAGTAACATTGGTGAGGATACTCTCCGTACAACTTCAGAGAATATGGTGAGACAAGTACAAACATGTATAGATGCTGGTGGAGGACATTTGCAACATTTTCTCTGAGATGTAAATAGTGTAATGTAATCTCCCAGTTGTATATTATACACTCCCAAAGTTTCACGTGTGTCCTATTATTGGTTTAAAACTTATGGTCTATTTAAATGGTTCAGAGTTATATGGATCGCACTGTAGGATATTACAATTAAACATTTATGGAGTGTTTAAGAAAAAAATTCATATAAAATGGGGTATGTGGGGAGGCTGCTCCTGAATCTTCGTGATACATCCTTCGAAAATGATAAAATGAATTAAGAAATTGGTATCTGCTTACTTATCATTTCTGGTGAATGGTGTCTGCCTCACGTTCAAGAGGTCCCGAGTTCGAATCTCGGTTAGGGGGAGTTACCTGTAGAAGGCTTTTTCCGGGGGTTTCCCTTATCCTAATACACCAATGTCGGGTAACTCTAAGCTGTGTGGATCTCGGACTCATTTGAGCATCATTTCACCCACTTTATTCATTGTCCGATATGACTTAAGGCTGGAGTACGTAATTAAAAGAAGTCTGGTGGATTTAATCAAACTTTAAAAATGAAACGTCATGCACGTTGAATCATGGATTTCTGGCACTCCATGTTATGGGCTCTTACTATTTAGGTTACACTTACTGCATTTAATCTCACCTTATTTGGTTTTAGTTAAATGTTTACTAACCGACAGATAAGCACCCTCGCACACGGTGTACACGCTCCTTTTTAAATTCAGACTCTTTAAAACATATATTTTCGATGAAATATCCATGTAACTTGGATAGAGTGTAATAATTCCTGTTGGAACTAAAGGAAATAAAAATATATTGATAAAAAATAAGAACAATCTTAAAGAAAGACAATTGATTAGTATATCTGTTGTCCAAACCTAACAGTACTTGCACAGGCCTAGCCAGATGGTTTGGGATAGACAAGGCAAGTTTTGAGCAAAATGTGGCAGAACTATTAATTAATTAAAATCCATTTAAATTATGTTCTAGCTAGCTTAAACTCCTATTTTTGAAGAGGCGAAAATGATTATATGTCCAGAGTGTGTTACACTTATTTTGGATAAACTATTGCAATGATTTTGAGTGTGTTAAAACGTTTTAAGTTAATTACGAACATAAGAGCTATATATTATTTATATGTGCAAACCTTCTAGCACTAAGCTTTAGTTGACATGATTTCACAACACTCAAAATAAGGCATTATCTGCACAACTAAATCCTTCAGTTATTCTTCTAGCTTTCTTGAACCTCATTATATGCTTGGAGGAATCTAACTACATTAGAAGAGTCTTTGGCTTTATTGGATGGGAATGTAACCCCGTAAGATGAATTTTCTTGAGCGTTCTTAAACCTTATCTTAGAAATGTCATTGTGAATTTTGTTTATTCTATTGCTTGATTCAGATACTTCGCTTCGATAAGAATACTCGACTGGAAATTTCATGCGTCGTGTGGTCTTACTTTTCGAAGTTCTAAGGTTGAATGAAGTGTTTGCAACATTAGAAGATTCTTTGGATCCACTTTGTGGGAATGTCATCCTATAAGATGAAGTTTCTCTGAAGTTTTCTTGAATGTTTTGAAATTTCACTTTAGAAACATTGTTTGACTCAGATTTTTCGCTTTGATCAGCATACTCAGCTGGAAATTTCATGCGGCGTGTGCTCTTTTCACTTTTTGAAGTTTCAAGATTGAATGAAACTTTTGCAGCATCGCCATGATTGTTGTCTGAAGGAAATGACATCAAATAACTTTTGGGTTCACGTCTGTTTTCTCTTTCTTTTGTGTATTTTGGAAAGTTGACAAACTCTCTGGGATTGTTCCAAACTGGTTGATTATTTAAAGTTGTTGAGCTATTGAGCTTTCCATAGCTATCCAAGGTTGATTCTGAACCTGAGGGAAAGAATATGGATTTATCGTGTATTTCTGAAGGAAACCTCATTTTCTTTGCAGATTTGTCATGACGTTCATCATTCAAAGGGAACACCATACGCTGTTTCAATGTATTTAGATTATTTGAGTCACGAACATCTCTTTTGTACCTTGAAGGAAATGGTGATTGGCCGAAGGTGCTTTCGTCATTGTCTATCCTGAGTTCACCAGTACCCGTGCGATCAGGAAGCTGTACTGCAACAGGTGGCGGTAGACGATGTATGTTGGGGTTGATAGGTGAAGAGTATGACTCCTCTGAGGCTTCGTCTCTTGAGTTCTCAGTTCGAGCGCGGTCAGGAAAGGCAAAGTGTTGCTCTCGCCGAGGTGTATCCTCCACTTCACCTTGCTGGGCAGTATAAAGTCTTCCTCTATCTCCTGGGAACGTTAAAGGCTTCTTCAGCTCTGAACTGCTCAAGGATGGAAGTGTTTTATGTGTTAGAACCTTCCTTTGAGGAACGAAGTATCGATGACCTTTATCGGTATTGATGGTAACCCTTGGTGGTCTGAGACTGGTCTGTGGCGCTGGTAAGCGCTGAGTTTGTATTCTTGCCTGAGAATACTGCTGCGTGTAATAGGCGGGCAGACCAGCGGCAGAGAAGAACCGGAAGAGGCCGCCTCTATGATTGTTGAGGTAATCAACCAGGCGGTCTGGATCTCGAGGACAGTTCGGGTAAGCTGAGTAACAAGTACCAGGATCTCCTTGCACCGTGAGTCCCAGCAACATGGCGCGCCCGAACACTACAACGGGAGATGTCATTTCACCACCGATCAGACTCAGCAATCTGAAACATTCAGCAGCAAAGCAATTAATCTAAACTGTTAACATAACTGTATACATCAGAGCATGGACAAGAAAAAAGTAACTAAAATATTAACAATTGTTAACGTAGTTTAGTTTGCACTTATTTTTACGAGGGCTGTTCAATAAAGAATGAATACATTTTTTTTACGGTCATAATTCTTCGCACTAAAATGCAATCTTATTATATTCTGTTAGCTTAATGTGAAACAAACACGCCGTAGTAGTTTCATTGTTGGTACTCCTGGTTTCCGTCTGTGGCAACCAGGCAAGTTAAGACATGTTCAGTATCGCCGAACGCTGCAATGGAGGTAACACGCGAGGAACAATATGCGGCTTTGAAATTCTGCTTTCGTCTCAACAAATCTTCAGTTGGGGCCTATACAATGTTACAGGAGGCCTATGGAGAGTCTATTCTTCCCTACAGCACAGCTCGAAGGAGGTTTAATGTGTTTAAAGAGGGAGGGGCTATCAACTTTAAAGGAAGGTGGATCCGGTGCTCCAGGAACTGCTCTTACGGAAGGAAACATCAATACTATTGCTGCCATTGTGAGAGAGGATCGACGAATTGATCACTTTAGGAAATACTGAACATTTCATTGGATGCCACCCACACCTTGGTGACAGAAACATTACACATGAGACGTACATGTGCGCGATTGGTTCCAAGACTGTTGATTCCCGAACAAAAGGACATTCGCATGCAGGTCTGCAAGCAGTTAAAGTTGATGCTAGAGGAAGATCCGGATTTTCCTTCAGACCTAATCACTGCTGATGAAACTGGGCTACATCATTTTTATCCTGAGAGCAAATAGCAAAGCTCAGTGTGGAAAATTCCTTCATCACCAACCCCCCCAAAATTTAAAAGCCTCATTTTTCGATATTCATGGAATGGTTTATGAGCATGTTGTACATACACACACATCAGTAACTGGACAATACTACAGGGATGTCCTGGAAACATTGCAAGTCCATATCAGGTGCAAAAAACCACTTTTCCGTGAAGCAGGCTGGATGCTGCACCACGATAATGCGCGGCCGCTTATTGCCAATGTTGTTACTGAATATCTTACAAAAATCAACGTGAAGTACATCCTTCACCCTTCCTATAGTCCGGATTTAGTCCCATGTGACCTTTTTCTATTCCCTAACTTGAAGAAAAGCCTTCGTGGGAGGCATTATCCATCATCAGAAGCAGTGGTGAAGGCTGCGGAGGCGATTTTGAAGGATCTCTCAAAAATGGTTTCCAGCATATCTTTGAAGACTGACAGAAACGTTGGGACAAGTGCGTCGCATTCAGGGGAGGCTATTTTGAGAAGGAGCATCAAAATTATGAGGATGAGTGAAAAGAGGTTGTAAAAAAAATGTAGTCATTCTTTATTGTACAGCCCTCATAGTAATAGTCTTTTCTGTATATTGTTTCTTCAAAACTCCAAAAGAACGCACTTAAGATCTTGGCTACTTTATCGATTATAGCACGTATAGCAATATCATATTCCACCCAAAAATCTCGATGTCGATAAAATTTTGTCCATGTACAACCTTGTGGCAACCATGTATGGTATCAGTCATTCAGCTGCTGTGATGAAAAATTCAAATTTGCACAAAACAAAATTACTAAACTGTTGTAATTGAGGCACTTAGGTAAACAAGTAAAGATAAAGACTATGTACTGTACTTCAAAATGATTTATTTTAACTGATCCATATGTGAATTATATTGTGATGAAAACCTGGAGAGCTATCTGTGACTTTTTTAAGTTTTGTTTCTTCCTCTGTAATGTCATTGCAAATTTTGGTGTTTTATATACAGTAACATATCCTAAAACGGTAAACAAGAATGGTAACAATATTAATAAAGCAGTTCAGAACAAGAATAAGGGTAGGTTATATTAATAATATTACTAATCATACTTGTAGCAATAATATTAATGAAATTAATAGAAATATCGAAAATATAATAACACTAGTAGTAATAAAACTAAGTTTAAGAATAATATTAATAGTAGTAACGTTACACAAATATAAATATTTGCCACTAAGGCTCCACTTATCTTAAGAAATTGGTGTCAATACTCCATTTTTGGTCATTTAACCATGAAATAAATCCCGAAGTTAAATTATTAAAACAATTAAATGGTCCGATAGATTTAATAGTTTGGGAAAAAATATTTACTTTAAGAAATAAACATCGCGTAATGAATTGTGAAATACTAGCAGTCCATTCTGTTTTAAAGTTTTTTTCGTTTACAGACGTTAGTAGCGCATGGTAACGAGATTTCCTTGATAACGGAGTTTGTTTTCTTTGGACTGAGGACTCAACTGATTTGTTTGTGAAATCAATCTCCATTAGAAAGAGGTATTAACACTAATTTCTTAAGATAAGTGAAGATTTAGTAAAAAATATTTATATTTGTGTAATATTTATTGCTTCACTTGTAGCTAGCTTCATTTCTACGTAATCAGTAGTAACATTAATGGAAAAATAATCATAATAATGAAATAATTGTGGCTGCTGATGAAGTTTATGACACAGAACAGTGTTCTTTCAATTTTCTTTGGAAAACGTTTATTCCAAGTTTTCTGTCTGATTCTCTCACAGATGGTGACAAATTTAAATTTACTTGAGCTCTTCCCTATAGCCCTGATAACTTACTGCTTAGGACTAAACTAAATTATTGTCTATCTGTCTAATTAGCTCTCTATATTTTATTTAATTTCCATTTATTTCTCAGGCCGTATTTTATATTAGTATATTAGGGTTATAATGTTTTTTTCTAACGTAACAGGGCGCGCCGTGGCTCAGTGGTTAGACCGACTGGCTCTCACCAAGGCGGCCCCGGCCGCAAATGAGATTCGTGGTGGACAACACGGCGCTGGGGCGGGTTTTCTCCTCCATCTCCGGTTTCCCCCGCCATCTCATTCCACCGGTGCTCCATCTTCATCTCATGTATCATCAGTGTCACCACCTGCGGTGCCGTATGTAGTAAAAGCAGGCGTTAAACACTACACATTTCATTTCTAACGTAACAAAATAAGGACTGTTTCTCGCAGTTGATGACGAAAAGAATAACACTGCTTCAACTAATTGAGTTGACTGCTCGCTCATAGGTTAATAAATAAATACATAAATAAATGAATGAATAATTGAATAAATAAACGACATCTTTAGGTGTGAATGGCAATAAATGACATGTATTTTTCGCCTTAAAATGTACAAATATTCATATGATTTTCAGGGCACTGATTGGTAAAAATGGCCAAAACTACAAAAATTATTGTCTTGTCCAATTCATCTAGAAATGTTTTCTCGTTAATAGCTTTGTTATCCTAGTAAAAGAAATTCTGATTTCTGCACTCACATGACTTTCTCTAGGCGCTGTTGTACAACCTAACAAATGGTTTCAGTATATCTCCTTGCCAACTATAATGGCATTTTGATGACACAGTATCCTTAAGGAATAATCAACTGTTTTAAGAACTGGCCTCTATTTCGTGGCTTTGACATTCCACTCTTTGTAACACCAGCGTGGGGAATGCGACTATGCTTATGAAGAGCATATGTAACTCAAAACGAAAAGTGATAATTAAGTTGAGCATCTTCCACGCCTCGGTAGCGTGGTGGTAGCGTGTCTGCCTCACGTTCAAGAGGTCTCGAGTTCCAATCTCAGTCAGGGTGAGTTACCTGGATAAGGTTATTTCCGGGGTTTCCCTTATTCTGAAAGACAAATGTCGGGTAACTCTAAGGTAAATGGACCCTGGGCTCATTTGAGCATCAGTTCACCCAATCCATTCATCCTCCGATATGACTTAACGTTGGAGGACGTAAAATACAAAACGTTTTCAGCAAAGGTTTTCTTCTCCCGACCCCATGTTACTCTTTATATGAAATATTTTTCCAAACATTTTACCCTCCTTAAAATGGTTAAGATTTTGGTAAAAATGCCATTTGTTTAAAGATATTTCAATGACGAGTGTGTACCACAATTTTTGGAGCAATATTTTCAAACGTCTTCTTGATTTTGAATAACTTATGTATAGCATCTAAACCGTTAAGAAAGAATTTTATTACACAAAAATATAGATTTTAGTAATCTACACAGTTTGTATTACTTTGTGGAGTTCATTTACGAAATAATAATTTTTATTCATTTAATTTTCACATAAATATTTTTTTTTTTTTTTTTTTTTTTTTTTTGCTACTTCGATATTCAATTTTTCTCATAAGCATGCAGAAAAAATGTAATTTCAAATTCAACACGTTGCACCACACTGTTATAAAATATCTGAATATCTTTTTAGTGAATTTGTTCTTTTCATTATCGTCCTTTAACGTGACATATCGGACGATGACTGGAATTGTCAATTAATGCCCAAAGCTCCCAGGATTTTGTAATAAGTACAACGATATGTGTAAATATGAAACGAAAGTTTACTTCGGTTAATAATAAATAGGAAAGTGTAGGAGTGCAAGAATGGAAGAATGAGAAAGTCCTATGAATTCAGCCGATCTAATTTTAGGTCAGTTTGAAGATCAGGCGATCTATCATGCAGAGCGGAGGAATAGTTGTACTCACGATAAGACGGTATTGCGGCCACCAAAGGCTTGCTGTTTCTCTCCAGGTCTGCCTCCAGCTGCTACCTCACACAGTAGTCGTGGTACACACTTGAGATCGTCGTACTTGGCTATGGAAGTCAGCGCAGACATGATACTTGTGTCTCCAGTAGAAGGATACACAGGGTACTGGGTTGGTCTACTTGGAGTAGCTGATGGTGTTGATCCAAATATTCCACTGAGGAACTGTCCTAATCCTAATGGAGCCAGGTTTTGAATATACTGAACTGGTCCTCCTGACGCCGTGTTGCTTGGATACTGTTGTTGTTGTTGCTGAAGGAACGGAACCTTCGCTGCTAAATTGCTCATCGAGAAGTCCTCCAGGAAATTGGTGGGCAGGCTATCTTCCATAATATCTGCAAGCGTGCTGCACACAAAAGAAACCACTACCTGTTAGTTTACTTCCATTGATTGTTGTGATTTATGTCCAAGATTAATTGCACTAGGCAACAAAAATAATATTTGAATGTTTCAAGCGCTTCATGAGGCAATTCCTACTAATTTTGGCTTGAGAAACACAAATATGACAATGAAAATTTTTTATTAGCTTCAGTTTCTATGATATACACAAGGTAGAAGTATTACATATTAACGCATTGAGAGAAAATTATGTATTTTAATTACATACATGCTAACAACAATGAAAGTGCAGTTCATGTTTTGAATTGTAATGCATGCTAAGAGTTCTAAATTGCTGGAAAAATACTTCGCAGATAGTCGTGTCTGAAGAGAATCATGTGGTGGCCTATTGACATCGTCGTCTGTTAGCTTGCCTCTTGTGATGGAGTTCCGCAGAATCCCTATACAAAGACCAACAGTAATCCGCAAGCATTACTTCATTCCAACGACTCAGATATCTTTGTTCCATAACAGAAATGTCCTGATGGAATCTCTCCTCATGTTCATCACTAACAGCTCCACAACTAGGAGGAAAAAGTCTAGGTGGGAGTGTAGCAAATGGATCTTAAGGGACATGTTGCATCCAAGGTTACGGTATATTTGCAGGAGCACTGTCACCAAATGCTTGTAGTTTTCATCTCTTTTGTTGCTTAAAAATCCATGAACGACACCCTTGAAGGCTTCCCAAGCTGTCTTTTCTTTCCCCTCCAAAATTTGGTTAAATGCAGGATCCTTTACAAGTTGTCTTATTTGCGGGCCGACAAAAATGCCTTCCTTAACCTCTGCATCACTTAATTTCCAAAATTTCCCTCTGATAGTGTTTTGATATTTGACAGGAGTGCCAACTCCCAAAAAAATCCCCCAAATTTTAAATCTTCACTCTAAAAACTGAAATGTCACTTTGTCTTCATAACAAGAGCTAATCTATAATTTTTATGGTGATTTTTGAATTCAGCAGATGGAAATACATGTAAATTCAATATTTTTAAGCCCGAAACATTTTCATTGTTGCCCAGTGTTACCAGAGGTTGGATCCCGTACACCTTTAGTAGTCAATGTACGCGCACAGGTACTATTCAAGGTCAGGCGCGACATCTACAAACGTCTATGACAACAAACGCTGTGTGTGTACAGTCCGGTACGGATACAAAGTGTAAGCTACGTTACAACATGCCATTCATTCTCATTGCTTTCGATGCGGGAATTACAGTGAACAACCATGTTCATTCGTAAATTGTCGAATGTGAATTTTCTGCGCCTCTCACTGAAACAATATAAAAATATTGGGAAAAAGTTAGTTCAGCCTCACAAGACGCATATGAGTTGTACAAACCATTTTCATATGTTTGTCCGAGACTAAGTTCATTTCTTATATTATGCAGCAGCGAAAATACAGTATTTTGGTGTTGAATACAGGAAAATTCATTTTTTGTTCGTTTGGTAGGTGATGCATTCTTTGTATTGTTAACTTTTGCAGACACCTCCTCGACTGCTTTTAGAGAGCTCGAAAGTACAAGCGCTGTTCAATAAAGAATGATCACAAGTTTTTCTTTTTCACAACGTACCTTTACTCATACTCATAATTTTGATTGTCCTTCTCAAAATAGTCTCCCCTGAATGCGATGTCCTTGTCTCAGCGTTTCCGCCAGTCTTCAAAGACATGCTGGAAACCATTCTTGAGAGATCCTTCAAAATCGCCTCCGCAGCCTTAACCGCTGCTTCTGATGATGGATAATGCCTCACACGAAGGCGTTTCTTCAAGTTAGGGAATAGAAAACAGTCACATGGGGCTAAATCCGGACTATAGGGAGGGTGAGGGATGCAGTTCACGTTGATTTTTGCAAGATATTCAGGAACAGCATTGACAATATGCGACCACGCATTATCGTGGTGCAGCATCCAGCCTGCTTCACGGAAATGCGGTCTTCTGCGCCTGATATAGACTTGCAAAGTATTGTCCAGTTACTGATGTGTGTGCAGGTACAACATGCTGATAAACCATTTCATGAATATCAAAGAATGAGATGACCATAACTTTCGCAGCAGAAGTAACCACTTTTGCTTTTTTGGGGGTTGGTGATGAAGGAATTTTCCATACTGAGCTTTGCTGTTTGCTCTCAGGATTAAAATGATGTAGCCAAGTTTCATCAGCAGTGATTACGTTTGAAAGAAGCTCCGGATTTTCCTCTAACATCAGCTTTAACTGCATGTTACCTTCATTGCAGCGTTAGGCTATACTGAACAAGTCCGAACTTGCATGGTTTTCACAGGCGGAAACCTGGAGTGCCAACAATGAAATTACTACAGCGTGTTTGTTTCGCATTAAGCTAACAGAATATAAGAATGAATTTTAGTGCAAAAATTATGATCATTCTTTATTGAACAGCCCTCGTACCTGCTTCAAGCTGTTTAATGGTTGTTCATAATACCCAAAACTTCTGATTTATAACATGGAGATTGCCCAATAATTGTTGTGAAAGTAATGTTATTAACACAATATGTCCAACACCTTACACTCCCTGTAAGACAGATCTACCTGCGTGGGGAGCAGTAGTTGTAATGAAACTAAAGCTACGCGTTGCGAACCGGACTATCCCTGCGTGTTGTCCCTGGGACTGACGTCAGCAAACGTCATATACCTTTAAAGGTGTACGCGCTTCGATGTCTGGTAATTATTTAAGAAAGACGTTGCTAAAGCTTACGCGATGATTGTGAACTGGAAGCAGCAATCTATCTTTAGACGAGGCACAACTTAAAACTAATATTTTACTGAGAAAGCTTTTCAGCACAAACGATAGCCCACTAGATCTCACTGCAGTAGAGATGGATTTTATAAAAACAACTTATAGGATGGCGTCCACCAATCTAGAGTAAGATGTAATTTCGTAGAAAACTACTACAAAACTCAGAATTTTGATTCCCTTCAGATACATTGGGAGTAAATTACTGCAGAAGTACATTTCGAAGAGCAGAGTAAATTACTACGAAAGTAAATAGAACAAAGTGTACATTATGGCATACAACTAGGTAAGGCATCCTGCATAATGCAGCTTACAAGACATCTATTTGGTTGCCATCCCACAGGTGAACAGGATAAAGTGAAGTGAAGCAACTGTAGGAGGCTATAGGTTAAAGGTAGACTGATCACACAAACTCAGAAGTTCAAAATAATAAATTGAAGAACGGCCCCAATACTGGAGCTGTCCAGGAGTGTCCACAATGATTACTTTCCTTGGAGCAAGCATTCGTGCTGGGTGAAAGCATGCAGTAACACATCAGATATGTTTTAATGAAGTAAATCAATATCTTAAGGAACTGCGAGGGCTGTTCAATAAATAATGATCATAATTTTTACGTCATAATTTTTCGCACTAAAATTCAAACTTATTATTTAATGTGAAACAAACACGCCGTAGTAGTTTCATTGTTGGTACTCCTGGTTCCCGCCTCTGAGAAACAGGCAAGTTCAGACATGTTCAGTATCGCCTACCGCTGCAATGGAGGTAACATGCAGTTAAAGTTGATGTTGGAGGAAGATCCGGAGTTTCTTTCAAACGTAATCACTGCTGATGAAACTTGGCTATATCATTTTTATCCTGAAAGCAAACAGCAAAGCTCAGTGTGGAAATCTCCTTCATCACCAACCCCAAAATAGCAAAAGTGGTTGCCTCTGCTGGGAAACTTATGGTCATCTCATTCTTTGATATTCATGGAATGGTTTATGAGCATGTTGTACCTGCACACACATCAGTAACTGGACAATACTACAGGGATGTCGCGAAAACATTGCAAGTCCATACCAGGCGCAAAAGACCACATTTCCGTGAAGCAGGCTGGATGCTGCACTACGATAATGCGCGGCCGTATATTGCGAATGTTATTGCTGAAAATCTTGCAAAAATTAACGTGAAGTGCATCCCTCACCCTCCCTATAGTCCGTATTTAGCCCCATGTAACGTTTTTCTATTCCCTAACTTGAAGAAACGTCTTCGTGGAAGTTATTATCCATCATCAGAAGTAGCGGTGAAGGCTGCGGTGGTGATTTTGAAGGATCTCTCAAATAATGGTTTCCAGCATGTCTTTGAAGACTGGCAGAAGCGCTGGGAGAAGTGCATCGCATTCCGGGGAGACTATTTTGAGAAGAACCATCAAAATTGTGAGGTTGAGGGAAGATACGTTGTCAAAAAAAGTGTGATCATTCTTTATTTAACAGCCCTCGTATATATTAATAAAACGCTGCTATAAAACGTGTATTCAACAAATAGACAAAATGTTCACTCTCCAGTACCTGGATTCACCAGGAATTTTTTGCTGTTAGGATATTTTCTCGGTTCTTTTTGCCAATTAATGCACAGTCATGAAGAGTTCATTTTGGATTAGCGAAGCGCATCTGATTGATGAGTCATAGCCAAGGTGAAGAAGAAACCACTAATGGGGAAAACAGAGTCAAAATGAGTAAACTGTGTTTCTGCAAGATCAACGTATTGTTTGAGAGGTTTTATGTGCTACTTTTCTGCTTTGTTAAAAACAGCATACAGGTCATTTTTTTCTAAGCGTATAGAGAAGCCGTCTCGGTAGTGTAGATGTAATGTAGCGTGTGTGCCTCACGTTTAAGAGGTTCCAAGTTCGAATCTCGGTTAGGGTAAGTTTCCTGGATAAGGTTTCATTCCTGGGTTTTCCCTTATCCTGGAAGATGAATGTCAGGTAACTAAGCTCTATGGACTTTGGGCTCATTTCAGCATCATCTCACCCATTCCCGCACGATATGACAGTGTTGGAGAAATGTTGTTAAGGATACCTATGACTGCAATTTTGAAATCCTGAACTAATAACGCTAGCTTTTCAAGATTTATATCATAGATGTAACTTAGTGTAGATATGATACAGTCCAAATTTTATCAATTTCAATTTGATAGTTTGGAAAATAGTGTCAAATTTGTTTATTTTTGGTTACTTCACCTAAAAGGTCCCTTGCAACAAAATGACTTAAATATTGGTCTATTATTTTAGTTAATTGATGGAAATTAATCATTTCTCCACACTAGCCATACATAGGCTAAGATTTTTTATGGATAGAGTCAACATGAAAACTTCAATGCCATGGCCGGAATTTGAACCACGGATCTCCTGGTTTCCGTCCAGTCGCTCTTAACCTTTGAGCTACCATGGCCAACGTGCCGTCCTGACATTAAATTGTCCATTTGACTCATATACTTCCCCGGTAGACCACTAGGTGCTCTCGCATCCGTGATACACCGTTTGTGGCGACTTACTATCCTAAGGACTTGAGTCCCAGGCTTCATCATTCAACTTTTATTATTTTAGTTAGTTGATGGAAATTAACTAAAATAATGAAAGTTAAATGATGAAGCCATATATAGGCTAGTGTGGAGAAATGATTAATTTCCATCAATTAACTAAAATAATAAGAGTTAAATGATGAAGCCTGGGACTCAAGTATTTACAATAGTAAGTCGCCACATACGGCGTATCTCGAATGCGAGAGCCCCTAGTGGTCTACCGGGGAAATATATGAGTCAAATGGAGAATTTAATGTCAGGACGGCGCGTTTGCCATGGTAGCTCAAAGGTTAAGAGCGACTGTACGGAAACCAGGAGATCCGTGGTTCAAATCCCGGCCATGACATTGAATTTTTCACGTTGACTCTATCCATTGGTCTAATATTTTAACAACAGGTTCCCAGTACATCCAGGTTCTCAATTTGCCCTAGGTTTCTCTGTGTCTCAGTAAGTTTAGGCTCCAGAAATTTTTAAAGCTATGAATATGGCTTTTTTGCCCAAAATTTGACATTGTTGTGTTCTTAAGTATATAAAGTGTGCTTAAATGTATCTCACAATAAAACCCAGGGCAATTTCTATTTACTGTGCCTCTATGAACATGTGTAGCAAGTTTAATTAGTCTAACACGAAAAATGCTACACAAGGAGCATCTTAAATAATGAAAAATGCTGAAAATTTCAATAGCGAGAAGTCAAGGATAAATAATTAGAATTCATATATAAAACTAGCATTCAGGTAATCTTAAAACCAGATTAGAACATTTAAAATTTACTTTCGGACGCTACTTAAGCATTCTTTGGATTCAGGAAGGCTTACATTATTTTCTAGACTAAAAAGAGGAAGCGTGATTTTTATGAAAATGTTCATGAAATTTCAGACATACATATCCTTAAAATAAACGCATAGAAGATTCATGAAGGCACATTTTCCGCTTTATTCAACACTATTAGGATGCATACATGCCTGTTTATTTGGAAATAGCTTCAAATTGATCAGCATGGACACACATTCTCCTGTTTGAATGATAGGTTATGGTAAAGAAAAGACTCAAAAGTAAATGAAGAATTAAAACTTCCAAATATATTCCATCAGATTTATGTATAGTGTAACTTTGATACAGGAACTTGTTTTTGGACGTAAACCTGGGTATATCTTGACGGACAATAAATTATTTTGCTAAAGCGGTTAAGTTCAGCAAGGATAACCAGTTGTGATGTAAAGATTGTTAAAATGTCATTCACTACAGTCAATACAGAATCTTCTATGAGAATATTATGCCTATATACATCTTAATTGATTAAACATCTTCTCTTAATTTAAATGTTTTCACTAAATGCAATAGATTTCTGATTGTTTGGATGTTAGAAACCTCCAGAACGTATACATGTTTTATGCAAGGTTTCAATAAGGAACATTTGGATGGAACAAATGACTATCTTAGCCTCTATTCGAAAAGTTTTGTACAAATATATTTTTATTGTTTTAAAATACAGCTGTGTATGTTAGTTATCTTAAGTGTACTATTTTCCAGAAAAGCACTGAGTGTTTCACTTAAATATATCCGGTTTTAATAAATCATTTATAGAAATTTGTATCAATACTTACTCGAAAACATCACTTCTGGAAGTTTTGTGTTGAACAGCAAATCCCAACGAAAAGAATGCTGATAAACAGATCAAGATACTAATACTTCGCATAGCGCACTCCTGTAAATAGAAACATTACAAAACATAATACAGTGCATAGTAGATGTGTAGAGACAGTACATGAAGGACACAGAAGAAAAAGCATTTTAAGAATAGCTTGTAAAATAGTGTTAGTTCTCAGTTATTGACAGCAAATGTTTCCCTGGAAATTAGGAGGTGCGTTCAAGTTGTAACACCTATTTTTTTCAGAACTGGCATTAGATAGGAAATTCTGTTTTTTTCTAAAAAAAAGATACACGTGGATTCTTTGTGAATTGTTGACAGAGATGGCAGTACTGTACAGTGCATAGAACTCCAGTAGCAGCGATGAGAGTTAGGACTGTTTTTGATACTTAAAATGACGTTTTCATTACAAGAACAGCGAGTAATCATTCGTTTTCTCCATTTTCATGGCATGACACCTATTGAAATTCATCGCCAGTTGAGTGAGACATGTGGTGATGGTACCATGGATGTGTCTTATGTGCGTTCCTGGGTGTGACAGTTCAATGAAGGCAAAACATTGTGTGACAACAAACCAAGATAGTCATGGGCTCACACCAGCCGGTCTGATGACAGGATCCAGCGAGTGGAGAACGTTGTTTTGGAGGATGGCCGATTGAGCATTTTCAGATCTTCATGCAGGATTGTGTGGACAGATCCCACGGGAATGCCAATTTTGGAGGTGATGTCCGCAACTGTCTTGGTTTGAGGGCGTGGGGGCGTATTTCTGAAATTTCTCACAGGTTTTTTAAAATTGAAATGTATACAAAGTTTGGTATACCTGTGTTAATCACTTTTTAAATTATGTATTTCATAGTAAAATATGAGAAATACATAATCAGAAATTCAGCAGCCTACTTAATATGCATTCTTCTCAGTTTTGATACTTTAGGCAGGTTTTAGATATATAATGCTGTTTAGCTTGCAATTTTTAAGATATTAGATTGAAAATGCAAAAATAGTTCCAGCAATATTTGCTAACTTAAACATGATATCTATATTTTAGTGTGAGGCAAATGTATTACGTTCTTAAGCCCACCGAAGTTTTGCAAGTGTATATACGAGGTGTGATCAAAAAAACACCGGAATTTTAAAATTTTGTAAGCTTTATACATCCGATTTTCAAACCGTTCCTTTTATTTTGTTAGTACACATGCTCCTGATGTATGTTTGCGTTTTCAGTTTTTTTAAATATTTTGTTTATTGTTGACAGTTGAAATGGTTATGTGTGTTTGTGAGTTTTCGAAGAATTTGAGTGAATATTTGCTTTCGGAAAAAAATGATCAAGGAATTTTGTTATATTTTGTCAAAATTCATTTAAGTGCAACTCGCCATTGAAAATATTGACTGTGGCTTTTAGGAAATTTACTGAGTATGACAAGAGATATTGAAGATGACGATCGCCCTGCATGCCCTACCACAATTACTTTCGAGAATTATATGTATATATATGAAGTCCTATACAACTTTCATAATAGTTTCAGTATAGAATCAATGCTAATTTGATTTAAATTTGAAAAAAAAAGAAACACCGGATATTTTACTGATAGAATAGTTATTTGCACAGCTTTCAAGTTCTAATAAATCAGAAATCTCAATAAAAACCTACTTAAACGGGTAGAATTGTGTACTCTGACAGTGTGACCATAAGATCAGGGTAATGTTGACCAGGTATGTTCTTCCCAACGTTTATGTGACTGTCACAATGAACAGTGGGTCACTCTTGCAGTGGGTCACACTTTATGTAGTGCTACACCAGTTAGTGTAACAAACAGAAGAAGGAATTAGACGTGGAGAAACGAGCTGCAATCGTACACTCAGAATATAAGGGTATACTATTAGACTAATTAGGAAAAAGGCGAAAGTTCCTGGTCTACAGTGTATGATACTGTTCAGAGATATGAAGAAACAGGCTAAACCCAACCCTGCCACATCCAGGAACGCCTGGATTGACTTCGAAACATTGACCACGAGGTTTATCCTAAAGTCTGAAGACTCCGGCCTCTATCAGCCCGGGGGCGATGGAAAACTCCGGGGCTCTTTCCATGGGGCAATACCTTGAGTCTTAAAAGCCCCCCAATCCATCGACAACAACGTCAAGACGGGTGGAAGTGGATATACCACTTACGCGCGTCAAACTCGCAGGAAAGACTACCGAAAACCTCGGTAGGGCCACCTGGTGATCTAGCACACCTTCTACTAGCTCTGCAAGCTAGTACCCGGGACTTTTAAGGCAACCCTCTGCCCCTCCTGGCGGCCGCGAGTGTCGGGAACACACTGCCCCCTCGAATCTAACCCAATCCGAACTCCCATTAGGGAGGGGCTCGAATGTTCGGCCCGAGGTTCCTCTTGGTATCGTCAGAGGTACCACGAGTATTAAGAGTCCGCAGCGCTCGAGCCACAGCAGCTGAAGGGGACGGATCCCCTCCCCTATGGGAGTGACTTCCGAACACGAGGATAAGTACATTGCATTGGCCTCAAAGTGGAACAGGATGAAAAAAGTTTCTGAAATTCAAGTAGAGTTGAATGCAAGGCGCCCTGGTCTGTGAATTATGAAATTTTACGACCTCAGCTTACTGAAGCAGGATTCTGGTCATGTTGCTGCAAAAACACAACTTTTGCATCCTTAAAATACGAAGAAAAGGTACATTTCGGCAAAATACATACAATATGGGAATATGTTGTGTACTGATGGGTCTCAGTTTAACATTTAGCCACAAATGTCTTGAGTTTGTATAGTGTTTGATGCCGTATTTATCAGCCGTATGATTGAATACGATTTTAACAATGAATAAAATGATAATTAAATTATAATGAGGAAGTAAGGTGAAAGAATTTAAGATAATGAATATTACAGATGGATAAGTTCATGAAACGAAGCAACAGCATTTAAATTCAATTACTAGAATGCTAATAAGTATTTTAACCCAGAGCTATGTAATAAAGTTGCTGGTCTATATGGATGAAATGTTCCGTCGAAAGGCTGTGGTCACGGGATGGGTCGCTACCTGGGTCATTAGTAGACCGGTCCAAACCTGGCCCAAACCAGTATTTCGGGGAAATGTCCGCGTGGTTGTAGCTCGCTAAATAGAGGTTTTCAGAGAAATCCAGCTGGAGGCGAGGCTATATCTGTTTTGGTAAGGAATATTAGGTTTTAGCGTCGGTCTTCTAGTCTGAGACGTGATACCGTGCAGACGCGTTTTGCCTGCCGGGGACACAAACGTCGGATTGCGCCGAGAAGTACAATCAGTAATGACCATCTTATTAAGGGAACAAGATCTCCCAGCAGTGAATTAAGCGGCGAAGTATACTTTCAAAACAGTGTTAGTAATTTATTCCATCGTGATAGATTTCAGCAATTCAGTATAGTTTTAACGTGATAGTGGAAATCTAGAGTAATTCGATCTGAACGCGGCGGCACCTCCTGGTGAACTGTGAGCACGAAACGAACTGAATAGTAAAGCTGATACGATGAACTGTGTTGTTTTTATTTCGTCAACCTATCTCACGCATACCCTGTAGATAGCGTGGTCTCAGCTCTAATGACTAGCCAGGGCAAAGAATAGTCAACTCATAGAGCAATCTACTAGGCGACCAGACCACCGGGATCCAGGCTGCTAAGGTCACATCCAGAGTGGTTGATACCCGAGACAGAGTATCAGCAGACGCAGCGGGGGAGGTAACAGGCCACATGTTCCAAAGGAGACAGATTGCTGCCCCAATGTATAGTGCCAACCGTCATACATGGAGGCAGAAGTGTGATGGTTTGCGGGTGTTTTGGCAAAAATTCTGTAGGAGACTTCGTGCCAATCACTGGGGCATTAAAAAAGAAGGGTTTCCATAGAAAGAGATTAGCAAGCAGAGGATCTGCTATGCAACAGAATAATAATCCTCAAGTTTTGTCGAATATTTAGCAAAGATAAACAGTAGCAAAGATAGCAAAGAGTCCAGAAAGGAAATAACCAATATCTTTGGCCTACAGAATCAATTGACCTCAATCTTATTAAGTTAGTTTGGGATGAGTTGGATCGAGCAATTAGGACCAGAGGAGCGTGAAATGCAAATGAACTTCTGGAGATTTTGTAACACGAATGGGCTGAATACCTCCAAAAACTTTTGGTGAGAAAGTTCCGTGTGTGTAAAGCTGTTCTGAAGACAGAGGGAAGATATTGTTAGGTTTCGAAAATGTTGGAAATAATCTAAGAATAAAATTTCATTTGTATAATTTTGCAGTACAAGATTTTGTTATAAATTTGTATTTAATCAGGTAAAGGTGTAATGCGTTCAAATAAATTATTTTTAAATATTTAATAGGCGTATTAGTTTAAAATGTATGCTTCTTTGCAAAATTGCTTTCTAGTTCAATAAAGAACTGAAATGCTGCTGAAAACTTAAGAAAACTGACGCAAGGAGTAGTTTTGTAAGACAGCTTAAATTTGTATTTTAAAAAGTAATAATTCCGGAATAATTGAATGTGTTACACAAATATAACTATTTGTAACAAAAACTTCACTTATCTTAAGAAAATTGACATACGAGGGTGTGCAATAAAGAATGATCACAATTTTTTTGACAACGTATCTTTACTCATCCTCATAATTTTGATGGTCTTTCTCAAAATAGTCTCCCCCGAATGCGATGAACTTGTCCTAGCTTTTCTGCCAGTCTTCAAAGACATGCTGGAAACAATTTTTTGAGAGATCCTTAAAAATCGCCCCCGCAGCCTTCACCACTGCTTCTGATGATGGATAATGCCTCCAACGAAGACGTTTCTTCAAGTTAGGGAATACAAAAATGTCACATGGGGCTAAATGCGTACTATAGGGAGGGTGAGGGATGCACTTCACGTTGATTTTTGCAAGATATTGAGCAACAACATTGGCAACATGCGGCCGCACATTATCGTGATGCAGCATCCAGCTTGCTTCACGGAAATGTGGTCTTTTGCGCCTGATATGGATTTGCAATGTTTTCAGGACATCCCTGTGGTATTCTACAGTTACTGATGTAACATGTCGATAAACCATTCCATGAATATCAAAGAATGAGATGATCATAACTTTTCCAGCAGAAGCAACCACTTTTGTTTTTGGGGGTTGGTGATGGAGATTTCTACACTGAGCTTTGCTGTTTGCTCTCAGGATCAAAATGATGTAGCCAAGTTTCATCAGCAGTGATTACTTTTGAAAGAAACTCCGGATCTTACTCTAACATCAACTTTAACTACATGTTACCTCCATTGCAGCGGTACGTGATACTGAATATGTCTGAACTTGCCTGGTTCTCACAGGCGGGAACCAAGAGTACCAACAATGAAACTACTAAGGCGTGTTTGTTTCACATTAAGTTAACGGAATATAATGAGAATGAATTTTAGTGCGAAAAATTATGACCGTAAAAAATTATGATCATTCTTTATTGAACAGCCCTCGTAATTTTCATAAAATAAGTGAAGTTTTTGTTACAAATACTTATATTTGTATAATATTGATTGCTTCACTGTAGCTAGCTTCATTTTCTTCGTCATTGAATGTGTCCTTACCAAACTTTGCAACTACACTTCTTAATACAGACGTAAGGTATAGTATAAAGTTAAAAACTTCAATAAGATACTGCTTGGAATACAACCAGATCGGCCCCTTTAAATGTCAAAATAAAGAAGAATGAACTTACCAGATAGCGGTATCCGTGATATTCCGTATGACAGCGTGTTGAGAACTGGGAGCTCGTCCCACATTCACATGCTGGTGGGCGATAGGTGAAGTTTCTCTCTCGCCAGCTACATTTTCACTGTCACTTTGTGTAGGCTTGTGGAAGTTCTTTTACTGGCGCTACGAGAGTGGGGTTTCCCAACTTAACCTCACTTCCTGTTCACAATAGCGGTCTTCTTTGAATTTCTGAGAAATACCTTTGAAATTTTCAAGTGAAACTTTCAGTTTAAGGTAATGGAACTAAAAACATGTTAACATCCAAAATCTCCGAATGAACGACCTGAACATTTTTATGTCAATATGCTAACTAGTATAACGATACCGCTATTTGTTTCAGACTAATTGAGTGTTGTGTAGTGAGTTTAATTAATTCCATTTTGTTAATTAAAATGCCCACATATCAAATGTTTTATATTCTGCTAAAGATTTTATTTCGCCGTTGACAGATCATTATAAACATCTCTAATTTGAGGTTTTTAAAATTAACATAAAGCTTTCCTAAATAACAAGCCATCTTAAACAGCACCTATTTGAATGTTCTTTTTAATTAAAATCAAGCTATGCTAAGAAAGTATTTACTAAGAAGTAACGTAATTATAACATTTCAAAAATAGCTCTGAATGTCTTCTGCAATCATTCCTGTTTAGAGGCTGGTGTGCTGTTTCCAAGGTCGTGAGTTTAATCCGGGCCCAGATCGTGACTTTGAAACGTCGTTTGAAAGCGATAACTCCAATTCAGTAAATTTACTGTCATGTAAATAAACTTCTGCGGGACAACATTTTTGCATACTGTCGGTGCTATATAATTTCAGCAATAGCAGAAAATTAAAAATTAATTGGTCGAAGATTTTGATTCAAGTAATGATAAATATTAAAAAAACAACAGTCCCTTAAAGCAATTAAAACTGGGTTGATTTTGTTCAGAACTGTGATAAATATCCCAATAGGTAATATAAATCAAAGGTTCCAAACGAAAATATGGAGCAAAGTACAGTAACAAAGGAATTTAAACTTAACGTCCTCCAACTTACGTCATATCGGGTGATGATATCGGTGAAATGATGCTCAAATGAGCTCAGGTTTCATTGAGCTTAGAGTTACCTGACATTTGTCTTTCGGCATAAGGGAAAATCCCGGAAAATCCATTATTCACATAACAGACCCTGACCGAGTTTCAAACTCGGCAGACACGCTACCTCCATACTACAGAGGTGGGAGTAAAAAGCAAAACTTTAATGCTTTATTTTAAGTCGCTTGACTACCGAGGTCTTATTGCGACAGACATAGATTTAAATACATGATACATATGATAATTTTCATTGCAATGGATAAAGCATAAACGTAACCCATGGCGTAACAGCCCCAAGAGGGCCTGAGCCTACTAACCCGACTGCTGGCCTCACGCCCATTTGCGCACAACAGAGGTGGGCGATCATCCAACCGATACGGGGAGGAGATGTGGTCCGCATCTCAGCATCCCTGAGTCGGAATGTTGGTTTTCGTGACCAGGGCCGCTCACCAGAGGTCCAGAGGAAGTCCTAGTCGGGCGGCGCTTTTCCCTGTCCGGGTATCTTGTACCGCAGTACTTAGCCGCTTTACGGCTTAACCTGCGAAATGAGTCTAGTGTGATATGTTTTGTTCTGCTAGGGTTAGGTTGTATGATTTTAGGGAATTTGGGTTGGGATGCCCTTGAATAATCTCAGAAGTCAGCTGCTTTATAGCGTTCCCCCGTTTTGGGAGAAACGATTTGATGTTTTTACTCCGTTTTGATTACGGGTTGCGTATCGCTTAAACCATCAGAAGTAATATGGGACATAGAGATATATGGGGAATTTTCTTGGGTTAACCAAGGGGCCGCTAACCTGGCGTAAGCTCTTCACTTTCCTAACGATGCTGAGTGGGCACTGGTCCTATACCCGGGACCTAAAATCCTCACCACATGGGTGGGATCGAACCCGGGCCGCTTTCCGTGGCCAGGGACCAAGGCATGCCACCTTAGCCCGCTACGCCACGGCGCAGGACGAATAAATTCGCTTATATAATTACGGTAGCTTTACTTCTTGGTCGATGACAGATGTGATGGTATCCTCTCTGGCTCTTTCTTCCTTAAATGCGACTGGCAAGATTGACGGATTTGATGAAGCGTATGATGTTCCTTCTGACAAAACTACGGAAGGTTTTGCACCTCCTTGTGTTTGGAATAAAGCGGACATTCTACTACTATGTGTCTGATGGACGCCAGTGTTCATTTAGTTTAGTTCTTATATTCCTGATGATGTCTTGGTGAGGGGTAACAGTATTTTATCTGCCTTGTAGCTTATTTCACTGCTTCATTCACTTTAATTCCTATATGCGATGATCTCCATGCCATTTATACTTCAGTATTTATTCTATGAATTTCGTTACAAAGGATATGTAAGTCTTCAATGAGTAGGAGAGACGAATATTTACTTTTCAGAGCCATCAGCGTACTAATCGAGTCAGAAAACACAATGATTTTTTTTTTTTTTTTTTTTTTTTGTAATTTCATTCGAAGATGTATTCTAGGTCTTTTTTCACATTTAGTAACTTTGAGTAACTTGGATTCATTGGAGAAACATCATATGTATTACTTTGCGTTGGGTTTTCTTGCGTTAGATGCCTGTTGTTTGCGCCATATTGATAATCCTGCTGTGGAGGTTAAGTTGATGTAATTAACTTTAATGCTTATACAGAGGCCGACAGTTACTCACCAAATTATTATTTCTGGATCTGAAGAGATCACCAATGTACACTACTGGCTATGGTGATGAAATATTATTGAGAATTTTAACTAGTCAAAGATGAAAATTTGGGATCAGACTCATAGAAAGTTTTAAACATTTCATGGCCTCCTACAATCGTCCTTCTTCAGATTTCTATCCACTTTTCACAGAAATCTATGAGGCAATTATCCCTTTACATAGAAGAGATATTTGGGTTTTACTTTATAGGCTAATAATGATAAATTATTAACTAGAAGTAATTTCAGAGAGTGTAATAATAATTGGTGGCTACATACAGGAAAAGAATTAATGTAACGTTATTTGGAAACGTTCTGGTGATGCATGAATAACCATAGGTCAGTTTGGATTAGTAGAGCCAGTCTGAAAAAATGTATTTCCATAGGTCAATTTTATATAGGTAGTTCAAAATAACAGAACCAACGTCGCAACTAGTAACGATCTTTAGGGCGGGTTGGTTCAGGCGGTTTCGTCTGTGGGCCGCATTTGGTATGTTCGGGTTCAATTCCCTGACCCATGTTTTTGGGGATTTTCCAGGATCGCCAGGCAAATGCTGGATAGGTTAATTACATCCCCCAAATTTCCTGTCTCTCTAATTCACCTCCTTTGTCATTTCAATCATTTCTCATCTTTTGGTCTCTTTCAAGGTGGAACTGTCTGGCGGGTGTCTCGGCGCTGCATGGCAGGATGATAGACTCCTGGTAAACACCTCCTCCTCCTCCAGTAGGAGGTCTCCGTCTCCGGACCGGCCTAGTAGGCCTCTCAGGATCACGGTGGGTGGAATGCCAGTTTTACTTAGCCTGCCGGGGAGCTTCCAACTGACCACCTGTGGGGGCCCTGCTCCCTGCACTGTCGTGACCCCACTTGGGGGTTTATATACAATAAACACAGTCCGGTTGGCGTGGCGAGTCCCCTCCCATATCTTCCAATCCAATCCAAATGGCACGATAATGTTCGTTTTAGGACGGCTCTTAGAGGTAGACAATAATAAGTAAAAAACAAACAATTCTGTCATTTGGTTTGAAGAACAAGCTCTCCGTTCAGAAAGTTTTATTTGTACTTTTTCTAGCATTCAGCAGCCGCCTATAGTAGGCAAAGGGAATATGATGTTTCATAGACAATTTCACTCAGATTGCATGTTTTGAGTCCCATTAATCTGAAGAAGCAGTTTACAAAAGAGATGAGAGAGGAAAACAAATTGCAGAACAGAAAAAACGGGATAAATGCGAGTATTAAACTTCGTATTAAAAGTCATTATTTTCGTTGGGTACGACATACAGGGTTTCAAGAAGATACCTCTATCAACTGTCAATTGAAGAGATGACCTTCCATAACTGCCCAAGTTTGCTTTTTGGATTCAAGTTTCAGTCATTTCCACTTGGTACTGAGTTAGTGAGTTTCATTGTTATACAAGTCCAGGGACTCTATGTGATAAATGTAGCAAAGAACCGATATCTAATAGGGAAGAATCATTAAGTAAGGTGTGGGATTCAGATCAGGACAATTGAATGAATATAATATCTATTTTTGTTATTGTGCTACAAATAAAACGTGGTTCAACACACATATGAGCACTATAAAATATGTTCACCATTTCTTGTGTCTTTAGATGTAATTCCTCTATGCATTTGATAATGCAGTCCTTTCAATGCATTTGGACACCTAGATGAGTTTCATAACTACACAAGTCCAAAAAATTCATTATAAATATTATTATAACAAAGCACCAATGGTAGCTCAAATTACTGAACAGTAAAACAAATATAATGAGCCAAATTTCATATGTTACAAAACTCAAAATATTGGCACATTATTTTCAGAAGTTATTAAATTTTTGTTAATTTTCTCGAAACTTAGTTGACTGGACTTGTGCACCGATGAAAGTCATGTCTTCGATTGTAATCTAGCATTACAGTGATTTTATTAGTAGCGTGAATTACTCGCAAAGAACAAAGCACAACTAGATCTTTGGAACAGGACTTCAAATGAATCAGCTGCTTCAATAATCTCATCAAAACAGGTTACAGCTTTTGTTTAACCACAAATGAGATGTGGGTCAGGGTATAAGAATATAATAAATACGTACCGCTTTCACAGCTACTCCCGACCCAGTGCAATGTCATCGACCTGTACAACACGTAGGCTTCCTTCATTTCAGAGCTGATCAGCTGATTCATCTCTCTCGCTTGTCAGTTTTTATTGCTTTGCATATTTCTAGTCTATCGCTTCACTACGGAAGGTAGTACTGCAATTCAAAACTTATTTTTTTTAATATGAAAGGTGATTCTAAACGAACTTTTTGTGCTGAATTCGAAAAGAATTTTCATTTTTCTCCAATCACGTCAGGTTTTCAAACTATACGCAAATAACAGAAATGAAATTAAAGCCTTTTGAAAAATAATACAAATTACTTTCAACAAGAATTTTGTTTAAGAAACTAGACTATAATTATAATATGTTATTTACCACTAATTATTCATTAATAATAATTATAAGCACATTCACAACCATACCTCAATATTACACTTTAAAATTTACTCCTCGCATGTTTTGCAGACCAGTCCCCTTTTAACATTCAACAATAGTCCGCCATCATGTGAACACTCCACTTCCCTTAATACCTTATATCCCCATTCTCTTATATCCTGGTGAAATATTTCACCCCGTCCCTCACTATTACTAGAGAAATAATTTAGATGGGAATGAAGAAAGTGTAGTTTGACACCTGGCTTAGTTAACATAATTTGGGTCTTTTTATTTCCAACAAAACTAAAACCAACAGTTTTTAAAACATTCCATGCATCCTTCACTTGTCGACTCATAGTATTCTCGAACTGACTGTTCAAAACTAGTTTTTGAATATGTAGGCCAACGAATGCACCAGCTTTAATTTTTTCATAGCATAATAACACAAAGGTATTTAAACTACCCTCTGTCTTAGAGTTTCTCACTTTAAACCTAATTTTATATGGAGAGGTGGCAACACTACGTTTGAGGAGTCAATAAGAGGTTCACCTTTTAATTTTTTGATACCCATTGTTAAATTAGTTCAAGGTGGCCATTGTTCCCTTTCCCAGTGTTCTGACCTAATATAAGAAACAAGCATATCTTGTGAAACCAGCCTGCTGACCAAGTAATAGTCCAATGATCTTGAAATATCCACACACTAGCCATAGATGCTTTTCGTAATGCCACTTTTGTATCAAAACTTAACACTTTCATGTGTTCTTTAAAACAAAAGTGTGGGCTACAGGAACGTAAGGTTCACAGTTTCCATTAGCAAGCAAAAGACTTTAAGACTTTTTGAAATGAACCATGAAAAACCTCCACATTTTTGTTCATCGCTTGGAGTAGATATCTATGGTTACTAGATTTTAAAATATATAAATTATAAACACAATAATAGTTATATTACTTCATATTTTAAATGTAAAGTTGTAATTATAAGCTATTTGAACCGTTGTAACAAACGATAAGCACACTGTAATATTACTACAGTATGTACTTTTGAATTACTAAAAATGCTGACGTGGTAAGCGAAAATTGATTTCAGTTTTGTAGTCAGTGTTAAAATATTATTCAAAAGCGCTCATTCATTAAAAATATCCATGCAGAAAGTGTAATTTTTGTATTCTAAATTTAGATAGCACCACTAGCACAATTATTGAGTCCCTCTGTGCTTCTGTAGGCGTATACGTGGTTTTGTCTGGCTGTCTGTTCTTCCTGTAAACAGCACAATTAAAAAACCAAGTGCTTAAATATTAAATTTGGCAGATAGAGTCAACATGAAAAATTCAATGCCATGGCCGGGATTTGAACCACGGATCTCCTGGTTTCCGTCCAGTCGCTCTAACCCATTGAGCTACCATGGGCAACGTGCCGTCATGACATTAAATTCTCCATTTGACTCATATTTCCCAGCAGACCACTAGGGGCTGTCGCATTCGAGATACACCGTTTTAAATGGAGTTTTTAACCCTCAATGGGTAAGAGCGACTGGACGGAAACCAGGAGATCCGTGGTTCAAATCCCGGCCATGGCACTGAATTTTTCATGTTGACTCTATCTATCAAATATCTTAGCCTTTATACGGCTATTATGAAGAAATGATTAATTTCCATCAATTAACTAAAATAGTGAATTTGGCATTTAGATTCAGGATTTTCTACGGAAGTTTCAGGAAGATTTTCAAGTAACTTCCCCAACCCCAAACTACTCTTTATGTGGAATATCATAATTTTTAGAAAATTGCAACGTTTATTTTAGTTAAAATATTGTGACTTTGTGGGTTCGTGAAATGAAAAGTCCAATTACACCACTCAAAAATGTTCTTTATTTCCACCGGCTTACAGTTAAACTCTTGCCAATTACACAGAATTACGTAATGCACCCAATTGCGATTCACCAGTTCGTCCGTTACAATTTCACTTGCCCTCGTAATTACGTACAATCTTCCGATGCTCTCACACAGTCTTCTCGTCGCACACTAGCACTGCGTTCTTACACCAAGAACTGACTGACTGACTCCCCCTTGCACGACGTGTTGCTTATATAGGGTCCGCTTGCCGATCTAGAAGGTTCTCGATTAGATTGAATTTCCCGAGTTTCCAGAACCTAGGAGAAGGGTAAAGAGACGGCTCAGGGGCCCGACATCCCTCTCCTAACCATCCCTTCTCAACGCTATAAGACAAACGAGGGGGCGGGGCGAACGCCGACCCGTCTCCTGTCGCCCACTCTATAGGGTGTTCCGATGCTCGCGTGACAATATCATATAGTTTACGAAAAATTAGGCTTTGGTTTAGGATTGCTACGGAGCGGATTCGGTACAGAAAACTGTGGTTTGTTGTACCTAAGACCCAAGTGGGGCACCCTGGAGGGAATGATGGGGCGAGAGAAGAAGAGGGCGGCCTATCCAAGGTGCCGAGACTCCCGCTGACACTTCTACCCTGAAAGAGACCACCAGATGAGAGATGATATGAAATGATAAATTAGATGAAATGGAGAGACAGCAAATTCGGGGGATTTAATTATCCTACCCAGCATTCGCCTGGCGAGCCGGGAAAACCCCGAAAAAGTCCCAGGAGTCAGGTAGGTCGGCCACGGGAATCGAACCCAGGCTTAAAGAATGTGAGCCACAGACGAAACCGCCTGAGCCATTCCGTTCGGTCACGAAAAATTAAATGTATATATTCAATTTTCAGAAATGGGCAAAGCTCCTCTTCATTTTAAATTGCTTTTGCGTAACTGGTAAAGCGTAAGAGATAACTAAATCTTACTACACAATAAAACAAACGATTTGGGAGATATTTGTCGTCATTTGTTTTAGATTTCCAATACTTGTAAGCCTTGCACATGTAACCAGAATGAATTCACAGAGTGACCAATTGTTAAAAGATTTGACTGTCACTTAAAACCTACTACATTGCCACATTCTTTTATACATATTAGAAAATTAGTAATAATAACCCATGCAAATGTTAAACACGAAGTAGGCAAAGGTATAAGCATTTTTAACAATAGTTTGTGCAAGAGTACAGAAAGTTATGATAGTGTAACATGAGAGGTTCGTGTTTTATCTGTTTCAGTTCCTATAATGTAGAGATAGATTTTGTTCTGCTGCCTTTTATATTTTGAAATTTTGGATAACCAATCTATATACATTTTTACACTTTGCTTCAACCACTACAGCCACTTTTGAGAAAATAAAAAGAGTAAAACTTATATAGTAGTTTGGGGTATGACTTTATTGAAAATCTTACTGATACATCCTCGCAGGTTGCTGAACTTGGATTGAATTAAATTGACTGCGGATGTAGAGGTGTTGTGCGGGTCTTGTTCACCCCAAGTCTTTCCAGTGCCTCCTTCATCAGGCTGGACTCAAAACTGGTGTCCTGGTCGCTGTGGAGCTCTAATGGGACCCGAAAGCGGCAGAACAGTTCCTCTACGGAGGGAATTCTACATAGGGCAGGGCTCCTATAATTAAGCAGTTACAAACTCCCCGCAGGTCCAGTAAAACCGGTACCCCAACCCCCGTGGTCCTGAAACGACGCACTGTCACTTCGAGAAAATCAGGGTTGCTATTGGTCCTCAACGACAGTGTTCCATTTCTGAAGTGTGGAGATAGATTTATGACGGTCATTATTGGGCGGGAGGGTGAGTTCCCTTTGAGGGACAAACTGCACTCGCGTTCACTAGACAGACTTTACGCCTGCCGCGAGAACCAAACCCGGACCTCCCGAATGCAGGCTCAGACGAAAACGCCTGACCATCCCGCTCAGGGGTTGCTGATATTAACTTTTGTTTTAGATACACACGAACACAACCTTTTCCTAAAAATTCTCTTTTTATTCAGGGAACCTCAAAACATATATTTCCGGTGAAATAGCGATATAAACCTTTTCAGTGGAGTACAGTACTTCTTCCAGATATTAAAATAAAATAAAAAAAATGTTGCAATTGTAATTTCTTGCTGAATCCGCCTCTTGTTATATTTCTTAGGTAATAGGAGTTCTCGAGCATCCTTAATACTAAACAAATTATAGAAAAACGGTCAATGTTCGACTGAAGATAATATGATGCTACCTACATACATTTACTCCCTGCTTCAATGTTATTACCTAGCGGAGAAGCAGAACATTTGCCCATACATTCATAACTAGTAGATACCAGGGTGGGTAAAAAAGTAATGCCTCCTATTCTTTTTTCTTCTTTTAATTGCCAAGAAAATTGAATCCAATTTACATAGCTTGAAAACTACAACATTGACGTTTAATTTGTCACTATTCAATATAGTCTCCGTCCTTTTCCACAGTTTTGGTCCACCTTTTAACTAGGGCATGTATTCCAGTGTGGTAAAACACACGGTCTTGCTTCCTAAGCCATTGACGCACGGACGTTTTCACAGCCTCCTCATCTTCAAAATGAATCCCACGATGAGCTTCCTTTAGTAGCCCGAACAGATGGAAGTCTGCTGGTGCCAGGTCAGTGAGGTAAGACTTGCCATCCCAAATATCTCAATTTCTGCAGTGGTGTAACGGCTGGTGTGTGGTCTTGCATTGTCATGCAAAAGAAGAACATCCGCCATAGTTTTTGTTGGGCGAACTCGGCGAAGACGTGCTTTGATATTTTTGAAAGTTCTGACGTATAGGACAGAATTTATTGTGCATCCCTGCTACAAAAAATCAATCATAAGCTCACCCTCTGCACTCCAAAACATTGTCGCTATAACTTTCCCAGCCGACCGCTGAGTTTTGAATTTTTTTTTTCTTTGGTGATGTTGTGTGATGCCATTGCATTGACTGCCTCTTTGATTCAGTTCAAAAAAATGAACCCACATTTCGTCTCCAGTAACAATTTTTTCCAGAAACTCCTCTCCCTCCAAATTGAAGCGCTGCAAGTGTTCGGAGGCCATTGTTTTCCTTGTTTCTTTGTTTTGGGCGGTTAACATTCTTGGTACCCAACGTGAACAAACTTTTGAGTAACCCAGTTGTTGAATAATCGTCATCACACTGCCTTTACTGAGGGAGGTAATGCTACACAATTCACCTGTTGTTACCCGGCGATCACCACGAATGATGTCATCGACTCGCTGAATGTTGCATGGAGTCACTGCAGTCACCGGCCTGCCACTTCGCTTTTCATCTGCCAATGGTGTTTGCCCTTCAGCTTCGTTACAGCGAACCCATCGTCTAACAGAGCTGACATACACCGTTGCATCACCATACACATTTTTTAGCCTTTCGTAAATGCGAATTGGCGTTTCACCTTCCTCAGTCAAAAATTCAATCACAGAACGCTGTCTAATACGAATGTCGATGTCAGTCATTTTGCAAGAGGATGCAGTGCTGCCACCTGTTGACTTAGGAAGTTACTACTGCAGGGAATTGGAGAAGAAGGTTTGAGGAATTGCGCCAAATTCAAAGTTTTCACATAACTTACTTATTTAAGGGGGAAAAATAGGTGGCATTACTTTTTGACCCACCCTCGTAATATTGAAATCAGTAGTACCACTTGCATAACGATGACAATCTTGCAACTTAGTCAGCCTGACTCTTTCAGTAGCATCACAATGAAATGTACCTCAATATTGAGTGTGGCAATGTGGACCTGTGATAAATTGTTTCTACAGAATTTTTGCTAAAAGTGATAGTAATATTATGTGCCATCTCTGTTTACCCATATTATGAATATTTAAGATTTACTGCGCTACAAATCTCTATTTATGTACAAACTACGTATATAGACAGATTTTTTGTTGAGTGTCGATTTTCGTTATACGAAAACTGACATTTTACACCAGCCAGGATTACAATGTAAAGAATTGCGGAGATATCTCTAAATTGCATAAACTAAAGAACGTCTATAGAGAATACTTGTGCTTGTCTTGCATGAAGGTGATGGACTGACGTGAAGCCATAAGTACATAGCAGGAGAAAGTACTTTCTCCACATTCTGAACGGAGTTAACAAAAACAAACACACGCTATGTCATCATATTTGAGGTAACGCCTCATGACAGGTTCTACGTAAACTTCCTTTTTTTCCGGCCTGTGAACTGCCTGCTGACCTATTGGAGTCTCTCTGTCGGCAAAGATTGCAGCAGAACTACGTTTCATACATAGAAAATTCACAGAAAATATCCAGAGTAAAAAGTTTAATCGAAATATTTCATTAATCAAACTCAGCTAAATAGAAACGCAATACGAGGGTCACACTGAATATTTGAGAACGACATGTTTTGTTAATACTTGACATGAGTTATGAGAATTTTTATCAGTCAAATCCAAAATATTTTACATCAAGAGTTAGACGTTAGAAGGCTTTGCTGTCGATAGATTTTTCACAAACGGACTCCCGACCAGAAGCAACATAAATTCTGCAGAAATGCCAAGGCTGCGCTTCAAATTTGGCTTTAGAGTGATTATTTGGATTTATTATTTTGATTCTGAAAACAAAAGTCAGTCAGCTCAATGGGTATTTCGAACAGAAAATAAGCTTACAGACGTCTGTGGAATTCGCAGCTCTAGTAAGTAAGTGGTTGCTAGAAAAAAAAAATATATATATTTTTTTGGTCTTAAACGATATAATTTGCTGCTGTGGCTTTAGAAGACAGAGGTATCGCTATAACTGAATGATGCGGTGTCTGTATAAAAGTTTAGAAATCGTTCATGAAAAATGCCGAAAAGAAAAATAATTTGACATGAAAAGTATCATTGCATACAATAAAACTAACATCTGAGTATCTCGGTGCGCAAAAGGTAAGCATCATTGACCCTCTTTTTTTTTTTTTTGGAGGTGATTCGGCACTACGACCAGACTTGGTCTATTGTGCCTTATGCACCAAAGTGGGGCATCCCAGGGAGGAACGACGAGACGAGAGGAGACAGAGGGCAGCCGTCCAAAGGAGTCAAGGTATATTACTTAGATAGGAACCTCTCCGGTAGACCAAGACAATGGACATTCCCCCGTACTGTGGTTCGGAGACAGTTCCAGCAGTCTGTCCGGATACCGGCAACAGTTCTACCGGAGAAGGAAGTGGTTCACTCATAGCATATCTTCTTGCCATGCACCGCCGAGACTTCCACCGAGACTTCCACCTTAAAAGAGACCACCAGATGAGAGATGATGTAAATGATACTATCCACCAACGCAAAGAAGCTTCCTGAAAGGAATGCGCCCCCTTCCACAGTGGGACAAGGACAGCTAATTTGTGTGACATAGAACGCATGCTACACAAGGAGCACAACCGTTAAAATCATAAAGTCTGTTTATTTAACGCGTGTGCACGTCGGCTTCTGCCTTTGACGAACCCTTATAATCGTTTTACAACCCCCGACCCTCCTTCACCCAGACCGTTCTGCAAGGTTGCCACCTTTCTCGATACGCCATGGTTAACGTACGAGGTTTCGTCTAAATAAATTATCTTATGTCCATAACTGCAAACTTCCTTAGTTTTGATATATATATCGCCAAGCTACAAGTCTACTGGATTCCATAATAACCCTTATCTTATTCAAAGTGCTGTATTTGAAACTCAGCTCCTTTAGGAGACCGCGCAAAGTGAAGCGCCCATAAGGAAAATCACAAATTTCTTGCAAATGTGCAACCAATTCGTCTAAGGTGGGTGCTCTCCCTTAATTTGCACAGAATCTATAAATGCCTCGACGAATTAAATCGCACGTGAAATTATCTACTTTAGAGAAACGTTTCCTTTTGTTTTCACACTTGATCGGCGTCTTTGGTATTCCTTTCGTCACAATATTTCTTACTGTAGTTCTGTGAATGCCCAGAATTTATCATCAGGTTCATTGTATGACCCCTTACCAAGATTATTTGTCACCACATATTTATATGTGTTCAAAACAAGCGCTTGAATTTGCTTAGAAACAGTTCCCGTTATAACTTTTTTTTTTTTTGGGGGGGGGGGGTTTCCAGTAATACAATTCGGCCCAGTTATTCACACTGTCTTCACTTTGATTATTTTCACGTGACTGAAAGTTATCTCTACTTCATTTGCATTTACCACTGTATTTCCCTCCCACGGTCTCCACATTGTGACACACAACGAATTTCTGCACGTAATGAAGCAGATCAACTAGAAGTTGGAACTTTGGCAACTGAGACTCCACGTGGAGTAGACATGCGACTGTCACTTCGAGAAAATCAGGGTTGCTATTGGTCCTCAACGACAGTGTTCCATTTCTGAAGTGTGGAGATAGATTTATGACGGTCATTAGTGGGCGGGCGGCTCAGGTTCCTTCGACTCGGAACTGCACATGCGTTAACTAAACAGACTTTACGCCCTATTCACTCTGTACACTAAAATGAGAAGATTCTTTCACAAAAGTAGAAGTCGTCAGAATGTTTTTGAATGGTCTGTAACTGTACTGACATGGGGTGTCATAAACCTGTCCAGGGAGGGTGTAGGAGCCTTCGCCAACCCCCCCCCCCCCTGCGTCTCATCTCCCGGAGACTTGCTCTCCTGTGGAATACCATAATGGAGGTGAAATGGAGTGACAGGAAATTCGGGGAATGTAATTAAACCTACCCGGCAATCGCCTGGCGACCTGGAAAAACCTAAAAGAAAAAAAAAAGCCATAGATCAGGTAGGGTCAGCCATGGAAATGGAACCCAGGCCTCCTGAATGCAGGCCACAGACTAAACCACCTGAGTTATCCCACTCGGTCCACTGACCCTCTACGCTAGCATAGTACCCTGTGATTCTCCCCGCCCCCGATCCAATAAAATGTAAAGATACATTACATGGAATGCCTTTTTCGTCAGATGACATAGTCATTATTATAAAAACCTGGTTTTTGAAGTGTCCGTTTCTTTAAGGACTTGTTTCTTCGATTGCAAAATTTATTATGCTAAAGAGTAATAAATATTTTGATAAGGAATAAAACAATCTATTATTTTTAACTTATCTTCGTTTGGTTTTCTAAAAGTGTTCAACGTTGCCCTCGTAGTCGGCATTTCTAACAGTGAAATGAGAAATATGATGTGTGCGCAATGTGAAGGACGTCATTTTCATAAAATTTGCTTTTACATCACATTTATTTATTTTTATTCTTTATGTCCTGTGAGCTATCCCTCATTTAGTGAAGAAATATTTCAGTTCTCTCGCTGTTAACATAAACCATGCAATATTCTAGCATGCGAAAGCCAGGATGAATGTTTATTTTGGAACTCATACACATTAAATGTTCCAAATGAGAAGCGATATTCTATAAAAATGAAAAAAAAAAAAAAAAAAAATAACGGGTACCTCCTGTAACAGTTAATTTTGGTTTGAGCCCCGAGAATTGAAAATTATTTAAATCTGTTTAAATATGTGGTTTAGTTGAGGAAAGATGTAAATTATATTCAATAATCTAAAGAGATTATAAACTTTATTTACAATCTCTGTGTAAATACAATTCAGTTACATTGATCAAACTTAATGTATATCTACATGGTGTCGTGTTATGTAAATTTATTACTCTGAATTATAAGAATTAAATTATATTAATTAAAAAGAGCGGAATTATTTCTTCAGAAGATAAAAAGTTAATTCCCTTGCTCGAGACCACGCCTGAGTTAACAGTTCTCATGCACCGACTGGAGCAGCGCCGGAGTCGCTACATATGAGTGCCAGATCTCAGTAGATGACTCGGATCGAGAAAACGTTGCAACCCGTGGGTCCGTCATTTTCTTCTCGGAGGGCTGAATTGAACCCGCAACCTCAGTTACAACGCGGGACGAGTGCAGGCAAGAATCATCCCGTCTCACATCTTCAGCATTAAATATCCCGATATACTCCTTATGGATGCGTTGCAGTATAAAATTTTAGTTAAAGCGACGTAAATAGATATACGAAAAGGCGATATTTCAGGAAACTTTAGAATTTTGGCTGTTAAGATGGAATAGGATATATTACAAATGCATACGTCTCAAAACATTTATTAGTCTTTGTTACGTCATTATGCTAGTCATGCTTGAAAACATTTGTGCATGAGTTTGGCCATCAAAACCTGTTTATGATACAAGGATTGTATATAAATGTATATAATATCCACTTGAAAATACTACACTTTTAATAATAGCTAATTAAATAAACTCATAATGGCATTTGATCTTTGTTGACCATAAATATATTTATGTGTAACTGTCAAAACTGAATAATTTTAGTATCTGTTAATCCAAAGCTCGATTCTAACACACGTTACACAAATATAAGTATTTGCATAAGTATTTGCAACAAAAGCTTCACTTATCTTAAGAAAATGATGTCAATTTTTCTTATTAATTGACAGAGATTGATTTCACGAACATTTGTCCGCATCTTCAGTCAACACTTCGTATTAAGGAAGTTACTATGTTACCATGTTTTTTTCCTTTTTTTTTGTATGACCAAAATCTGAAAACGAAGAAAACCTAAAAATAGAACCAACTGCTGGTATTTCAAAATTCATTACGCGATGTTTATTTTTTTAAATACATATACTTTTCCAAACCATTAAATCTATCGGACCATTTGATTGTTTTAATAATTTAACTTCAGGATTTGTTTCATTGTTAAATGACAAAAGATAATGTGCTAAGGCAGTTTGTTTATACTTAATATTGTAACAGGAGCGTTGGAGCATCCTGTAACCAGCTGGGAACGGAAGGTAGGGGAGGACCGCGTTAGCCACACCTCTCCCTCGTTTGTCTTCCAGTGGTGACAGCCAGTGGTCGGAAAGAAACATAATTGTGCGTCTGTTTCCCTTCCACCTGTTTCTCGATCCTTCGTTTACTGGAACAGTCTCCTGGTCACTAGAAACCGGCGATATTCCGATATAAAGAGGGTTACAGACAGACAGAGTTAGCTAGTCAGTTGTTGGTTTAGTCAGTCAGTTGTTGTGCTGTGTTGAGTTGGTCAATCAGTTAGTTAGTGTGAGCGAGAAGACAGTCGCAGTTCTTGGTGTAAGAGTTAGTCAGTGACGTGTTAATGAACGAAAGGATTGTGCAACGGAAGTCTGTACGAACTGTGTATGAGTATCGGAGTTTATGTAATCGCGAGTACAAGGAAATTGTAACGGACGAACGGGTGAATTGTAATTGTGTGCAGCAAGTAATTTTGTGTAATTGGCAAGTGTTAAACTGTAAGTCGGTGGAAATAAAGAACATTGTTGAGTGGTGTAATTGGACTTTTCATTTCACGAACCCACAAAGTCACACTGGTGTCAGGAAGCGGGAAGATAACATCACCGAACACTACAGCCATGGAATCCGCATTGGAAATGCTTTTGGCGAAGATGAACGAGTTAACAGAGAAAACAGAAGCGGCAAACAACAACCTCACCGCCGAGTTGAAACAAATGAAGACGGCCAACGACAACATCACCGCGGAACTGAAACTAATCAGGACGGCTAGGGACAACATCGCCGAGAAGATGGAACAAATGAAGGCCGAGTTAACCACGGAAACGAGAGCAGCGAATGACGGTCTGGCTACCGAAATGAAGGTGGCGAACGAGGCTCTCGCCGCCAAGTTTGAGGAACGGTTGGCCGGCGTGGGGGATGACGTCGCGAACCTGGGCAAACGGAAGGGTCAAGTAGACGACCGCCTTAATGATTTAGAGGAAAAGGCCGACAACATCGCAACACCCCTCACCCGCCTGACGGAGGAAAACCGGCCTTATGTGTGGACGGAGGACGCCGAAGACGCTTTCCAGCACCCGAAGGGGACCCTGTGCAGTGCTTCAATTTTGGGTTTCCCACAACCGGGTGGCGCCTTCATTGTGGACACCGACGCCAGCGACCATTGCATTGGAGGTGTCCTATCGCAGATCCAGGACGGCCACGAGCGCACAAGAGTGGAAGAGAAGGAGCGTGCCGCAGCAGTCCGGGTAGTTGTGGCAGTGCCTGCTGAAGGCTGGGATAGCGCAGGCCTGAGGAGGGAGCAGCTGGCGGGCGCAGACTTGGGGCCACTCTTGAGGGAAGTGGACGCAGGGACGAGACCAACCTGTGAGGACATCGCACCGAGGAGCGCAACCTACAAGTCGCACTGGGCAAAATGGGACTCGTTGAAGACCAGAGTGGGCGTGCTGTTCCGGGTATGGGAGTCACCCGATGGGAAGGCGCAGAGAGAACAGTTGGTACTTCCCCGGAGCAACGTCCCGGAAGTCTTGGAGGAAGTGCACGCCGGTACTTCAGGAGGACACCTGGGAGCGAACCGAATGATTCACAAACTACGGCAGCGCTACTTCTGGCTGAGACTCCGAGCAGATGCTGGTGGTACACCTGGACCGCCTCGCACGCTGCGATGGGGCTGTTCGGGGCGAACAGCTTTGAGAAGGGAGCAGTGTAACAGGAGCGTTGGAGCACCCTGTAACCAGCTGGGAACGGAAGGTAGGGGAGGACCGCGTTAGCCACACCTCTCCCTCGTTTGTCTTCCAGTGGTGACAGCCAGTGGTCGGAAAGAAACATAATTGTGCGTCTGTTTCCCTTCCACCTGTTTCTCGATCCTTCGTTTACTGGAACAGTCTCCTGGTCACTAGAAACCGGCGATATTCCGATATAAAGAGGGTTACAGACAGACAGAGTTAGCTAGTCAGTTGTTGGTTTAGTCAGTCAGTTGTGCTGTGTTGAGTTGGTCAATCAGTTAGTTAGTGTGAGCGAGAAGACAGTCGCAGTTCTTGGTGTAAGAGTTAGTCAGTGACGTGTTAATGAACGAAAGGATTGTGCAACGGAAGTCTGTACGAACTGTGTATGAGTATCGGAGTTTATGTAATCGCGAGTACAAGGAAATTGTAACGGACGAACGGGTGAATTGTAATTGTGTGCAGCAAGTAATTTTGTGTAATTGGCAAGTGTTAAACTGTAAGTCGGTGGAAATAAAGAACATTGTTGAGTGGTGTAATTGGACTTTTCATTTCACGAACCCACAAAGTCACAATATTACGAAAATATTATTTCGTTCTGGTTTCCAAATTACGTTTCTTGTTTCCAATATAAACTTGATTATAATTTGAACAATTAAATTGACAAAATACCAGACTTTTTTATTAGGAATTTTACCCTTTTTAGAGAAATGTAGTAAAGTTTTAATACTATATTTATTTATTAGGAACTAAATTTATACCAAACTCTTTAAAATGGTTTATTTGTTTTATTTATGATGCTCATTCTAAAGAACCTTGATTTCATTCATGGTATAATCCAATTGTAAGAATAAATAAAAATAATATGCTATTTTCAGATTTTGGTAATGCTGTTAAAACATAGTAACATAGTAAACTGTATCCTTGATGACGAAGTGTGTTGAATGAAGATGCGGAAAAATGTTCGTGAAATCGGTCTCAATTAATAAGAAAAATTGACTTAATTTTCTTAAGATAAGTGAAGTTAATGTTACAAATAGTTATATTTGTGTAATTTTTATTGCTTCACTGTAGCTAGCTTCAATTTTTTACGTAATCTAATACAGGTCATTGGCTAATTTCAGATCACTCAACAAGGTGTAATTTCCCTTTAATTATACATATACCAAGCTTAATTGCAGCGTTTAAAGTAATTCAATACTTGTTCTGCCTTGAATAGATACTATTCTACAGGAAAAACAAGAGAAGTCTATTGTTCACGGGAATTAAATCTCCTGGTGCCACGCGACCTGGGTCTGTCCCCATCAGATGAACTTGAACTGACGGTCATTCTGACAGGACCTTTTGAAGATACTGGAGCTTGGGTCGTTTCTCTGACCCTTTCAACACGAGGCACTCTGGCGGCGGCTGGGGTTGAAAGGTCATGCTCTTCCAGTCCCGTGGCAGCCTTGCAGCCACGACCCCTCTTGACCAGCTGATGACACAGTCCAGGAGATGCTACGATATCACCAAGAAACACACTCAGCAAATAGTTCCTCTTGTCTGGGTTCGGCGAGGATTCATAACCTCTGTAAGCAATAAAATGAACAACAATAATAGATAAGAAAGGAAAAATGAGTCATATGTTACATTGGAATAACTTCCTTTAACCATAAATTGTTATCTCTTGTACATACTATTCTTCCAAAAGCTTAGTTTGCTTTATTGAAAAGTGCAAATGAATAACGAAAATCTCAGAAATGCCAGTGTTACAAAATTATTGATAGTTATAGTGTTATAGAGCTGTTAAGTTTTGGTTTAATACTTTTTTTCTATAGTTTATGCTTGTAAGTTTTATAGAAGCGTGCAGAAGTCGTTCGACTAAGAAAGACTTGACAAACAATTCAAGATATTATTTTTTTTTCGTCATGTAAATATATACGTTACTTTGAATGAGTAGAGCCAGACTGTAAAATTCAATGTCATAGCCGAGATTTGAACCACGGATCTCCCCCTCTCCGTGCGGTTGCTCTAAACCACTGAGCTACTATGGCCAACATGCCGACATGACATTAAATTCTCCAACAGACGCATATGTTTCCCGGTAAACTACTAGGGGTTCTCATATGCTATGAGAGACACACCTTTAGTGGCGACTTACTATGCTGTAAGTACTTAAGTCCAGTTAGTGTTGAAGAAATGATTATTTCCATCAATTTACCCAAAATAAAAAAAAACATAGTGGTTTAACTATGAAGCCTGGGACAAGTACTTACAGCATAGTAAGTCACCACAAAAGGTGCGTGTCTCTTAGCACATAAGAACCCCTAGTGGTCTACCGGGAAACATACGAGTTAGTTGGAGAATTTAATGTCATGTTGGCATGTCGGCCACAGTAGCTCAGTGATTTAGAGCAACCGCATGGAGAGAAGGAGATTTGTGGTTCAAATACCAGCATCTTAGCATACACACGGCTAGTGTGAAAGAAATGATTATTTCCATCAGTTTACCCAAAATAAAAAACAATAACAAAAAATGGTGGTTTAACTATGAAGCCTGGGACTTAAGTACTTACAGCATAGTAAGTCGCCACAAAAAGTACGTGTCTCATTGCATATGAGAACCCCTAGTGGTCTACCGGGAAATATACGAGTCAGTTGGAGAATTTAGTGTCATGTCGACATGTTGGCTATAGTAGCTCAGTGATTTAGAGCAACCGCATGGAGAGAGGAAGGTTCGTGTTTCAAATCCCGCCTATTGCATTGAATTTTTCAGTTTGGCTCTACTTAGGGTACACACAGCTAGTGTGAAAGAAATTATTATTTCCATATGCTACTTTATTCAAAACGTAAAAGCCATTTTTGAGATACTGAAGAGTAACAGCCCGCCTCAGTAGCGATGGTAGCATGTCTGCCTCATGCTCAAGAGGTCCCGAGTTTGAATCTCGGTCAGGGTGAGTTACCTGGATAAGGGTTTTTCCCTTATCATTAAAGGCGAATGTTGGGTAACTCTAAGCTCTATGGATCCCGGCCTCATTTGAGCATTATTTCACCCATTTCATTCATTGTCCAATATGACGACGTTGGGGGACGTAAATAACACAAACAAAAAAAAAGTAACAGAAGTAGAGGGCAGCTTTGGGCGACTTTCTTTTGTTGTAATGTTGAATCTTTGAAAACACAACTTTGGGACAAGTTTGGTATATGTTTTTTTATTTTATACATTTATACCCCGTCTTCAACTGCAATGGTCATATCCGCGGTCGTTCTCCTTAGGAACATATCGAAGGTGTTAACTCGTATTCGTTGGGTTTTAATCATTAAATCACGCACACATTCACACTCTCATTCATACTTCCAGACTCGGGGGAATATGAGGAATTATCTTGGTCGGAAAGAGTTCCCACCGCCACTGCTGGAAATCTAACCCGGGACCCTGAGCACGACAGGCGGGTGCCCCACCGGCTGAGCTACGTCACCAGTCTTTCGCATTTTTGTTTTAGGATATTCTGATCTTTCTATATTTCTCTCCCTCTCTCTCTCTCTCTCTCTCTCTCTCTCTCTCTCTCTCTCTCTCTCTCTCTCTCTCTCTCTCTCTCTCTCTCTCTTGCACACAGACATGAATTGTGTATTTATGTTTTTATTCAGAGAATACTAAAATATATTTCTAGTGAAATCCGAATGTCAACTGTTTTAGATGAAATAAAACATTTCCTTATAGCTTATTATTAAATGCTAGAGAAAGTAATGCAGTAGAGTGGATTCACAATTTAATAAAATAAATTAACTTCCAAATAATTAACTGAGCGTTTTCAAAGTTTCCTGCTAAAGTAATATGTAAATTTGGTAACATCGTCATTGAACTGTTAGAAACAGAGTTGCAATTCTAGCATTTTCCAAGCTTCCAACATGCTTTCATTTTCCAGCATGTTCTAAAATGAAATTTGAAAGCTTTGAACATGTATTTTTTTCTCTCAATAACATTTTTCTGTATATGAAATAACTACTCCAGTTTTGCTTATTAACCTTTGTGCTTTGTTACACTATAATATTTTGCTGTTACTTATAATAAAGAATTAAATAAATGTTATTAAATGCTAGAAATAAATACCTTATGGAAGGCATTAAGAGTTTACTAGTATTTATAAAACTCTTAAAGTGTAAGTTTGTTTCTACAGCCCAAAAAGTTGTTTAAACTTACGTTATTTCCTAAACTAGTTCTGTGAAAAAATTAGAACTTTATTTTATAGCAAAACAACTTCGTGAACTATAGCATATTACACAGTGCGGAGTAAAAGAATCGAGGCTTTTATGTACAGTAAAGTCATCAACATTAAAACAACCTTGAAGAAGCGTTCTTTCGCTTTCCTTTTGGTACAGTTGTGCAAGAGATGAACCTACCGGAAGACCTGATCCCAATCCAGCACGTGATTCGCGTCATGAAGTTGGCGGGCTTGTTCGGCATACTTATCGCACACTTTCTCGAACACACAAACATGAGGTCCAAGTTCTGCTACCAGCCTCTTCTCTACCGCCACGACATCTAGAGGTGGTTCAGGGAACTGCGCACTCCGTCGTGACCGGCGTATATACGTCTCTGAAAAAATGCAGTTAAACAATACAGGATTATTCTAAATATAGTGGTACACATATTAATTTTCAGTATTCAGGGCTGTCACTGACTACCACTACCGCCACCACCACCACTACTACTACTACTACTGATGATGATGATGATGATGATGATGATGATGATGATGATGATATGCAAATGCAGCATCATTAAAGCAACATCGCGAGCGGAGCTGCAGGTTCTACATTAAATAAACATTATGGAACCTCTAATGTAAATTTAAATTGAGGAATTAATCCTTAAAGAATTAATCCTTTTAAATACATTACTCCGGTATATGAGTGATTTTTAATTAATTATAGCCAACTGAAAAATTCAATGCCATGGCCGAGATTTGAACCACGGATCTCCTGGTTTCCGTCCAGTCACTCTAACCCCTTGAGCTACCATGCCAACGTGCCTTACTGACATTAAATTCTCCAATTGACTCTTTATATTTCCCGGCTATGGCATTGAATTTTTCAGTTGGCTCTAATTATGGAACCTCTACTATATAACCAAAATATTACGCAGGGCTGCAAATTGGTGCATGTCTCGCACATTAAGTACAGATCTTTCTGGGAGTTGAACTACTGGGGCCAATATTTACGGCTTATCAATTAATATGAACTGCTTCCAGTTGTACATTGATATACGTGGTAAATAATTTGAGCATATAACTCATCTATTAGGTTAGTGTTTTCAAACACCAGTTTGTTCGGAAATTACGTAGCAACTTAACAACGCACTTTCTAATTATGGATGCTTTAAGAGTAACCCTAGTCTTAATTTTGGCAGTCCTTCCTTACAAATTACCCCTAGTGTATATTGATTTCTATAACATTGAGATATTTTGTTCAGGATACTAAAATTATTACATACAAAATTATACACATACGCCGATTGTGCTGCGGCTTCTCTTAATAAGGCACCTAGCAATATAATTAATATATTAAACTATATAAATAACCTAAGATTTATTTGTAGGCATTACCACCATCAGTTTAACGATCAATTTATTGCTAAATATTGCTGCTAAAGAATTATTGTCAGCTAGAATGAAGCGGGAAGACAATTTCGGGAAACTTTACTTACCACTACTTGACTTCAAAAGACATACAGAACAAAAGCATCATCTTATTTAAGGCAACTAACACAAAAATCAACTAAAATCGTAGTAAATAAACAATCATTTCCATAAAGTTGAGTAACGCTTTGGAGACTGTGTTGAAATATCCTACGCTGAGAGCACAAGACTGTGTCGGTCCCATGGTGTAATGGTTAGCACTCTGGACTTTGAATCCAGCGATCCGAGTTCAAATCTCGGTGGGACCTTAACTTTTTATGTCCCTTATTTCCGTACTGTACTTCGAGTTAGGAAGGAGTATATGTGGTTTTCTATTTTTAAACATCGCTCAGGCTATATTTATAAGTTACGCTGTTAGAATACACATAGTGTGATATTCAAGTGCAATTATGACGTACATATGTACTGTCATATATTTTCTTATTATTCTTTATTACCCCAGATAAACATTTGCAGAAATTATTTTCTTGCTACTTTTCTTATGGTTGCTAGGGGAATATGCCATATGAAATACAGTTAGTAGGCTTTACACGTAGTCGTAAATTACTAAAACAAATTGCAGGATCAGCATAGCCTCAAATGGCTGCATTTTAAACTGCATATGTTTGTTGTAAATTACGTGTACGTTCATTGTCTGTTACGCCATCTGCATTTTGACATTCGTTGTTCAAATGTTCGCTACACTTCACTGCACTCCATTTTCATTTCAGAAGAGTATAACAAGTGCAAAATTGTCGATCGTTTAATATTGTGAAGTTTTCTTGTTTGTGTACGCGTGTGCTTTGCAGGAGGATAATCAGTTTCAGTCTATAGAAACCTGGTAAGTTATTTAAAAAGTAAACTAACAATGGTTATAGTATGCTTTATTTTATGCCGGTACATACAATGTGATAAGCAAGTTCTAAATCGATTGAGAGACATGTTGCCTCGATGAACACTGGACATAGCGCAGCTCTTGTAAGATTAAAAGCGAGCTTACTCAGACGATCATGAAATTAAATAGGGAAGTCATCAAGCCGTAAAGTTAGAGATCATTTTGGATAGTTACTATACAATAATAAACATTATTACCAAAATAAGTACAGCGGCATAGCCAACGTTTTGATGCTAGGCCGCTGTTTTCGCACACTGCAGCACGAGGTCCCATGGTGTAATGGTTAGCACTCTGGACTCTGAATCCAGCGATCCGAGTTCAAATCTCGGTGGGACCTTGGAATTTTATGTCCCTTTATAATTGTTGGTTTGACCTTTGCTTATCAGAAATTCAAATCTCTTGGCACTTGATGTTAGTTTCGTTACAAAATAATTTTCGTAGTGGCTTTGGTCAAAGTTCCTTTTATAAGGTGGAACTTAGAAGATTAAGGAAAGACGAAACAATCTTTAATTGAGCTGTTACGGTTTGTTTGTTCACTTTCCCTATTAAGAACATTATTTAGGTTAATAACACTACGTTGTAAACCCGAAGCAATTTGCTCTCTGTTTATGCACGATGTTATTCTAAATAGAATGGAGTGAAAGTAACCGGTGAAAGCAGGTTTATTACCTTGACCTTCCAGCCTATCATTATAATATATGCACGCTTATTATCCAAACATACTTAAATCCAAAACCTGATTCATAGAACTGTGGATATTTCTGAAGAAAAAAAAAGAAGGCGAAAACACATTATTTAAAAGTAAAAGTTTGATATACCACATTTAACTGTTTCTGTTTACTGTTCTACAAATAATTCTTGCAAGCACATACATATTTTTCAATCAATTTCTTGTTACTCTAGCATTTTAAGAAATGGTGTCATTATACATTTGTTATAGATGGAGGAATTTAAGGGGCAGAAAACGAAAGAGAAGGCTGACAAATCTAATACGTGTTTGCTGTGTATGTGCATACATAAATAAAATTACGAAGTATTCGGCATACATAATCGTATACTGTACTCAAATGTTTTAACGTATATTTGGATGTTGTAGCTTCTCCATAAAGCACATACAAAACTGCATAATGCGAAGTTCTTTATATTATTTTATTTAGATATACAACCTTCTTTTTCGTCTTGCAGTACTTCTTCGCTTTTTCCATGTATGTACTTATTTTAATGTTTGTTGAAACTCCACTTAAAGTAATTTTATTACCTGCTGTCAAAATTCTACTGCATGTACATACATATGCAAGTAGTTAAATGCAGTAGACAAGGGTGGTGAGGTGCAACGTGAATGGCGAGAGAGGTGGATATTGGAGAGGGGAAGAGTTAAGAAGGGGGGGGGGACAAAAGAGAGAGAATTGGAGGAAAGGGAGAGAAGTTGGAGGAAGGGAAAGAGAAGTTGGAGGAAGGGGCAGAGAAAGAAATCACCGTTATTAGAGCAATTGACCGAGCAGAGCTGCAAGTTCTGCTGCAAAAGTGACATAAAATATATATCGTAATTAAATGAGCTTTGTAAGAAATTTAATATTTTTACATTCTCTGTCGCTAATTACATTAGGTAGAGAAGTGTTGCATTACACCCAAAACTTCTATACTAATTTTCAACCGGAAATACACGCTTTGAGATTCCCTGAATCCAGAGGGGGGGGGGGGAAGCTATCTGTGATTGTGTGAGTGAACAAGGGCTAAAAATGTTCAACAACAAACTCAAGTGCAACATCTTCCAAGGATGCGACGAGAAGATTCTTAAGAAACCGTCCATCCCAAACCATCCCTTTCGTGGATAAATGCAAATAATGGAATCTTTAAAACCGTCACATAGGGATTAGCTCTTTAGAGGTTCGACTATCACCTAAGCTGTATACCCCTACACCCACTGTACCTACAAGGAATGTGTAGTACAGCAATTTGTACAAAACTTGTATATAGTAGAACAGCGTTTTGTAAGAAACTGATAGAATAATGAGTGGAATCTTCTTTCCAGACACATCTTCAACTAAGGGACGTAATTGAGGAACACTTAATTTTGGATTTTCTCGGATTCTGCTTACAATGAAACGTTCCTCTCTTGCATTCAGTCTGCTTTCTTTAGGTTTACGTTGTAAATTATCTGTAAACCCTCGTTCTTTAAATTTGTTTACTTATGTATGTATGGTAGAATGCGATTTATTTACTCTTTGCGCTATTTTTCTAAGAGAATACCCTCTAAGTGCCAAGTTTAAGATTACTTGCATCAAATCAGAACTCAACTCTGTTTGCTTACCCATTTTGACTAATAGTGACAGAACGTCTACAACTGCAACCACAGGAGCCTAGGCGACATATGAAACACAGACACAATAGCTGTTAACGACCTAGAGTTCATTCTTAAAAACCGTACGAATAGGAAATTACATAAAATTTGGGGTTACTTCTTTCACATTGCTGCTTCATACAATAGTGCCGGTTTTGAAATAAAATTTGTCATTGCGACCTTTTGTTTTACGTTTATCAAGCACATTATAAATTACTGTAAGCAAAACACAAGTTTTTAAACAAGTATAGAATGAACTTTATTAAAACCCTGATGTGTACGAATAAGAATATTATATATTGTATCTTGGTTCACTTCATAAAAAGGTGTTTTAACGATAACGGTTTCTGAATTATGTAAAAGGATTCCAGAATGAACAGGTATTCTGCGCACTTCTCAGAAATTTAAAAATCCATTTCATTTTGTCATGAAAATATCTTAAGCGTAAGGTAATTTAATATTTAATTTTAATCGTCGAGAGCCTTTTTAGATTAAAGCAACATTTTGAAAAATGTTACAAATGTTCCCACTCTGTACTGCCTAAATACTGAACCAAACTTAAAAATTATGTTTAGTATCTAACAATTTTTTTTTTTTGAGTTTTTCAGCCCCCTCCACACACATGGGTCCTTATTTACAAATGCTTCTGTTGTGGATTCTATAGGGCTTCAAAAAGATATATTTCTGATGAAATCTTGACATGGAATTCTAGGGTGGAATGCAATACTTCACTTACCACACGCAGTGTTATGACACATTATGATAGATGCTACAGTGACGTGTCTTAATTCATGTCCCGTACAACGTGGAAAGGGAAAGTAATGGCTACGTGTCTCGAATAACACTTTCTTCAGACTGTCCAGGCACGTAATGAAGTTTCGTAACGCGCAGTGTAACCCTATTGCTCTTCTATTCAGCATAGAACTGGCAGTTTTTGTTAAATGTTCTTTTGTTTTTGATACTATAAACGAGGATGAATATTTACGATTACATATATGGTTACATGGAATTAATCTCTATTTTTTAATGTTTAAACATATAAGGAGTATATCTTCGTTTTAAAAAAATTAACATTTAAATTTTCCTTTATTATTTCTTTCTATTATTTTACATCTCATGAGCAATAACTATCTATAAACTACACCCTAAGAATATTAGTCCTACATTACTGTATAGAACAATAGTGAGACATGTGCAAGTTGAGTGACTAGATTGCCCCCATGGAATAGCTCCCCACGTGGGGTTTAAACACGTGCTCTCCCTTTTACAGGAGACCTTTGCCATACACTGGACACTATAGGCAGTTTTCTTTCAGCCATTCATACTGTAGTTTCATACCATATACCAAATTCTTTTCTTACATCAGCCATATAATAGTTACATGACATTAAGGTGCAGCAAATCAATTTTCTTTTCAGCTCTTCTTTTTCTTATCCTTGAATATTTCATTATTCGCAATTACCAGAGGCAAGATTTTGTGGTGACAGTTATTTATAAAATTCGCATTAATAATTTTAATTGGTGGTGTTTTGTGGGGAATATTTTACCATAAATTCGCATTAATTTCGCGCAAATTTTCGGAATGAATAAGTAATGACATGGCTGAAATGAAAAGTAACAGGTAACTAGAGTAACTCAACTGTTACAACTCCTTTTTTTCGTAATTAAAATATTTTATTTGAAATCAGCAGATAGTAGGTAACATGAATAAAATCAAATATCACACATCCGACATCGCCAAACTACAGCATACAACAAGTTGTGATATTTTCGCTTTTCATATTTGTTCTGTTGTCTGTCACAACTAAGTTATATGTAGAGAAAAATCTCTCACTGTCAGCGTTTGACATCGGTAACCAAAGACATTGAAGGGACTTTTCACAGAAATTGCGGTAAGAATCAGCTTTTGCCTTCAATGTCACGAGTGCTGTTACTACATCTACCATGGCTTTGCTGTTCAACAATGTCACAAAGCTCTTTGTGATAAAAAGCAAATTAGAGTCACAAGAAATACCACTGGTTTTAAATGCATTTAGTTGTTAAATGCTGTCATTACATGATTTAAATCACCTATAGTTGTTTTAGTAACTAGCCTAGAAGTTTCAAACAAATGATATAGCTTTTATGGTTATTGCATCAAATGTTTCTTGAAAACTGATCTGATCTGAAAATGCGAAATTGTTCTTCCTAGAGTTCTATACACTGTACAGTGCTGACATCTCTGTCACGCAAAGCGTCCATGTGTATTTAAAAACATAACAGAAGTTACTATCTGCTGACAATCCTGGGGCGTAAAAAAGCTTGAATGCACCTCGTATAACAACCTGTTTCTCTAAGAAACGTTGCATGTCAAATGCATTTCATTATCAGTAAAACGCTAATCTCAAAAATTGTTTACGCTCCATTTGTTTTCTACTCTCAGAATAACGGGATTTAAATACTCGACTAGTAATTCATGTGTTGTATACAGACAATAAACGTAAACCAAAATTACCTTCAAAGAGCAGGTTCTAGTTCAAGATACTAGGATGTTTATTTCAAAATGAAAATTAGGCTAATAAAAATAAAATTGTGGACTTTTAGTTTTCATAGATGCATTTGTTCCGCTTACTGGTTATATTTGCAATTTGTGTCTGCTTATATTCGAAACGATTCCAAACTTAATAAATGGAAGTATGAAGTATCACTTTCATCTGGTAATGTGGTACTACTTGTGGCGAAAATAAGGAAAGTGCACACGTATAATGAGGCTTTTAGTATTGGCAAGCCACAGGATGCCTAATTAACCAACCGAAAGCAGTGAAACAATTGGAAAGTTATATCTTAGTTCCAACTTTCATCACGTAACGGAGAGCAACAGAAATGGACCCCTACTGATGGCATCTGAACTGGTTAAAGGGATCTTTGCAACGTAAAGTGGCAAAAGTTTTCTTGGGTAATGGTAAATTGTAGACGTTTTTGCACTGCAAGAAATGAAGGTGTTTCATAAAAATTATTATTATTATTATTATTATTATTATTATTATTATTATTATTATTATTATTATTATTATTATTATTATTATTATTATTATTATTATTATTATTATTATTATTATTATTATTATTATTATTATTATTATTATTATTATTATTATTATTATTATTATTATTATTATTATTATTATTATTATTATTATTATTATTATTATTATTATTATTATTATTATTATTATTATTATTATTATTATTATTATTATTATTATTATTATTATTATTATTATTATTATTATTATTATTATTATTATTATTATTATTATTATTATTATTATTATTATTATTATTATTATTATTATTATTATTATTATTATTATTATTATTATTATTATTATTATTATTATTATTATTATTATTATTATTATTATTATTATTATTATTATTATTATTATTATTATTATTATTATTATTATTATTATTATTATTATTATTATTATTATTATTATTATTATTATTATTATTATTATTATTATTATTATTATTATTATTATTATTATTATTATTAAACTGACTGTTTAGGTTGCTTATTTATTACTGTGTAATCATCTTGGAGGATTCTCATTTATTCAGACACATTTTCTTTCCAAAGTAGCGTACATAAATATTCCTTGGCAAAGATTATTGGCAGCTTATCGCTAATGTTTTCGTTTAGCAAGATTTTGTTATTCACTAGAGTATTGTTGGAAACAAAGTACAGTTGCGCTCTCTCAAGGTCTTTTCAGCACTAAAATGTTGAGCAATTCGCAAGTCTTGGCTGTATATAGGCGCCTTTTTGTTGATATGCGGTTGAGCACCCATACATGTTGGTTCGCACTTTCTACTTAAGATTTACACATTGCGAAATGTCCTTTCCCCCCCCCCCCTTCCTGAAACTCTTACCAACACAGAATACAAACATATTAATCAATCAATTGCTAAACAGGTTGTGCATTGTTTTTTCTTTTATTGATGGAGTAATACTGCATAATGATGTTGTCGTATTAGTTATATTGAACTAAATAGTTTCTTGCTAAGTGTATGGGATTGCAAAGCCAGGTTTTCGCTAATGGCTTTAAAACATTTGAATAACGATTCAGTTTCCTCTATCGGCGTTTTACTTAGAACGGAATGTGTAATAAAACCTTATAATATGTTAATAGTAGATATTGATGGTAGGAATTAAAATAGAAAGTGTCTGCCCGACTTGGTAGCGTGGTGGCGCCGTGTCTGCCTCACGTTCAAGAGGTCCCGAGTTCAAAACTGGGTCACGGCGAGTTACCTGGATAAGATTTTTCCGGAGATTTCCCTTATCCCGAAAGACCAGTGTCGGGTAACTCTAAGTTCTATGGACCCCTGGCTCATTTCACCCATTCCATTCATCGTCCGATAAGACTTAACGTTGGGAGACGCAAATTACAAAAAACGATAAATAAATAAATAAAAATAAATAAATAAAAAATAAAAAGTGTCAAAATAAATTTAAATGCATGACCTTTGGGAACACCAATAGAATGTTCAATGCTACTTCTGCCATCTTCAATTAATGTTTTGCAATGTTCAATTGGAGCCCGCCTCGGCAGCGTAGATGGTAGCATGTCTGCCTCACGTTCAAGAGGTCCCGAGTTCGAATCTCGGTCAGGGTGAGTTACCTGAATAAGGGTTTTCTCCGGGGTTTCCCTTATCCTTCAAGACGAAAGTCGGGTAACTCTAAGCTCCATGGACCCTGGACTCATTTGAGCATCATCTCATCCAATTTATTCATCGTCCGATATGACTTAACATTGGAGGACGTAAATTACAATAAATAAATAAATAAATAAATAAATAAATAAATAAATAAATAAATAAATAAATAAATAAATAAATAAATAAAAATAAAAGTGTTCAATTGGGATCATATGGGATTCACCAGCCTCTGGGATTAACCTAATATAATTCTGAAGACCTTCCTACTAAAGGTAAGTCGGTGACATGTAAACTAAAAATTAGAAGGAATGACAAACAATGGCTGGAACAGACTATATACAGGGTGTTTCAAAACGACACCGAACGAACATATAGAAGTAATTGTTCAGCTTTTATTGACACAATTAGACAGTTTTTACTGTCAATAGATCTACATAAAAATGTTCCAGAATGAGTGTGGATTAGACAGTGACAAGAACAACGACGCGTGCCTCACGCTATCGAAGTTCGCAGGTATAGGTCACACGCCGTGCCTCGTGCTGTAGCTGTTTTTAAACATACCGGCATACTCCACAGTAGCTTGATACTATTAAGTATTTCTTTGGCTTATGGAACCGTAATAAAGAAGCTATTGCTTAATTATTGCTTATGAGTTTTTAACGTGTTCCAAAATTCCGTTATAGCAGTCCATGATGGCAAATAAGCTGGTTGACATATGTAACTTATACCTTTTAGAGGGAAGTTAATGTTAGTGAGGTTAAGAATGGAAGCATTAAATGATAAACAAAACAGAAAACAACATCAAAGAATTCTAAATAAATTAACCAAAACTAAATAGCTTATTCAATGAGACGAGCATTTCATTTCACGTGTTTGCTAATACTAAATAAAGCATTTGTAGCTGAAAATGCAGCTGTTGATATTTACAGTAAGTGGAGGAAAGTATTGTACAATTAAGATCATAACATAATGTTCTGAAGTTAAACAAATAAATATTATCATTGATGTAACTATTTTCACATATTTTTAATGAAGCTAAATTAATCGTCCGTTCGTTGAACTTCCTTCAGCTCTTCCATACATCAAAACCATATCCGTCATTTCGGCGTTCGTATAGCGCTCCATATTGCTTGGATTTACTATCTAAGTACGCGCAAAATCCTCTCTGTTAGGACGGAATGTGTAGTTTTACACTGAAGAGCAACCTTCAACTGTCCGAGTTATTAGTCAACTTTTGTACAAATAACTGTCCTTTGCCCCATTACCTGAAAGGTACGCTAGTGTCACTGATAAAGAGCAAGGAGTAATGTTTTTGTTTTCGTGGTCGGTACGTCCCAATAACAACTTTTGAGGTTCGCATACCAGTGTTTCCTGCGCTGCCTAATCACAAAATCATGTAATATTTAATGCTGCATAACATTATATCTAAGAAAACTTCGAAGCTGCGACACCGAAATTCCGACTAGTTAAGTTATAAACTACGCAACGGCTATAATCGTTCGGTGTCGTATTGAAACAACCTGTATACCACGAGGAGACCCGCCTGGGTAGCGTGTCTGTCTCACATTCAAGAGGTCCCGAGTTCGAGTCTCGGTCAGTGTGAGTCACCTGGATAAGGTTTTTCCGGGGTTTTGCCTTATCCTTCAAGACGAATGTCGGGTAATTCTAAGCTCCATGGTCCCTGGGCTCATTTGAGCTTCATTGCATCCAATTTATTCACCGTCCGATATGACTTAACGTTGGAGGACGTAAACTACAAAAAAAAAAAAAAAAAAAAAAAAAAAAAAAAAAAAAAAAAAAAAAAAAACGCGACGATGTTATAGAGAAGCAATTCTTAGATGGAAATTTCGTTCCGGTAAGACACAGATAGATTTGATTAAGAGAAAGTGCCTCTATAAGTACTATTTTTCAAAAGTATGTATATATAATAATTCAATAATTATATATAAGTTTAGATTTGAAGTTTATAGGGTAGCAGAAATAAATTTTAATTCATAACCCAAGTGCTTCATTATAAATCTATGCTTTTTAAATTCCTTTTTGCCTTAAACGTCAGTGACTTAAAAATATTTTACGACGCGAAATCTATGTAGCAGTTTTAATTTTATGTTTGACGTTTCGGAAGGTGCATGGAAATTTTCAAAACATTGCACGAAACTGCATCACAAGGAGAATTTTGAATGAGTAAACGTGAGGAGAAGATCAGGTTCAATAATTCAAATTTTGAAGTTAAGAATGTTAAATTTTCCTTGTTAGTTTGTTTCTCATAAATCTAAACATTGGCAGTAACAAAAGGGAAAATAGTTTTTGATATTATGCCTTTAAGTTTTATGCAGACTTGGAATTAAGCTTATCTTCTCGATATTTTCACCAAACCTAAGTGGTGTAGTCTATTATGTCTTGATTGTAATTCTTCCGTGAAAGTTAGTCTTTGCAACAAGTAGCTTCTTTCATTTGTTTCTTGTAGCTATTAATACGAAATTTGAGCATTTAGCGTGGGCATGATGAACTAATAACGACCTTGACCCCCTTAGAGAATACCTATACACAATATTTAGCAGCGAGGTGCTAATTGCATGCCCAGACCTTGTTTGCTTACTGTGTATGATTAATGTTGAAGCGATTGTGCCAGTTAAAGCAGTAACAATTCGTGATTAACGGTAAACCTGTGGTTAAATTGCGTTTAATTGTGGAACCGCAGAAACCTTGGACGTGCATTTAAAGAAGCGAAAGTTTAACTAATCTGAACGTGCATTACGGAAGAGACGGAAGCCGTGAGTTGACAAGCCTTTAACTGGAATCCCAAGGTTCATTGCACGAAACAGAGCCATGAGGACGCTGAAGAGCAGTGTGAAGGTCATTTCAGTGAAAGTCGAAAGTTTTGAACATCAGCTAACATCAGCATGTTTTAATACGGCTGGTGCTTTTAATTTGTATCTTACTTTGCGTGTTTTGGCCTCGTGCTGTCGTTTGACGGGCAACAGATACTCCAAAAAGTATTCGTCTAATCGTAGCACATAGAATATAGTAAGCACAATCAGAAAAATACAGATAAGAAACGAACAATAACTATTTCCTTACATTGGTTGATATCTAGATTTAAAAATAAAACACAATTTGGGTTCTTATATTGCTTAATTAGTACATACGTACTAATCAGTTCTATGATTTTCGTATATAATCAAATATTAGTCGCAAAAACCTAGAATGATCTTCAAAGAATAGCATATAAGTTATATCAAATAGGAAAAATACATACGGGGCTGTTCAATAAAGAATGATCATAATTTTTTACGGTTATAATTTCTCGCACTAAATTCCAATCTTATTATATTCTATTAGCTTAATGTGAAACAAACACGCCATAGTAGTTTCATTGTTGGTACTCCTGGTTCCCGCGTGTGAGAACCAGGCAAGTTCAGACATGTTCAGTATCGCCTACCACTGCAATGGAGGTAACATGCAGTTACAGTTGATGTTAGAGGAAGATCCGGAGTTTCTTTCAAACGTAATCACTGCTGATGAAACTTGGATACATGATTTTGATCCTCAGAGCAAACAGCGAAGCTCAGTGTGGAAATCTCCTTCATCACCAACCTCCAACAAAGCAAAAGTGGTTGCTTCTGCTGGGAAAGTTATGGTCATCTCATTCCTTGACATTCATGGAATGGTTTATCAGCATGTTGTACCTGCACACACATCAGTAACTGGACAATACTACAGGGATGTCCAGAAAACATTGCAAGTCCATATCAGGCGCAAAAGAGCACATTTCCATGAAGCAGGCTGGATGCTGCAGCACGATAATGCGCGGCCGCATATTGCCAATGTTGTTGCTGAATACCTTGCAAAAATTAACGTGAAGTGCATCCATCACCCTCCCTATAGTCCGAATTTATTCCTATGTGACTTTTTTCTATTCGCTAACTTGAAGAAACGCCTTCGTGGGAGGCATTATCCATCATCAGGAGCAGTGCTGAAGGCTGCGGAGGCGATTTTGAAGGATCTCTCAAAAATGGTTTCCAGCATGTCTTTGAAGACTGGTAGAAACGCTGGGACAATTGCATCACGTTCAGGTTAGACTATTTTGAGAAGGACCATCAAAATTATGAGGATGAGTAAAGGTACGTTGTCAAAAAAAAAAAAAAAAAAAAAAAAAAAAAAAAAAGTGATCAGGCTGGCCCCATAGCTTAGTCAGTGGAGCACTTGCCTGCCGTTCTAGGGGTCCCAGGTTCGATTCCCGGCGGTGGGTGTGGGGATTTTTCTCCAACCAAGATGATTCCTCATATTCCCCAGAGTCTGGAAGTATGAATGAGAGTGTGAATGTGTGCGTGATCTAATGATTAAAACCCAACTAATACGAGTTAACACCTTCGGTATGTTCCTAAGGAGAAAGCTAATAAAAGAAATTGTGATAATGCTTTATTGAACAACCCTCGTATATTGGCAAATATGTTGCAGTTCCCTAGTAAGTGGCGTGCATACCATGTCATTTGTTATTTGCATTTCTTTCTAGTCACACTCACCCTTAAGCAAACTAAAACATTCCAATAAATTAAAAAGAAAAACCTTCTATAAATTACAATGCTGTAGTACCAGCGTAAATTTCTACAAAGAAAAACGATGTTCACTTACTAGGGTTGAGAGAATACGCAAGTTTCTTGACGAAGTTGGAGAGCCGGACAGCCAGTATTATAACTGGGAATCCAATCAACTGGACTGGGAACTCAAAGAGGTTCTCTTGAGCTTGCGGTGCCGCTGTAACCGTTGAGCAGGGAGCCAATAAGATGGCTAGCTGCATCAATACCAAGCCCAGTAACACTAATCTGTACGTCTTCATTATGTAGGCTTCCTGTGAACAAAGGGAATTGTCATCACTCTATTTGTAAAATATGTTACTCTAATGAAATATAGCATACACTGTGTTAGCACTACGTCAAATCATGAATGAGAAAACGTTTAACAGATTATTTAGAGTAGAGTGTCATCTATGCAGATCTCCTCAGCGTTGTATGAATAGTTAAGCTATCACTTTGTCGTCTAACAATACAGGTAAACTATACCTTGTTTCACGTAAGCTTGCCCAGTATCTCTTAACGGTCACGTGACCTAATCACCTCTCATTGGTTGCTGTTGTGGTAATGACTGTCGTGCGGGAAAAATTAGTTCGTTATTTAACATGGTGATATATCATTATATGTTGGAAGAGAATTGTCAAATTTATATTTTCGTAACTGTTTTAATTAAATATATTACGCAACAGAGTTGATTTATCTGAAATGCATGTTAATTCTTAAACAAAGTAAAGAGGAGGTTCCTTTACTATCAAGCACATGGCACGATAGCATGTGATTTAGCGGTAGTGGTGACATTTGTTTATAAGACTTTTATCACTGACCTTGTTTTGAACTGGATTAGTCATGTATCGCCTTTCGAAAGTGCGGGAGCTAAATTATTTTATTGATCGTTTATTGCGCATGTATTATATGTATAATGGCAGAGTCTACCGCCAGTTTTTCGCTTAAGTATCGCAAGGATAATTATTTACAAACAGACGAAAAAAGAATTGTGTTGCATGTGTTTAATGCACTCACAGAGAAGAATCCGTCTTTGTCAGTGAGAGAAGTCGAACAGCTGTGCTCTGAAGTTACAGGTGTGAGTGTTAGATCCGTAGGAACATCGCGACATGAAATTGAGGAAACAGGAAAACTTACCATTCCAGGCAAAAGCAGGAATAAACAAAAGTGCGTGCTCGGAGAAGATACGTGAAAAGTGTTGTGCGTCGTCATGTGTGTAGTTTTTCTTTAGAAACGAACTCCCTAACATAAGTAACATTTCGTCTGCTGTAAATGAGGATGCAGATTTACCAAATTTCAGCAGATTGCTTATGCAGCTGGGATTTGTGAATGAAAAAAGAGGCAAGAAAAATGTGCTAAAAGACTGGGGCGATATTGCTGTGTGGCGAAGACGCTATTTAAGGACAACCACACTGCACCGAGATACAAATTGCTAAATATACACGAAGAACACACGAAAAGTAAAGTATGGTGTGACACGACTTTTAAGACTGAAAGACAAGCATTTTTGAAAGGTATGTGTGCTGGTTTAAAAAATTCCAGTGGAAAAGGCCAAAGGCGTTTCATTATAAACTCTTTCAGTTTCATTGCTCAGCCATTCTGTTTCAATTTGCTCAGTTCATTATAAACTTGTATTTTTGCATGCCTTCATATCCTTATTTGTATGATTTTTGTATGATTTTATTTATCTTCCCGGCAATTATTACGAAATGTGACGGGAAGGCACCGCCTATGGCCTATGACGCGAAAGCATTAGCCAATTAGGGCGAGGGGGAGGGTTGTTGAACGCGGAGTGATACATTTCAGCCGGGCAAGGTTATATGAAACAGAGATTATAAGAAATTATACAGAAGCGAAGTGCAGCGTTCATTTAAAAGATACAACAATCGGCCAGTTACACGAAGTCCTTGGTCAATTACATTTGTATCTTATGAAGCTATTTTTTTTAGCTTTATATCATTTAACCGATTAAGTCATAATGGAAGATGAACGAAATGGGTGAAAGTATGCTCGAATGAGTCTGGAGTCCATAGAGCTTATTGTTATTGGACATTCATCTTTAGGATAACGGAAAACCCCCAAAAGTCTTATTTAGGGATAGACTGAGTCAAAATGAAAAATTTATTGCCATATCCGGGATTTGAATCACGGATCTTCTGGTTTCCGTCCAGTCACTCTAACCCATTCAGCTACCATGGCGAACTTGCCTTCCTGGCATTAAATTCTCCACTTGACTCATATTTCCCCGGTAAACCACTAGGGGCTCTCGCATCCAAGATATACCATTTGTTGTGACTAACGTAAGTACTTGAGTCCCAGGCTTCATTATTTAACTCTTATTATTTTAGTTAATTGATGAAAATTAATGATGTCCTCATACTAGCCGCATATAGGCTAAGGTTTTTGATAGATTGAGTGAACATGAAAAATTCAGTGCCCTGTCCTTTTTTTTAAAAAAAAAAAAAACTTTAGTCGGCCATGACATTGAATTTTTTCTGTTGACTCAATCTATCAAAAACCTTAGCCTATATACGGCTAATATGAGGAAATTATTAATTTCCATCAATTAACTAAAATAATAATAATAATAATAATAATAATAATAATAATAATAATAATAATAATAATAATAATAATAATAATAATAATAATAATAATAATAATAATAATAATAATAATAATAATAATAATAATAATAATAATAATAATAATAATAATAATAATAATAATAATAATAATAATAATAATAATAATAATAATAATAATAATAATAATAATAATAATAATAATAATAATAATAATAATAATAATAATAATAATAATAATAATAATAATAATAATAATAATAATAATAATAATAATAATAATAATAATAATAATAATAATAATAATAATAATAATAATAATAATAATAATAATAATAATAATAATAATAATAATAATAATAATAGTTAAATGATAAAGCATGGGACTCAAATACAATAATAAGTCGCCACAAGCGGTGTATCTCGAATGCAAGAGCCCCTAGTGTTTACCGGGGAAATATACGAGTCAAATACAGAGAATTTAATGTCAGGACGGCACGTTGGTCATGGTAGCTCAATGGGTTAGAGCGTCTGGACCGTAACCCGAAGGTCCGTGGTTCAAATACCAGCCTTGGCATTGAATTTTTCATGTTGAGTCTATCTATCAAAGAGGTCCCGAGTTCAAATCTCGGTTAGGGTGAGTTACCTGGATAAGTTTTTTCCGGGGATTTCCCTTATCCTGAAAGACGAATGTCGGGCAACTCTAAGCTCTATGGACTCCGGGCTCTTTGGAGCATCATTTTACCCATTCCATTCATCGTCCGATATTACTTAACGTTGGAGGACGTAAATTGCAAGAGAGAGAGAGACAGAGAGAGAGAGAGAGAGAGAGAGAGAGAGGAGGAAGAGAGAGAGAGAGAGAGAGAGAGAGAGAGAGAGAGAGAGAGAGAGAGAGAGAGAGAGAGAGAGAGAGAGAGAGAGAGAGAGAGAGAGAGAGAGAGAGAGAGAGAGAGAGAGAGAGAGAGAGACCTGACCTTAGCCAATATACGGCTAGTGTGAGGAAATTATTAATTTCCATCAGTTAACTTATATAGGGAATTCAAATTTGAACTGGGAGCTTCTAGAATGTAAGGCAGACACGCTACTCCCACAACACAGAGCTGGCTTCCTGTTACAACATTGTAGTATATAGTTTTTTTGAGTAATAAGAATCTTCGTATGGGACAAAATCGAGATAGTCTTATTTTCCCCTAGCATATCCAGAACGCTGCATTCATATTCTGTTATCTCCCTAGTTTTCCTTTTTTCTTTTAACTACCTTTTACTGCTGCATTTTTATATTTTGCATTGTGGCTGTAAAAAGCATATTCAACAGTTAATGTTTCTCCACAATGAAGGTATCATTTTTCATTTGTTCTTGGAATGTGTTTTGGAATGTGTTACACATACACAAGTAAAGAGTGATACGTGAGTGACATACTTTCTACTCATAGTTCACCTTGTATGTTCAAGTGTGCCATAAGTTTGCGAAGTGAAGTATACCCTGTGCGAACCCATTCATAGTCTGCTATAGTATTATTCTTCAATGACGTCTCGGGTCTCATCATTGTTTGTAAGCCATTATACCATGCGAACTTCCTTTAGTAGTGCAAAGACGATCATTTCACGAGTATCTCCCCTCAGAAGCATTCGGTTATATCTTGGTGCTCCCTCACCACATGCGGGCGGGCGTTGTCGTGCAACACCCGTCCTCACATGTCCTTCATACGACAGTCAATGTCAGTTCTCCTAACCCTCCAGTCAAAATTGAGTAAGTACAAGATGGAGTCGTGTTAACTTTATATAGTTTTCTTGTGCCTGCAGCAACACCGTCGAGACCAAATTACTTCCCAATTTAAGAAGACAACTGCAGTAAAATACATTGTTTTGTCATTGTTAACGATGCTCCCTAATAAATCTCAATTTCATTTGTGTAACCTTTATGAAAACTCCTGTTCCAGCCCACCACGCTAACCAAAACATATAATTTATTCAGCATTTAACTTTTAATGCTCAGAAAAATATGAACATGATTGTAATATATGCTTATTACAATTTTATCTGGGTAAAGCAGCATTTTCAGACTGAGACACCTTTGAACTTTAATACATCTTATTTAAAACAAATTTATGCCCATTATTTTTGCTCAACTTTCTACAGTATACCATAGGAGAGAAATCCTCCAGGGCCTGAGACGCAGGGGGATAGCAGAAGGTTCCCACACCCTCCCTGGACAGATTTATGACACTCCATGTCAGTACAGTTACAGACCATTCAAAAATATTGTGACGGCTTCTACTTTTGTGAATGAATCTTCTCGTTTTAGTGTACAAAGAGAATAGGGCGCATGTTTTTCTAACGGTTCTGCTCCTAGTATAGCATGCGTCCTCTGTCACACACATTCGCTGTCCTTGTCCCACTGTGCAAGGGGGCACATTCCTTTCAGGGACCTTATTTGCGTTGCTGGACAGTATTTATGTGAGTTCAACGTTAAAACCTTAACTGAACAGAACTGAAGAACTGATGGCTATTGATACGGAATTCAAGGACTGAAAAGAAATCCAAACAAAATCCCCAAGCAAGTAGAAATGACTGAAAATCTGGATTTCGAATGTAGTACGTTGTGTCTCATAGCTCCTGCGAACTACACTGTTACCTATAGTGCCACCCCCTTAAAAATAATAATAATGTCTAATCGGAAAGTCTTTGATGAATAGGTTTTCGTATATAAAGCATTTCACAGAACTCAGAGACGAAATATTTGTTATTTTTACTCTGCACTACAACAGTCATCTTTTTTCTAATTATTAGAAATTCTTATTAATCTCTAACAGAGCGTTGCGCTGTTCAACACTTCTGTAATTATAATATAAATCAGTATTAAAGGAAAAGGAAACAGAAAAGCATACAGACATTTTAAAACGATTCTTAATTGTTATACAGTAACATACTTATCAAAATGTGAAAATTATAGGACAAGTTTAGGTATACCTTTATATATTTTGCATTTTAATAAGACACTAATCATCTTGAAGAATCTGAATGTGGAATTAGCAAATATTTCTGCTGTAGAATGAAGGTTTGTGTTAGTTATTGTGATTTCGTAAGACGTTCTCTGAATCCGCTGTTGGCTCTGTTGTACAAACTTGTAAACACAACACAAGTTAGGCAACGAAACTTCCCTAGAAACTTCCTGAACCTCTCTTGCAAGAGTATACGATCCTGTGAAACTGCCAAGAGTTTCGAAATCTTTACAGCAGTGTTTCTTTATATCCCATGACACCTCACAAAATAACCAAATTAGAAGATATACACGAGAGAGAGAGAGAGAGAGAGAGAGAGAGAGAGAGAGAGAGAGAGAGAGAGAGAGAGAGAGAGAGAGAGAGAGAGAGAGAGAGAGAGAGAGAGAGAGAGAGAGAGAGAGAGAGAGAGAGAGAGAGAGAGAGATGCTTTCCATATCTGTGGTGTAGAATTAAAGCTCCATATTCAAGAGGACACGCATTCAAATTTCGGTTACGGTGAGTTACTCATAAGGCATTTTCCTGAGTTTTCCCTTACGCGGAAAGATAATTGTTGGCTAAGTCTAAGCTCTATGTACGCTGTGCTTATTTTAGCATATTTTCAAGCACTTCATTCTCATCCGACATAATCTAAAATAATTGTATCAGTTCATTCTGCATGAACTTAAATATATTTAATTCGTGGATCATCTAAATCAATTTTATTAATTTCAGATTAAGTACATGGAATCGCAGTGTATATCATTATATAAAAATGAAAATCTCAACTTTCAAATTAATTTGGCAGAATGTTCAACCTTACAATAGCCATTCATGCAAGTATGTATACAAACTAACCCGTTTTTGAAAACTTAAGAATTTTTCAGAACCAGTCGCTAGATTTAAACGATGGTGGGTAAAAAAGTAATGGCTCCTATATTTTTCCCCTTTTAATTGCCAAGAAAATTGAACCCAATTTACATAGCTTGAAAACTACAACATTGACGATTAATTTGTTACTATTCAATATAATATCCGTCCTTTTAAACAGTTTTGGTCTACCTTTTAACTAGGGCATATATTCCAGTGTGGTAAAAGACGCGGTCTTGCTTCCTGGCGCAATTCCTCAAACCTTCTTCTACAATTTCCTGTAGTAGTAACTTCCTAAGTCAACAGGTGGCAGCACTGCATCCTCTTGCAAAATGGCCGACATCAACATTCGTATTAGACAGCGTTCTGTGATTGAATTTTTGACTGCGGAAGGTGAAGTGCCAATTTGCAGTCACGAAAGGCTAAAAAATGTGTATGGTGATGCAACGGTGGATGTCAGCACTGTTAGACGATGGGTTCGTCGCTGTAACGAAGCTGAAAGGCAAACACCATTGGCAGATGAAAGGCGAAGTGGCATGCCGGTGACTGCAGTGACTCCATGCAACATTCAGTGAGTCGATGACATCATTCGTGGTGATCGCCGGGTAACAACAGGTGAATTGTGTCGCATTACCTCCCTCAGTAAAGACAGTGTGATGACGATTATTCAACAACTGGGTTACTCAAAGGTTTGTTCACGTTGGGTACCAAGAATGTTAACCGCCCAAAAGAAAGAAACAAGGAAAACAATAGCCTCCGAACACTTGCAGCGCTACAATTTTGAGGGAGAGGAGTTTCTGGAAGAAAAGTTGTTACTGGAGACGAAACGTGGGTTCATTTTTTGAACCTGAATCAAAGAGACATGCAATGGAATGGCATCACACAACGTCACCAAAGGAAACAAAAAAATCAAAACTCAGCGGTCGGCAGGGAAAGTTATGGTGACAGTGTTTTGGGATGCAGAGGGTGTGCTTATGATTGATTTTTTGGAGCAGGGATGCACAATAAATTCTGTCCAATACGTCAGAACTCTCAAAAAGCTGAAAGCACGTCTTCGACGAGTTCGCCCAACAAAAACTATGGCGGATGTTCTTCTTTTGCATGACAATGCAAGACCACACACCAGCCGTTACACCACTGCAGAAATTGAGAAATTGGGATGGCAAGTCTTATGTTACCCTCCAAACAGCCCTGACCTGGCACCATCTGTTCGGGCCACTAAAGGAAGCTCATCGTGGGATTCATTTTAAAGATGAGGAGGCTGTGAAAACGTCCATGCGTCAATGGCTTAGGAAGCAAGACCGTGTGTTTTAACACACTGCAATACATGTCCTAGTTAAAAGGTGGACCAAAACTGTGGAAAAGGACGGAGATTATATTAAATAGTGACAAATTAATCGTCAATGTTGTAGTTTTCAAGCTATGTAAGTTGGATTCAATTTTCTTGGCAATTAAAAGAGAGAGAAAAAATAGGAGGCATTACTTTTTGACCCACCCTCGTACATCTCATTGACGAACTTATTTACGTTAGTAATGTTTGTTATTTTTCAGTTGTTTGCATGCTGTTTACAAATGAGATACGAAAATGTGTCATTCTGATGCGATATTTACAAAAGAAATAAGCCAAAACATGTGTTTAATTGTCATTTTGTTTTCTTCTCTTTCCCCACTTTACACATTCAGTATACCTATTCAATTTGTAGCAGGTATGTTTATACTTCATGTTGTTAGGAACAGTCAAAGATATTAGTATTTCTAATAAAATAAAGAAGTGATGTACAGTGAGTAATGGTGTAACCGTGGCAACGGATCCTGGTGAGTTATTGAATATTTTAAAAAGATTTTGTTCTTCTGTTTCTGAAAGTATTGGGGTAAGATGTATAGTTGTCTATCCGAGTGTATAACAGAAATAATTTTGTGTATGCATCAAAGATGTACGAAAGAAAAGATATAGTTCACTGTGGAATCTACTGCTGGTTGTAGGGAAACTGCATTAATAATATTTATGATTGTTTTGTGGAATTTGAAATTGTTTATGAGGAATTAAAATTCCATCTTTGTACGAGAAAAGTATTATTCATTCTTTAAAGATAGCAATGCCATCTTTATCAGCCCCGTTACCGTGATCCTGGGAAAGAAGATCTCATCGCTCAACGATTATATAGATGCAACTACAACGTCAAAATTATTCCTACCTGAAAAATTAGACTAATAATTATTCTAAATTAAACTCTTCCTCAATTTTCTCACACCAGCGGTGCACACAAGCGTTGCACCCGAGTCGGCAACCATGAGGAGTTACGGCTACCTCCTTTCTTTTCATCCACCTAAATTTAACCCACCATCCTGCAAAACCCCACATATCCTGTCATTAAGTGGATAAGTCCGTATAGGACAGGTACACGAATGGCACACGTCGTGCTGACCCTCAGTCAGCCGCCAGCTGTTTTGTTGTTGTTGTTGTTGTTGTTGTTGTAGATGCAACTAATTATCCAGAGTTGCAGGAGAAACTCCAAGATTTATTGAAGGTCGTCACCAAAGGTGAGAAATAAATCTGCATCCACCACCATTGCATCATAATCCATTCTAACGAAATCCGCTACATTTTTCATATTGAGCTCTAGACTTTTCAGGCAGAGAGCCCAACACAGAATTTTCTACTGATTCCTGCATGACATGTGGAATATAACACTTTAGTTGCTTTCAGGACTTATGTTAATTAAATTTAAATTTAAGAAAGTATGTTACAAGAAATGTAAAATGGTAACCACTCGTTATTTCATATTCAAATAAATATGTCTTACTAAGTTATTTCTCTGTTTTCGCCAAAGTAGGATGAAAAAATAATGAGCGATTGTATAATGAACAGAGGGATTAGTTCATCCTAAATTATCGATTTCCCCGTTGTAAATTTGTAATACTGATGTTATATTTGCATTAAAATTACAAAAATAATAAATTCCACTAAATTAGATTCAGAATAATGATATAAAGGGCGAGTAAACGCCATTAAATAAAATAAAAGTGGTACACAAATTAAGTAAATTTTTATACAGAATAGTTGTTCAGTGACAGTTGGTCATATTGTGCTCAAAGCAGTTGGTGGACCTTTTTTTAAAAAGACAGTAGAGAATCGGGGTGTGAAGAAACATGAAGCATGTTTATGGCAGCTGTAATTAGTTATATTGTAATTCGTTTTAGTGTTGAAACTAGTAATAGACTTAGTCAACGTTCTTCATACGTGATGTATGCAAATTGTTTAGCAAATGATAAGTATGAAGGTATACTAGCTTTGAGAAATTAAATTAAATACATCAATATAAGCGTCAAACATTTTCATCTCGTGACAATTCGCCGATTTTTCTCCAACGATGGCCACAGCTTACACCACGACGGAATAATAGTTGATTATAGACTACCCAAATTAAAGTATACAATAGTTTGTAGGTAGATTTACATTTAATGAGGCCTGTATTCAAAATTACTCTGTTTGAATTGGCACACAAAATGAATCGGAAAACTTACAAAGAGTGCCTATGTTTTAATTTCTTCCTCGGAGAACTTTTCAAATATTTTAATATTAAAAAAAAGTCTTTAACGATTTTGATTAAAATGCTGTGTGTTTTAAGATATTTTCATTACAAATAACATGTAGATCTTGAATTTTTGAGAATAGCCTCATTCTAATGTATTTTGTACAACTCTAAGCTGCGAAAAGAACAGTTTATGATGTTTTATGGCACTATAAAATTAGTACATTTTACTCCAGTATGTAGGAAACATATTTATTGTAGAAAAAGCCTGTGATCCTAACCAAAGAAATAAAAGAGTCAATGTGAGCTCTATTTACATATATGTATTTCTACTAAAAGGTTGACACAAATGCACTGATAACCATCGAATTTAGTACTTTCAGCAGACAATGGGAAGGTTGCAGTCATTTATTTTTAATTTCAACACTGTGTGACAGCCTGCTATCCTGTCAGAAGTATTTGCAATGAGAGTTTTCTGATCCAGCCGTTATAGTGCCACAGTTTCATTCATCGTCTGAAAGACCTTGATAGCTTTAACAGGTGGTTCAGAGGCTACAGAAATGACAACTGACCTTATTACGCACCAATTTCTGTTTTTTCTGTTTACTATTCTGGTCAAGGTACACCGCATTTGTGATACGTTTACCTTAAACCGTTTTACCTTGTTCAGAGTGTATTTATTACGCTCATATAATATTTTAGGTTATGAGAATAACTAAATTTTAAATTATGAGTGCACGGTTTTATCTTAGTCAAAATTAGAGAGTTAAAACACTCGTAAGTGAAGGGTAACCTATATGCAGGAAGTAGTGTTGTGCACGAGTAAACGGCCTACCCTTTCTTTTCCTTCATATCCTACACCGACCTCAGAAAGTTTTCGACTCTAATTTAAAACAAGCGAAATTAACTGAGAGAGAATCCCCAATTTTGATACGTAGAAATATTAAACTATATTCAAGTTCACAAGCTTTGGTGGTTTTCCAGATTTTTAATTTCATTATTTTATGTTTCTTGACTGGAGATTAAAATAAAAAAGTATTAAAAAGATTTTAGAGATGGTATATTTAGCATATTTAGGTATACTAAGGCTATATTAGATAATCACATGCATGGTGTTCGCATGAGATCATACTTCACTTTCTCGACTATTTTCCAATATAGTAAATAGAGAAGTTATCGCATTTTACAAGACTTCGGTACAAGATTTGAAGCTTTTTGCATAAAAAATGGAAAATTCAGTGGAATACCAACCTGATAAAGCACAGCTTCTAAATAAAATCCCCCACCCCGCAAAAATATTCTTTAGATGAAAAATGTTTCGTTATCTTTTATATTCTCTAAAATTAATAATATTTTTGATTAACGTGCTATATATTTACGATATTTCTATGATAAATTTATTGTGTATCTTGAATTGTTTGGACATGAACTGTGAAGTCCTGTTCATTCTGAATTACTTTTGTGTAATTAGTAACATTTAAAATACACATAGACAAAATTATGCTACACTAAATGTTAAGAGTTTGAGACACAGAATATAAGTCAAAGGAAACTCTATGTCATAAACAATTTCCTATAAATCCTTAGTTTTTGAGTTAAATTTTCAGATATATTTTTTCAAGTGGTAAGGCATCATTTGTTTTTACTTTTACCACTACTACATACCTACAAGAGGTAGAGGAAGGTTTGAATTCCAACAAAGCATTCAAGTTTCATCGGTTTCTCATATTTTGATACTCTTTTGAGTTGCGCTCCCCAAAAGCAGTTTGAGAAAGAGATCCCATTTCTCCCTCCCCCTTTATGTTCGTATGTGTGTGAACAGCAAAAGGTCAGTTAGTTATAAAACATAGTATTTGAGTTCACCAATTTCCAAGGATGTAATGTGAAAACTTTCTACCTACTCCAAACAATATTGCATATTAAACTTTTTTAATTTTTATTTTCTCAAAAATAGCTTCCTTAAAATACCAATGTTAAAGATATTTTGACTCTAAATGAAGTGTTTATCTTAAAATTTCTGGTAATCTCCTTTATTTTGCAAGATTAACTGTAAACTGAATGATATAGACAAACTATTACTGTGTAAAAATTAGCCCTCGAATTTATGCCCAATATTTTTTATAGAGTGAACTATTTAGGAGATAATCAATGTTATTTGCTTAAATTTTTTACCTGCTTCTCTCAAATGGGAAGCTTTTTCTTTTCATCTCTTGGTTAAGCAAAGAGTATAGAATTCCAAAGCCCACACAGAGCAGTCAGCTGTTAAAATATGTACCTAGCATTTAAAAACTACTGTATTGCCATCATCTCTTGCATATACAATAAAATTAGGAATGGAATAAGGTTCATCTCGAATGAACGTTTGTAAGAAAAGTTTGTACAAGACTAGAGAATGTTATATGAGAGCGAGAAATAATATATTTCTAAGTATACGCAAATGAGTAAAATAGTTTTCGATTTATTTATATATGTTTTAATTAATTTATGCTTACTATTAAAATCGCTAAACTTCTTATTTATTTTCAGTATCAAATATAAGATTAAAAAATAAATCAATCAAATAACTACTTGGGCTTTTTCAGGATAAACAGTCCCATATACTTAGGTCAGTATTCTTCCTCACGACTTCCTAATTATGTGATATGGTATGCGGCGGTATTAATATAATGGAAAAATAGAATACTATCTACATGAAGATCCCTTTAATCTCAGTTTCTTTTATCTAAAAGAAAATTCGATGTACCTGATCCTACACATATATACGAGGTCAGTAAACTGCCACACCCTTCACGTCTGAACTGGAGCAGTACTTTACGTAATTCTGCGTATAGTTTACGCCACATTCTGTCTCTATCACACGATCATTTTAAAAAAGTTCTGACGTATAATAACCGTATGACCTTTTCTACCCGTGATATTTTGTTGACTATTCATGCAAAACTTTCTTTCCTTGTATTTTCTATTTATCATGACAAACGTTAGCAAGAAATTCTTTCAAGTGTGGAAATCGCCATGGTTACCTAGTCACTGTATTCCAAACTCATTGCACTTCAAATTTAAAAGTGTATTGTCTAAATGACGAGAGAATTTAAAGGAAAACTGCAAGCGTTTCAACAGAACGAAAATTTTTGTGTGATTGTTTGGATTAAACTCTTATATTTCTCTGAAGGTTATGCAGCTACATAAAATTCAACACATAGAAGTGTCATTCTAGTATCTCAAGCACACGATATTTTCAACGGAACATATAGAACAGTTTTGTAAGATAGAACATAACTAAAATATTTTCCTTCAGTGTTTAAATTCTACGTCTTAGGTACGCGAATGGACTATGAAATGTATTCATCTATTTTGATACACACAGACACATAAGTGCTTTTCTATAACTAATTCTTTTTTTAATTCAGTAAAACGCCTCTCATTAAATCTCAGAATGCAATATTCTTTTGTTTTACTTGTGTAAAAGTTCTTAGGTTATATCGAGGCCCTTGATTTGAAAAACAACTGATAGTGTCATTGAATGTTGTCTTACAAAGATTTCATCTTTTTAGTTTAAATACATTTAATTCTACATCATAATTCTAAACTCTATGGAAGATAAGGAGTAATATTCCCCTTCCTTAGCTGGGAATCGAACCCGGGATCCAGTGTCAGAGCACTGACCCTCGACGTAGAGGGAGTCATGTAAAACTAGGCTACCTTAAGGAATATTTGTAACACAAAACTATAAATCGATACACTCACCTTATAATATTCTAAACAACCATTTCCTTCATCCACAGTCAAGTGATGACCTGGGTTGGCACTGTACTTCTTTACTTCTCGAAAATTCCACAGCAGTTTCTTAGAAAACTCGACTGCTTGCTTACCAAAACACTTCTCCACAAATTAACTTCTAAGTCTCTGTAAAGACCACCGACAGCACAAAACTGGTTTCTTCCCTAACAAGAAGGATCCAGGGAATGAAAGAATTTCTTTTTTATGAGGGGAGTAGAGTTCCTTTACCTGTAGAAAGGAATCCTTATCCGGCTTACACTATCACATAAATCTCCACTGTGATGTTACCACTTGTCTTAAAGGACTGCTTCGAGATGCAGAAGCACGATCAGATATGAGGTTAGAATTTGGCGTGTAGCCCCCCCGGTTGTGTGCCACAAGTGAAAGTGGCACTCCCCCCTCTATTCCTTCTTCCCACCTTCATTGCCAAGGAACTGTATGCACGCGTAAGATATCCCTTTCCCTCAATGCAACGGTAAATGCCCGCGAGCTGAAGAAGGGCATATGTCCAAGTAGTTAACATGAATTAACATCATGAACTCTGGACAGTACTGTCTGTCTTCTTCGCTCTTCCACTGTTCTTTATGACCACACATAATGCGCGTCTCTGTGTCTGCTTCACGTTCAAGAGGTCCCGAGTTCGAACATCGGCCATGGTGAGTTACCTGGATAAGGTTTTTTTTCCAGGAGTTTTCTCTTATTCTGAAAAAGGAATGCCGGTAACTCTTAAGCTCTGTGGACACAGGGCTCATTTGAGCATTATTTCACCTATTTCATTCATCGTCCGATATGACAATGTTGGAGGAAGTAAATAAAAAGTAAATAAATAAATAAAATTGGAGAAAATTAAGCTACCTTTCTTCCCCTATTTCCATTTACCTCAATTTCAACAACTCCACCGTTTTTTACCCTTTCCATATCCATTTCTTTTCACTTTCTGTTTTTAATTTTCCCTTTCTGTTTCTCTCCTTTCCTCTCTCTAAAAGTTTTCCTTCTCAAATAGGCCTCGTTCCACCTCCCTCAACTGCTCTGTGTAAATTGCATATCATGTGATGTTTTGAAAACTGATAAATAAATGTATTTCCTGGAAGTTAATAAAAGCAACTGTCATGTACATTCACATGTTTTCCACCCACTATTCTAATTATTACTACAAAATCTCATTCTTCCTTCTTCATCTGTTAATCAAGAAAACGTTTACAGAAAATTTTCTTTAACATGGTTCCTTGAAGGTATAACAGAAATTCCGGAGGCTGAACAACGTTGAAATAAGTACAAAGTGATTTTGAAATGACACACACTTCTGAAAAACAAATGAATAATACAGTATTTCAAACAAAATATTGGAAAGCAAATTGATAGCAAATGTGCATAAGAAATAATGTTACAAATATATTTGTAACAGATTGTGCATTTAGCAAGATGAACATTATTTTTATTGCTTACCGGTTTTAGATATAAGCCGTATATGATTCATTTTCATACCCAAAAGGCACACACTGAGAAAAATATTTCATGGTTCACTACTGAAGCAGTTGGCAGTAGATTCATCCGAGATATTGGAGCCGATAAAAAGCTTGCTGTATTGGGAACTTCATCATCAGGTTGAAGAAAACATGATAATCGAGATAATGTTATATTTATACTTTATTATTTTTCCACATATCTTAAACATCTGCATTTCACATTTCAGTAAAAATCACAACATTTAAAAGAATTAAGAATTAAAATTAAGACAAATGAAGACAAATTGTCCATATAAAGTGTAGTTTTGAAACTGGCGTTTTCTTCAAAATCTTTGTGTGGCATCTTCGGAAGATACTGAATTTAAATACCTATTGAAAGTTAAATACCTATTTAACTTTTCTGTTTCCTTACGAGGGCTTTTCAATAAAGAATGATCATAATTTTGTTACGGACATAATTTTTCGCACTAAAATTCAATCTTAGTATATTCTGTAAGCTTAATGTGAAACAAACACGCCGTAATAGTTTCATTGTTGGTATTCCTGGTTCCCGCCTTTGAGAACCAGGTAAGTTCAGACATGTTCAGTATCACCTACCGCTGTAATGGAGGTAACATGCAGTTAAAGTTCATGTTAGAGGAAGATCCGGAGTCTCTTTCAAACGTAATCACTGCTGATGAAACTTGGCTACATCATTTTGATCCTGAGAGCAAACAGCAAAGCTCAGTGTGGGAATCTCCTTCATCACCAATCCCCCAAAACAGTAAAAGTGATTGCTTCTGCTGGGAAAGTTATGGTCATCTCATTCTTTGATATTCATGGAATGGTTTATCAGCAAGTTGTACCTGCACACACATCAGTAACAGGACAATACAGCAGGGATGTCCTGAAAACATTGCAAGTCCATTTCAGGCGCAAAAGACCAAATTTCCGTGAAGCAGGCTGGATGCTGCACCACGATAATGCGCGGTCGCATATTGCCAATGTTGTTGCTGAATATCTTGCAAAAATCAACGTGAAGTGCATCCCTCCCCCTCCCTATAGTCCGGATTTAGCCCCATGTGACTCTTTTATATTCCCTAACTTGAAGAAACGCCTTCGTGGGAGGCATTATCCATCATCAGAAGCAGTGGTGAAGGCTGCGGAGGCGATTTTGAAGGATCGACCAAAAATGGTTTCCAGCATGTCTTTGAAGACTGACAGAAACGCTGGGACAAGTGCATCGCATTCAGGCGATACTATTTTGAGAAGGACCATCAAAATTATGAGGATGAGTAAAGGTACGTTGTCAAAAAAAGCTATGATCATTATTTATTGAACAGCCGTTGTATATTGCTCAAAAGGAAAAGATCTTGCTATCAAATTTTTGGATGGAATACAGTGTTATAAATTACAGGAGGCGCTATAGATTGTTATTTTATGACTTTCAACTAGAAATTGATTCAATTTCTCAACGATTTTGGGACATTCTTTACTATATAAACTACAGAATATTTGAAGGCTCCATTTTGGATAGGAATGAGTAGGAATTTATACAATTAGTTAATATGTTTCATTGCCTATGTATGTTATACTATTTACATCTATCAGAAAGATTCATGACTAAATAAGTTAAAGGAAATGATGTTAAAAAGAGTTTGGTGTCATGTGGGGAAAACAGGGAATTATTGCAAAGTGGTGTTTGGAAAGAATTAGGTTAAGAAAGGAGGATATTGAAAGCCAAAAAATGATTGGTAGTTTCAATCTGAAAAGCTCACTGGAAGTTTATAGAGACATGAAAGTGACCTGAAACAAGGAAAAATACATTGATATTTGTGATAAAAACACAAGAAGAGGCTTTGCATGGGCAAGAACAGGGGTGGTCAAATTAAAGGGCTTGGGAAGAGGAAGGAACTAGAGAAATGCCCATTGTGTCACCAAAGGGATAAACAATGATATTTACTTTTAAAATGTAATGAAACTAGCTTGATTAGGGAAAAGACAGGTAAAAAGAATGGGAAAGGTTACCAAAGGAAATTCAAGCAATTAAGTTAATGAGTGTAAAAAGTAGGAAACATTTAATTGAAATTGGGAACTTTTTGGGCAACGTAAGAGCCAAATGGTTTGGGCCCAAGGGTAAGGAGCAACTTAGTGCAGTAATAAGTATGGACGTGTATAGTAATTTGTAAATGAATGGCAATACAGATTACTTACTATTTAAATTTATATTGTTTTGGTTAAAGTATTATAATAATCTCTGGGGTGCAAAAGGTAAGCATTTTGCATAAAATAGGAAACGGTTTAATAAATGTCAGAATTGTCTTCAGAATTGAAGATAGTGAAAAATCATGATAAACTGTACAATAAATTGACCCATCTGTGGAATCGACAAATTATGTGCTGAAACTTCAAATTGAAATGGTACAGAAGAGAAGTTCAGAAGCAGTGGTTCAAATACCTTGATCACTTGGGAAATCCTCAGTTGATGGCCGTTAGATGGAGGGATAAATACTTCGTCGCATGACATTTTGATGTCCACCACAACGTGGAGTTTGAACTGCAAAGTGTTACGTAACTTTGCCCGAAGTTTGAACATCGCGACGTGTTAGACATGTAAACACATCGCAAATCATGATTATAATCGCAGAATACGTTATACGAACTACAACTTTGGAGGATGGGGGAGTTGAAACGGAAACTATGAGAAGTAAATGGCAAGTCTACAGGAAATACATACAAACACAGATGGAATACGTAATCTACTAGTTGTACCACGATTTGACTCTGCCATTCTTGTCTATACGAAGAGATGCTATCTCCGGTTCCTTCGACAACTGAAATCAAGCCCGGGATTTCAAAATGTAAACAGTCGAATTCTGGTTTTAGGGTATGCTGTTCGTAATTGATCTGAACATCACATGTAAAAATCGTTCAGACTTAAGTTTACCAAATAAGTCTTACAGAACAATACAATATAAAACATAAAATAACTTTCGCATTGTCATATAATGGCTTGAAAATATGCTTTAAAATTAATGGTAGTCCGTAACTTCGTGTTTAACTGAGCAAAGCTTTGTCCAGATTACTTGGGTGATATAATCTATGAACTTTTATTTGTAATGCATTCAGTAATATAGATAGAAGTATACTTTAACCTCTGTCTAAGCAAATTTGTACACCAGTAGCTATTGGCACAAGAAATAAAGTAAATATTTTTGAATGTATATAAACAGCTAAGTAAATTAAACTTTCATTTTCATTTAGGTTCATATGACTGGAAACCACAAGATATATAGAAAAGAAGGAATGTATACATTATAAATATAATAAATATGTAACAGATTCTGGAAATGAATAAAACTAATTGCTGGCCTAGATTCAGTTGTTTTCTATTCTTTTATAGCTAGTGGGTTTTTCTATATCTGAAAAAAAATATTTTTTTTCGTCATGCATCTTATTCACCAATATAATTCAGATCTGTATTGTGTTAAATAATATTATACATCAGGATCTCTCCCTTTTCTTCGTACTGATGCCTGAAGAGGATTTCGTTGGGATGGATTATGATGCGATGATGGTGGATGCAGATTAATTTCTCACCTTTGGTGACGATCTTGAATAAATCTAAGAGTTTCTCCTGCAACTCTGGATAATTAGGCGCAGCTATAATCGTTGAGCAATGAGATCTTTTTCTTTCCCAGGATCGCGGTAATGGGGCTGATAAAGGTTGTATTGCTATCTTTAAAGAATGAATAGTGCTTTTCTCGTTCAAAGATGGCAGTTAAATTCTTTGAAACAATCACAAATATTATCAATGCAGTCTTCCTACAATCAGCGGTATATTCCACAGTGTACTGTATCTTCTTTCTCAAAAGCTACTTATACATCTTTAATGCATACACAGAATTATTTCTGTTATACACTCAGATAGACAACTATACGTCTTACCTCTAATACTTTCAGAAACAGAAGAACAAAATCTTTTTAAAATATTCATCAATTCACCATGATCCGTTGCCATGGTTACCCTTTACCCACTTTACATCACTTCTTTATTTTATTATAGATACTAATATCTTTGACTATTCCTAGGCTTAGAGCGTTACAATTTATACACCTCATATATTCTGTAGGGATATTTAATGCTATGCATTTACATAGCCTGATTGTCACATCTTACTGTCTTTGCATACCCTTGCTTATCCATAAATATCTCCCCTGAAAATTTTTATTGATGATAGTTATGCTAATGAATCAAATGTAAACAAATTTCTGGTATTATTTGTGTATGAACTACCCATCATCGAGTGCCGTCTTTAATAAATTCTATTGTAGATGTTACATGGAGATAAGTTAAAAACAGAAGAGAAAATAACAAAAAAGTACACATTTTTCAAATATTTGAGTTATGCTGTACTGTTTCACCTATATTGCAAAAAATGAAAACATTAAAATGAATACCAGGTAGCAGCAGAAATTGTTCCAATAGTCTTGCATGAAAATGAAGTAAAATTCTGCCAAGTGGTTAGCTAACATTGCTTTCACACACGAACTATTACATTATCCAAAATGAATAAAGAATTAATATACTGTTAATAAGTTAATGCGTATTATTTTAAGACATATTACATCATTATTCAAAGGTTATGTAAGCTGTTGTATAGTTTGCTTTTCCTCAGATTTACCTTTTATTACTTCTTTGAGTTCATTATACTGATTTATATTACATCATTTCGAGTTTGCAAAAATAGTGAATAATCTCAATCATAAGTGAGTTAGGTTATGTTTTATTTGAAACAGCTGTATGATAATTTTCATTGCATACTAAAAAGTGCCATTATCCAATGTAAAATTATCTGTAAGAGATGATTTCTGAAGAAGTATCACAAATTTAAAACGATAAAACACATGTAAACATACCAATAATGTGCAGTGTAATCATATATATACACGTATATATATATATATTTTTTTTGTAATTTTACGTCCTCCAACGTTAAGTCATATCGGACGCAGAATGAAATGGGTGAAATGATGCTTAAATATGTCCAGGGTCATATGTCACTCTTGTAACTGTAGTGACTCGTTTCTTTCCCAGAAGTTATGAACCTTGCGACAAATAACACTTTTAACAAATTCGTAATATTTACTTTCTATAACTGGCTTCACTCTTTTTCGTGTTTTCCTGGAGTGGAAATCCCGCCCGTTTTCACATCCTCACTTCGAGTGGCATTGATACTTGCCGCTGATACACCGATTACCTAATTCTGCTGACAAATTAACAACGCACGCAATTTATAAGGTTGGATATTTTTCACACAACTAGCGTGGTGTTAATGCAGCTGCTTACGAAGCAGGAGATCCCGTTGCGATTCCAGATACCGGCGCAGGTATTTTCTCTCCCTGGAAGGCCGGTCCGGGTACAGTGAGCCTCGTAAGGCTCCTAGCAGGGCGAGGTGAGCAGTTACTTTAGGAGTAACAGTTGCAGGTGACAGAGGCTCCATTTACCGGCCGGGAGGGACTCGGGCTCCTAACCACGTCCCACCTTCCAGTATTGCATCCTAGTTGTGATGCCCGTTGTGAGCATAAGTAGGGGACGCAGCAGTCTAGTGTGGGCTTTGACCCTCTATCGCCACGGAGTTATGTTTTAGATAGAAGAATAAGCTTTTGTAAGAAGAGTTTGTAGAAGAAGTAATAGAGAAAGTCATGCGAATTCAGCACGTTAGATTCTTTGGGTTTATAGCCAGAATTTCAAACGTTCGATGTTCTTATAGAAAATAAAGTGTTATGAAACATATAAACCAGAAGGTTGTAAGTTATAAACCTTATATCTTTAACCAGCAAACTGAAAAGAAAATCCTTAATGCTGGTCCCGTAGCTGAGTTGGTAGAGCACATGCCTGCCGTGCTAGGGGTCCCAGATTTGATTCCTGGTGGTGGGGGTGGGAATTTTTCTCCGACCAAGATAGTTCCTCATATTCCCCATAGTCTGGAAGTGTGAATGTGTGCGTGATCTAAAGATTAAAACCCAACGAATACGAGTTATCATCTTTGATAAGTTCCAAGGGAGAACGGTCGCCGATATCATCATTGGAGTTAAAGGTGGGGTATGAGGGGAACAAGGTAAAAAGAAGTCCTTAAATTTTATGCACATTGTTTAAATTCCACCAACTCACTATACACTTTGCCAAAATATGTCAAATTTCAAAGGGAACTGCTTTCCCTTACCGCTGGTTTGTAATCATTAGCCAACAAAAGCCGGCCCTCACTGACTGGATGGGAGGCACTTCTGGTTCCCTTATTTCATTATTACCTAAACCTCAAAGTAAAGAGGAGTAGGATGGTGATGATGTATATAAGGGCGCTCAACTACTGCGGTCATCAGCACCCTTTAGAAAATTAGTCATGGCAAAAACCAGCCTCTCATCCCCTCAACTCTACACTCTGTTCCGGCCACACTGGGGCTGGACCTGGCCCGCCGGCTGAACCCCGGCAGCCGGGTCCTCCGGTGTGACCCCGATGAAAACCATAACCTAACGATCCCCAACCTACCCGACCTCTCGCTCCTGGCCCCGTCGCACTGGACGGACCCTGCAACGCAGGCCGCCAACAGCGTGGCGGTTCAGGACACTGGCCTCCTTGGAAGCTACCCCCGCAACCAGGAGCATTAGCAGAGGTCGAATCAGGTCCTTCAGTTAACAACGACATCCAAGCTTTGGAGAAATGACAACATATTTAAGACCGCACGGGTAAATCCGCACAGCGGATAGGTACCGTGGCGATCTACCCACCGTCCGGGAGCACCCGGACGACTTGTTCTCGCTCTTGGCTCTCTTGGCCAGATATAAACGTTTCTAAAAATGTATAAAAGTATAAATAAACTTTCAAAAAATACATGCCCGTAACAAACTACAAAAACAAAATGATATATAAATCTAAACTGCCAAAAGTTCTCTTCATTAAATCCTAAAGTCTAACTAGAAAAGAATCTAAATACCTTCTCCACTATGTTATAATTTCTGCAAAGCTGACCGGCAGCTGCAGAGACGTCCTAAGGTGTGCTAGGTGAAAACATTCTAGCAGCACGTGTTGTACAGATAACGCTTCGTTGCAAAACGGACAGACTGGAGCACGCTCCTTTTTAAAAATAAAAATATGAGTAAAAAAGCAGCGCCCAATACGTAACCGATCCAAACTCACCTCCTCGCGACGAGATGAACGACAGGAGCTAACCCAGGGAATCGGAAGTTCTTTCACCGATCTAAGTTTATTATTGCGGAGATCGGACCACTCTTCCTGCCAGCAGGTTTGCACAGCTCTCCGCAATACGGCCCTAAAATCTTCCGATGTCACAGATGGTACTCGAACCCTGGGCTTCATTGGCTGCCGAATACGCCATTTCATTCCCCCGCAAGCCTACGTGACCAGGGATCCGTGCACACACCACGCTAACGCCAGAAGCGTGTAAAACGTGGAGGGTATTCTGGTGGTAGTTGTACAGCTGTCATAGGCTTTGAAGTGCACTGAGGGAATCACTCAGGATTAAGCAGTTCCCCAACTTTCATCGACGAAAAGAGGAGTGGGAAAAGGTGTCATGTTTTTTTAAAAAACTATGTTTTCATATTGCTTTTCATGTTGAAGGCGCAACATTTCAGGGATAGTAGCTTAAATATAATATATAAATTCCTTTATGGTTAATAGTTTGTCGAAGGCACATTACCTGATTGTCTTGTCCATGTTTTATTACCTGAACTTCTCTCTGTAAAGAAATTAATGGCAATTCTATAATTCTTGGTAGCGGTAAAACATCAAATATGCAACACGTACAGAAATCTTCTTCCGCACTTGACAAGAGTTGAGATCAAAGGTGCATACTCATGCTAGAAGTGAAATACTTTCCCTTGTTTCACAAATAAGTATAAGCATACTGCTGTAATCACGAATGGAATAAAAAAGCATAATTTTATAATATTTCTAAGGGTGTTGGAAGACAATAGAGCTAACAAGGTCTCTTTACACACTTTTACACTGCAGAAATTTCATGCTTACATTGCGTTAATAATAGGGCATTCCCAAGCAGAGTGGAAAAGCGATACCGTCTTGGAGAATGTTGTGACAAGACGGAAAGCTTTCTCTGTTATTGGCAGCTTTCTACATAAATTATTATACAAAATAATCTTGCGTTTGCATTTCAATCAATATGTGTTAATAAATCCTATAATTTATGTTTTAGAGGTTCTGTAAGGGTAGAAAATGACAAAATGAGGAGCAAAAAATGTGTTTATTTCCACTTAAATATCAAGAGGAAATATTATAATATTCTTTAAAATATAGGGGTGTCTCGTTTTTTGGAAAAGAAAAAGGAAAGAAAATTCCGCGTGTGCTTTTACTACATATTGTGGGGAAATTCGTGTATGATGTAGCTGCATATAATTGAAACCGCGCTTTGTTTACGAAACCGGTCGCTAATGTGTCCCTAAATTACGAGTTGAAATTGAGTTGCAATCCACATTTTCAGCAAAATGTTTAATGTTTTATGAAAATTAGCGAATCTTAAACGAAAGATCGCCCGAATAGGACATGATGGTTTAAATAATTAGGTGCGGGCCCCTTTAGTAAGATAGCAAGTGGGCAATGAAAGTAATACACAAAGAGCGTCTAGTTGGTATTTTAGAGAAATATAATAAAGCAAAATAAATCTACTTAAACTTAACTGAAGCTTTCAATAGCAGAAATAAGAACTAAGCTATCTTACATAAACTCCATCAAATATTCCTGGTGCCTTTGTTAACACATCTTCGTATATTTTGGTAAAGACCAGTTTTTCAAATAATTATGTATTTACGTAAAATATGAAGCTATTAATAGTGAAACAAAAAATACACAAATATAATAATTTGTAACTTAAAACTTCACTTATCTTATAAGAAATGATGAAACATTTCTTATAAATTGTTCGAGATCGCGATTTCATGAAAATTCTTCCACATCCTCAGCCGGAACCACAAACAAAGCAACAAACGCTAGATGTTACTATGTCCTTTTGAGTACTACCAAACTCTGAAAATAAAACAAATTTAAAAACAGAATCAACTGCCGGTATTTCAAAATTCATAACGCGATGTTTACTTTTTAAAGTAAATATCTTTTCCCAAACCATTAAATCTATCGGACCATTTAATTGTTTTAATAATTTAACTTCTGGATTTATTTCATGGCTAAATGACCCAAAATGGTCTGCTACGGCTGATTTATCAGTCTGTTTATACTTAATGTTACGAAAATGTTCTTTCGTTCTGGTTTCCAAATTACGTTTCGTCTTTCCAATATAAACTTTATCACAATCGAAACAATTAAATTGATAAATACCAGATTTATTATTATTAGGAATTTTATCTTTTTTGTAGAGAAATGCAATACATTTTTAATATTACATTTATTTTGAGGAACTAAATTGATACCAAACTTTTAAAAACCTTTTTTGAAAATGTTTATTAACCCAAAGATGATAAGTGAATTTTTTAAAAGTATAATCGTCTTTTACTTTTTAAAAATATATAATTATATATAAAATATATAATTTAAAAAAAATTTACTTACAACACTTGTGTTAATAAACATTTTAAAAATTTTCTAAAGAATTTGGTATAACTTTAGTCCCTCAAAATAAATCTAGAATTAAAGTTTATTGCATTTCTCTAAAAAAGATAAAATTCCCAATAATAAAAAACTCTGGTATTTATCAATTTAATTGTTTCGATTGTAATAAAGTTTATATTGGAAAGACAAAACGTAATTTGGAAACCAGAACGAAACAACATTTTCGTAACATTAAGTACAAACAAACTCATAAATTGACCGTAGCAGACCATTTTTTGGTCATTTAACCATGAAATAAATCCAGAAGTTAAATCATTAAAACAATTAAATGGTACGATAGATTTAATGGTTTGGGAAAATATATTTATTTTAAAAAACAAACATCGCGTAATGAATTTTGAAATATCGGCAGTCAGTTGTTTTTAAATTTGTTTCATTTTCAGATTTTCGTAGTACTAACAAGAACACATCTAGCGTTTGTAGCTTTTGTTTGTGGTTCCGGCTGACGATGTGGAACAATTTATAAGAAAAGTTTCATCATTTCTTATAAGATAAGTGAAGTTTTCAGTTAAAAATTATTATATTTGTATAAATCGTGTATTTATTTGCACCTAAGTTAATTAAACCAATTCTCACCTTGCTTGCTCCTATTTCCCATTGGAATTCCACCAAACTGCGCTCCGTTAGACATTAGCCAATCTCGTTCTCCATTAGAGTGTTTCTTACTATTACCAAACCCCAAAGAATGAATAGAGGATATATTACCTTTTTTATTGAGAAAATTCGTGTTTAAAATTCTTAAAATTCGTTTTCCCCACAACACTTCCACCCTTTCTTCATTTAAGGTTTCCTACTTGTGATAGCAGCTTCAGAGTAGTTTTATGCCCCATTCGCATAGAAGTATTAACGCGAGGATTTAAACGTATGACATGGACATCAAATTCTCTTTGCATTCACAATGGCATTATAAACTCAAATTAAAATAATCGAAGTGTGCAGAGTGATTAAAAATGGAGGCTGCAACAATTGATGAAATTGTTAAAGTGCAATTTATGCTACTACAAACCGTATTATCTTGTGTCTCATGTACTATATTTGAAATCAAATAAATCTAGAACAGCACTTTTACTGTTACATGTGATGATATATTTTTAATGTAATCTACGTCCTCCAACGTTAAGTCATATCGACGATGAATGAAATGGGCGAAATGATGCTCAAATGAGCCCAGGGTCCATAGATCTTAGAGTTACCCGACATTCCTCTTTCAGGATAAGGGAAAACCCCGGAAAAAACCGTATACAAGTAACTCACCCTGAACGAGATTGGAACTCGGGACCTCTTGAACGTGAGGTAGACATGCTACCACCAAGCTACCGAGGCGGGCATGTTGATGATGATAATAATAATAACAACAATAACAACAACAACAACAACAACAATAATAATAATAATAATAATAATAATAATAATAATAATAATAATAATAATAATAATAATAATAATAATAATAATAATAATAATAATAATAATAATAATAATAATAATAATAATAATAATAATAATAATAATAATAATAATAATAATAATAATAATAATAATAATAATAATAATAATAATAATAATAATAATAATAATAATAATAATAATAATAATAATAATAATAATAATAATAATAATAATAATAATAATAATAATAATAATAATAATAATAATAATAATAATAATAATAGTAATAATAGTAATAATAATAATAATAATAATAATAATAATAGTAATAATAGTAATAACAATAATAGTAATAATAATAGTAATAATAATAATAATAATAATAATAATAATAATAATAATAATAATAATAATAATAATAATAATAATAATAATAATAATAATAATAATAATAATAATAATAATAATAATAATAATAATAATAATAATAATAATAATAATAATAATAATAATAATAATAATAATAATAATAATAATAATAATAATAATAATAATAATAATAATAATAATAATAATAATAATAATAATAATAATAATAATAATAATAATAATAATAATAATAATAATAATAATAATAATAATAATAATAATAATAATAATAATAATAATAATAATAATAATAATAATAATAATAATAATAATAATAATATAAAGAAATCAAAATATTTTATATCCTACCCAACCTAAAGTTTCTCACAAAGTCGACAAATACCATAGTAAATAATATAAACGACTCAAGCCTACCTTCACACTTCAGTTCATCGAAATGTGCTTCCAAATATTATTCTTCAGCAAATGATCTGGTAGGATTTATGTTTTTTGTCATAAAGACGATGATTTTGAAATAAAATAATCAGTTTCTTGTCAAATGACTCCATATCTCTCCTCTTCTTTTCCTGTGCAGGCGATAGTGTTTTTTTTTTTAATCTGAATGAGTAGAACCAGACCGAAAAATTCACTGCCATAGCCGGGATTTGAACCTCGAATCTCCCGCTCTCCGTGCGGTTGCTCTAACCCACTGAGCTACTATGGCCAATTTGCCGACATGACAACGTGCCGATTCGAGTCAGTTGGAGAATTTAAGAGCGGGAGAACCGTGGTTCAATTCCCGACTATAGCACTGAATTTTTCACTCTGGCTCTACTCATTCAAAGCTTAGCCTACACACGAATAGTATCTGTTGCAATTTTAGGAGAAAAATGACGATTTAAGACATTGAGAGTATGGTCACCCAAACGTCGGAACTCCCTATAGACCCGACTGGCAGCGGCAGCAGGAGACGGAGGCTTTCGGACACACCCACCTATTAATTTAAGTCACTAACTGAAGGGATGATTAGGAGAGGGATTGCGGGGCACTGAGCCGTCTCTTTACCCTCCCCTTAGGTTCTCGAACGTGCGGGTTGTTTCATCTAATCCAGAGACTTCTAGAAGACGGTGATATTCCTATGAAAAGGGCTGCAGTGAGTGAATTCAGTCAGCCAGTGCTTGACGAGCTAGTGAACGGACGAGAAGACTGTGTACGTGCATCGGAACGGTAACGGACGAACTGGTGAATTGTAATTGTGTGCATTACGTAACTCTGTGTAATTGGCAAGTGTTTAACTGTAAGTCGGTGAAAATAAAGAACATTTTTGAGTGGTGCAATTGGACTTTTCACTTCACGAATCCACAAAGTCACAGTATATAAGGTACAATAATTGCGTAAACGAGGGACTTTTCTTTATTTTAAATACAATCATTATGCATGTATTATTGTCAATAACTATAAACAGTGGACCTTCCTCAATTCTAAAACAAGTACCATGGCATGCAAAGAAAACAAAAGTATATTTTACTTCTAGAGGAGCTAATTTGTGACAATGCTAATGTACATAATAGACATAACATTTTTATATGTTTGTGAAAAAAACACAAGAAACTATATTAACATGTTAAACCCATTGGCTTATAAACATTTAGAAAATACTTCTTTTTCACTACATGCGAGAGTTTCCAGGAGGAACAGGTAATAAAAACTGCACTTACATCTAATTTCCTTGTGTAATTAGTACTTTAGGGTTACAAAGTTTACACTTAATATATAACTTCAGCATAGGAACTGTATGTTCATGTAAATCTATGACTTTTTCAATTAAAGCAACAGATTTTAAGACACAAGTTATTATCTAAACAAAATCATGGTCAGTCTTTATAATTATTTGCTGGCCTCATAAGTAGGTTCTTTGATTTTGGTGTTTTGGAAAATTTATTGGGTTCTTTGGTTTGATAATGCTATTTATAGGATGCCATGGCTAGTGTTGCGTACATTGCGAATATATATATCAGTCTTCAGTTGTTAATAAACAAGCAAAAAATGAAGATAACAAAATCTGAACGTAGAGTCCTAAATCTCTACTGGATACAAGATTATTTAAGCCGCTGTCGCACCTCGAAGAATATGTGAAGTGGAAGGAGAATGTGTCATTAGTGAGCGTGTGGTACAACGATGGTTCCAACGTTTCAACAATGGAGACGGAAGTACTAAAGTTTTACCACGTTCTGGAAGACCTAATGTGTGATATATTGAGGATACACGCCAAGTTTAGCGAGAAAATCCGCAAAGAGTACCATAGGCTTTCAGAAGAACTTTGTGCATCAAAAGATAACATATATTGCACATATTAAGGCACTTGAAAATCATACAGAAGTTGTACATCATAAACTGACACCTCATCAGCCTGAACGTAGAGTGGTTGTGTCGTCAGCTTATCCGTAATCCCATGGGTGATAGATTTATCAGTAGAATTGTCACTTGTGATGAAAAATGGGTATATTACCGAACCATTGTTGCCTCAAAACAGTTGCTTGATCCCCACCAATCTGCCAAAGTCATCATTAAAAGAAATCAGTTCAGTTTCAAAGTAAAAGTGTGTCTGGTGGAATTTTGAAGGTGTGATTCACTGGGAGTTTGATCAAAACTGGCGCGGGATTGATGCCGATCTTTACTCTCAACAACTGGAACGAGGTCATGACACTTTTGATATGGAGTTACCCAACATTAGTTAACCGAAATAAAGTTTTATTGCAACAGGACAATGCAACAACCCATACTGCACAAACAACCATGGAACAAATTCAGGAGTTTGGAGGAACCGAACTGCTACCAAAGCCAGCATACAGCCCTGATATCGCACCATCACATTATGTTCTTTTTCGATCCATGGCCCAATTACTACGTGGAAGAAATTTTAACAACATTGAAGCAGTACAAATGAGTGTCACCGAAATCTTCGCATCAAACACTAGAGACTGGTACCATCTTGGGATAATAAACCTCGCTTAACAATGGCTCAAGACCATAGAATCTAATGGTCTATATTTTGAAAATGAGTTAATTGCTTGTCAAAACACGTTCCAAATAATTGTTTTTCTTAAAAGGCAACATTACTTTTGAGACGGTATCTATGAGCGCTGTTCAATAAAGAATGATCACAATTTTATTTTGACAATGTACCTTTACTCACCCTCATAATTATGATGGTCCTTCTCAAAATAGTCTCTCCTGAATGCGATGCACTTGTCCCAGCGTTTCTGCCAGTCTTCCAAGACATTTTGGAAACCATTTTTGAGAGATCCTTCAAAATCGCCTCCGCAGCCTTCCCCACTGCTTCTGATGATGGATAATGCTTCCCACGAAGGCGTTTCTTCAAGTTAGGGAATAGAAAAAAGTCATACGGGGCTAAATCCGGACTATAGGGAGGGTGAGGAATGCACTTCACGTTGATTTTTGCAAGATATTCAGCAACAACATCGGCAATATGCAGCCCGCATTATCGTGGTGCAGCATGCAGTCTGCTTCACGGAAATTTGGTCTTTTGTGCCTGATATGGACCTGCAATGTTTCCAGGACATCCCTGAAGTATTGTCCAGTTACTGATGTGTGTGCAGGTACAACATGCTGATAAACCATTCCACGAATATCAAAGAATGAGACGAACATAACTTTCCCAGCAGAAGCAACCACTTTTGCTATTTTGGGGGTTGGTGATGAAGGAGATTTCCACACTGAGCTTTGCTGTTTACTCTCAGGATCAAAATGATGTAGCCAAGTTTCATCAGCAGTGATTACGTTTGAAATAAACTCCGGAGCTTCCTCTAACATCAAATTTAACTGCATGTTACCTCCATTGCAGCGGTAGGCGATACTGAACATGTCTGAACTTGCCTTGTTCTCACAGGCGGGAACCAGGAGTACCAACAATGAAACTACTACTGCGTGTTTGTTTCACATTAAGCTAACAGAATATAATAAGATTGAGTTTTAGTGCGAAAAATTATGACCTTAAAAAATTATGATCATTCTTTATTGAACAGCCTCGTATATGTTCTCTCTACAGAGCAGCGCTTTAACAAATTTGAAAGATTAAAACAAAGACAGTACATAAACTATTACTGATTTTCCAAGATATAGCTAAAGTGGGGTTAATAATTGAAGGCTTGAGGTTCAATATGCTTGTCTGAAACGTTTATGAATGATTTACAAACTTGACTATTCATTTCAGATGCGTGTCAGGCTATGTCTTCAAAATTTTCTTGTCTTCTTCTTCTAAACAATACTGAACAGTTTTTGACATGTGGCATTTTTTAATCTTGCCAGTTTCTTTTAGTGAAACATAGCGTTGTCACTGGATGATGTAAATTTATGTGAATGGATGTTTTTTGTTTTTCTTAATTGCTTAGAGGCACTAAGATATACTAATCTGTAGTTAATTAGTTTTATTTTCCCCAATTTGGCAAGCTTCAAGGTTAGATGCAATCATTGGCATAATTAATGGTTCTAATAGGAATTTTAAATAGTTATCAATACTTCCAGTGGAGTACTTTGGACTGTCGATTAAAGCCAATTCCACAACCTTGTGTTATGGTATTTGTTTATTCCGAGAAAAAGTAAAAGCAAAGGTCGTTGTTTATAGCACTATTGATCTCTCCGAAAGTAATGTAGAGAATTCACGATGGAATTTAACCTTTTCTTTGATGAAATTAGCCTTTCTAATTTAATACTGAGTCAGATACTATACAATTAATCAACTTTAATACTGAAATGTGCGAAGAAGTTCTTCCCATACACAGAACAAAAAATGGGAAACAATTTTAGCCAGTTAATATTCATATCTGATGAGATAATAGACAAATTCAACAACCTTTGGTGGCTTCTGTCCGGCACTCTTTGTTTCGCGTATCAAAAGGAGTCCAGGAGAATTAAGGGGGGACGTATAAAAAATGTTCAAAAACATCTAATTTTTTATTGATTTGTAAAATAGTATATAGTGTTAGATATCAAACACTAAAATATTATGACTGTACGTGACCTGTATGTACCTTTAAAAATTAAATGTCCTAGTGTTGCATAGTAGCATAGTAGCAACACATAGTCTTCCATCAGCTCTCTTGGAATCTATAAAGCCCACCTACCAATTCTTAGCACACCCAGACTTGCTAAAATAATATCTCTATGGAGAGACAAAAAACCCAAATGAAAGCCTCAACAGTTTGATATGGAAAAGGTGTCCCAAAACATCATTTGTCTTCCATAGTGGTGAAAACTGCTACATTTGATGCTGCAATAGTGTTTAATGATGGGAATGTTGGCAGAAAGAAAGTTATGCATCAGTTAGGGTATCAACCTGGTGTGTTTATGGAAACAATTTCGCAGAGTATCGACATTTGCATCGCTGGTGCAGAAAGAGCTATGAAATTAATGCAGAAAGAAGCAAGACAGAAGAGGAATTTAAAAAGAAAGGCTCAAGAAGACCAGAATGAGGATATAGACTATGGATATGGGAGGTTCTGACTTAAAATTAAAAGGCAAACTGAATAATACTTATTGTATTTTTAATTGCCTTTCCCCGTAACTTTTCTACAACTTCAACCCATTTTTCTCTCAAACTACTTCATCTACAGTGATGGCATTTAGCACACAGCTTTCTTATGCCACAATGAACATTTTGCTGGTTATAGAATTTAAGATGGAATGTAATGACACAAATTATATGAAATTATTTTAATTTTTAAAGGATTCATATGATTAACATTTTTTAACTTCTGCACAGCTTTAATAAGAAATCTAAATCCAGCAAATTCATTTTTAGTTTCTTTTAAAATAACATACCAAATTTCAGAAAGATAGCATATGTGAATTTTGAAAAAAAAATGGTCTTAAGTTTGTAAATATCTCTGCATATAGAAAAAATATGTAACATTAGTTATAAACAATGGAAAATTATAAAAAAATTGTGCATATTAACTGTATTATCTTAAATGAGAATACTAAGTTTCACTTCTCTAACTTGAAAACTTTGGATGTTATAGCTATTTATGTAAGACCCTGAATATTTGCATACGTCCCCCCTTAAGGGTACAGAGACGATGTTCTGTCATAATAACTGTCCAAAAGTTTATTACTGGACACTTCCAACGCAATATTACTCGACAGAGCGTTGAGGCGTATCGACCTTCAGATGACCAGAGCTGTGATCGTCTCTTATCAGGTCGATTAGAAGAGTGAAATATTAGTAAGTTGACGTACAGTAAGTTACGAAACACAAATAGAGCCATTGGAAGCTGCGTGTGTCTATATGATATGTTTTCTCGCGGCTGCCGATATATGACACATTGCTGTCCAGAAGACATAATTATATCTGAACAGACTGTACATATTATCCAAATAAAATATTTAGTAATTATTTTCCACTTATCTTAAGAAGTTGATGACAATACTTCTATCTTCTTTAATTGAAATTAATTTCCTTTAAATGATCTGCCAGGGCCGATTTATCAATTTGTTTATACTTAATGTTACGAAAATGTTATTTCTGTATGGTTTCAAAACTACGTTTCGTCTTTCCAATATAAACCTGATCACAATCTAAGCAATTAAATTTATAAATATCAGATTCTTTATTGTTAGAAATTTTATCTTTTTTTAGAATTCTATCTTTTTTTAAACCCTTTTCTACATAAATTTTCTGTTTTTAATAGTTTGATTTATAGATTAATATACCCCTAAATAAAGAAGATTTTAATAAAGAATATAAACATATTATTAATACTGTTAATAATGGTTTTAATAAATATTTTATACAAAATAAAATTGAAAAATTTAAATATAAAAAAAAAGTATTAATGATATTTCTACTCTTAAAAAATAAAAGATGATTATAAATTTAAAAAATTTATTACCATCCTTGGGTTAATGAATTCTTTTAAAGAAGTTGCTATAACTTTAGTTTCTCAAAATATAGTATTAAAATTTATTACAATTTTCATAAAAAGATAAAATTCCTAATAATAAAGAATCAGGTATTTATCAATTTATAGATTGTGATCAGGTTTACATTGGAAAGACGAAACGTAGTTTGGAAATCAGAAGGAAAGAACATTTTCGTAACATTAAATATAAACAAATAGATAAATTGGCCGTGGCAGATCAGATAAAGGAAATTAATTTCGATTAAAGAAGATAGAAGGGTTGTCATCAACTTCTTAAGAGAAGTGGAAAATAATTACTAAATATTTTTATTTGTGTAATATTTATTATTCCACTGTAACTAGTTTCATTTTCTGTGTAAAGAGTATACCTTCATACACTGAACTCGCCGTGTATGTACGATAAGCTGAGGTAAACATCTCTGTGTTGCGAATTTTTTTCCGATACGCTATCTCGCTTTGCCATGTAGCACATTTCTGATGAAAGCGAACATAAATTCTGCGAGTTTTGTCATAGCTCAGATTACCACGTGGAAGTAGAAGGATGACTAGGTGGATAGTTTTAGAGTCCTTGAAACATTAACATTTTCTTTTTTCGGACAGTTAGGGAACTTGTGGATTTTCTGTATGCTCGTAAATGATTTTATAAGTCATTGTAAAGAGTATCTTCTATAATTTCGACAGATGGTTTGACAAGGAGAGTTACAGCAATGTATATTTTTTCAATTTCTTTATAAACCGCTCGTTAAAGTAAAAAAGTACGGCTAAAGATTCACAGCTATATAATGTTAAGTCTAAAAGTGTAAGTATGACATTTTATCACTAAGAGTTGGATATCTTTTTGCAAATAGCAGCTCAACAGCATCAGAAGCATCTGATTTATTCTATTTTCAATAATATATGGCATGAAGAACCAGAGTTTACCAACTGTATGTCATCCAGCCGGTAGAAGCTGATGAGGACCAAGCATCTCCCAAGAGAAATGTTGGCTTTAGCAACTCTCGGATCACTAGAAATCTTATTATACTGTGAAGACCCTCGTTTTATAGACAGACCGAAAAATCCGCACTTCCAAGTGTGAGTTTGTAAACGGAACTGAAACGTTGCGCTCCGATTTACTTCCAATAGATGCAGGAGAATGTTTGAATTTGTGGTTACAACTTCGCATGTTGTTGTGAGAAAAGTTTAACTTTGCCACTAAATGAGATATGACGATTGGAAGTATTTCAAATGTTATCAGAGGAGAAAATGAGAATGCGAAAATTTCATACAACATTAATATGCATAACAGCCAGGAAATGCAAACCAGAAAGCGATTAAGCCATGCACGATCTATAGAGAACGCGGACCCCTGTTTGAGCTGTTAAGTTTATCAACTTTATGAGATTGGGAATGTGAACCAGAACGCGGGAGAAAAAAAAACACTTCGGCTTTTGGAACCTCTAATTCACAACGAATTGAAGATAAAACGGGAAAGCATATCAACCAATATAGTGATGTCAACATGAGAACTAGTTTACACAGAAAATGAAGCTAGTTACAGTGGAGTAATAAATATTACACAAATAAAAATATTTGTTAATTACTATCCACTTATCTTAAGAAATTGATGTTAATACTTCTTTCTTCTTTTTAAAATCGATTTCGAAGGCATATTGCATTCATCCTTGTTTAGATTGTGATCAGGTTTATATTGGAAAGACGAAACGTAGTTTGGAAACCAGAAAGAAAGAATATTTTCGTAACATTAAATATTTTGGTCATTTAACCATGAAGTAAATCCCGAAGTTAAATTATTAAAACAATTAAATCTTCCCATAGATTTGATACTGTGGGAAAAAATATTTATTTAAAAAAATAAGCATCGCGTAATGAATTTTGACATATCGGTAATTGATTCTGTTTTTAGGTTTGTTTCGTCTTCGGATGTTGGTGGTGCTGGGAATGTGGCATAGCAAAAGAGAAAACATTGTAACCGAGATTTCCTTAACAACGGAGTTTGTTTAACTGAGGATGAATGCAATATGCCTTCGAAATCGATTTTAAAAAGAGGAAAGAAGTATTAACATCAACTTCTTAAGATAAGTGGATAGGGAATTAGAGTTAATTGATGGAAATGACTCACTTCTTCACACTAGCCGTATATATGCTAAGGTTTTCGATAGAGTCAACATGAAAAATTGAATGCCATGGTCGGGATTTGAACCACGGATCTTCTGGTTTCCGTCCAGTCGCTCTTACCCATTGAACTACCATGGCTAACTTGCCGTCATGACATTAAATTCCCCATTTCAGTCATTTATTTCCCGGTAGACCCCAAGGGTGCCCGCCTAGGTAGCGTGGTGGTAGCATGTCTGCCTCACGTTCAAGAGGTCCCGAGTTCGAATCTCGGTCCGGGTGGGTTACCTGAATAAGGTTTCTTCCAGGGTTTTCCCTTATCCTGAAAGACGAATGTTGGGTAACTCTAAGCTCGATGGACCCCGGGCTCATTTGAGCATAATTTCACCCATTCCATTCATTGTCCGATATGATTTAACTTTGGAGAACGTAAATTACAACAGAAAAGTACTTGAGTCCCAGGCTTCATCATTTAACTCTTATTATTTTAGTTAATTGATGGAAATTAATCATTTCTTCACACTAGTCGTATATAGGCTAAGTATTTTGGTAGAGTCAACATGAAACATTCAATGCCATAGCCAGGATTTGAACCAGGAGATCCGTGGTTCAAATCCCGGCCATGGCATTGAATTTTTCATGTTGACTCTATCTATGGGAAATAAGTTTTGCATTAAATATAATTTTCTTTTAATGATGGTTTGCCAACTTTAACATTCAGTACCTAAACATTTTTAAAAAAAATTGCAGTTCTTAAACTAAAAGAAATTATCGAGGGCATAAACGGGACTGAACATAGAAGAACGCGCAGTAGCCGGGAGTAAACACTGTCTTTATAGCGGACGTAATGGATCACAGCCTCCTTTTTTTTTCTTCTAGAGTGAAATTTCTATAATTATGTAGTTTATTCTAACCGGAAACAGGAAACTTGGTCAATATTCTTGTTGCATTCCTCGGCTCTTGTAACTAAGCTTTCCGTTGATTGTACAAGTTTGCATAAAAACCAGTGTTTTGATCTTGGCCAACGGTGCACTGAACAGCAGAGTTTGGGAGAAAATGGAATGAAGGAAGAATAGTGCTTAAATTGGTATTTGGATGGAATGCTCAATGGATTAGAGGAACGGGGCATAGAATAAAGAGGGAAGACTGTAGGAAACTATAACAGTTTAATAACTATTTTATACTAATACAAAATTCTCCTCGTTTGATCGATTGATTATTACAGTTAAAACAATGACAAAGGATGATAATTATAACAGTATCCTGCTATAATTGGAATGGTATTTGTTAAAAACTTTGAATAAGAAAGCCAAAGGTAGGGTTTGGGTGTAGGGTTTGGCTTCAGTCACTGATCATCAGACCCTTAATAGTGTCTGACAATCAGATCGTTGTCATCACTGGACAACTGTAACACTGAGGAACTTAAGGATTTCACACGCATCGTTCTGTCAAAATGTCAAGGTATACTATTCTCTTTTCAAGTACACGATGCTATTTAATAGTCTGGATAAAGAGAATGAAAGTTACTAGTAACACACGTAACTGCATACTTCTCACTGTTACACTCACTCCTGGGCAGTAAGCTAGTTGAGGTACCTTGGTTGAACGTTGCACTCGCATCACATTTACAACTACAATATCACTTCAACGTATCGTTAAATGACTCTAAGAAAGGTTTATCACAAAGCACAACGTGCATGTCATCATCGGCGGTAACGTTTCGCTTTCTCGACAAAGAAAGTTTCATCAGACAACTGGATATCGTATCCGCACTTTCTTCATCATGTTCAACACTTTCAGAGCTGGAAAAGGGCACATTGGGTAGAAGTTATGACACCCAGTACCGTCGACTCCTGCGATGAGCTGCCCCATGTGAGCGGCGAAGTGGTATTTGGAGGTGACTTCTGCGGTCACGCTGATACTCGTGTCCCTAAAACAGTAGGGAAACAAATCTGTTATTACAGTCACATGCATTTGTTTAGGTAAAGTCTTATTCTTCCATGTGCACAATGTTAATCGACATAAGAATGTATAGAAATAGTTGTATTATATGCTTTCTTATGTATAGAATGACAGGAGAATATAGTAGACTAAGTGATAGTAAAATATTTTAAGAGCTTGATGGCTTTGGAATGCCCTTCTATTTGCAAGGCCAGGAGAATAAATAGTAAAAAAGTAAAAAGGACAGGTGACTTCATTAGAGAAAAGATGTATGTAAAACAAACAAATGAGGTGCTTTATCGAGAACTACCTGGTAAGATTTTTGTCTCTCTCATACGATTTATCAGTATGCAAATGCCATTAAAGGCCAAAATTGAAAGTATAGATTTTCATTTACTCTAAAGATGTCTTTAAACATATTATCTTTTAGTCAAAATAGCTCAGGTTATAATTTAGGTTTCCTGTTAAATATGCGGTCCCTTCAAATTAAAAGCATATTGCATTAATTGTGAAGTAGAGATATAACACTGTTATGTTTCAAATCATACGTTTACTATTGTAGACACCTTTGAAAAAAGCCCAGGAAGGGAACTGAAATAGTATATTGTGCAACGAGACTATAATGGTAGTAATTAAGACGCAATTATTATTATTATTATTATTATTATTATTATTATTATTATTATTATTATTATTATTATTATTATTATTATTATTATTATTATTATTATTATTATTATTATTATTATTATTATTATTATTATTATTATTATTATTATTATTATTATTATTATTATTATTATTATTATTATTATTATTATTATTATTATTATTATTATTATTATTATTATTATTATTATTATTATTATTATTATTATTATTATTATTATTATTATTATTATTATTATTATTATTATTATTATTATTATTATTATTATTATTATTATTATTATTATTTTTTTTTTTTTTTTTTATTATTTTTTATTGCTGATCTCTACATGCTCCACTACATAAGTAGTACTACATGCTTTTCACTCTTTTTGTGTTTTTTGTATAAATTTTTTTTCCAGTTTTGATTTGAACCATTTAGTTTTTTGCTTGTATTACACATTAGTTCCTTTTAGTACTTGAAAGTCTTTAGAGTTTACAAATTTTGTAAATGATTTTAAATGTCTTTTAATTAGTATTGACTTGTGTGTTGGCCAGTTATCAGTTCTAAGAACACTATGTTTTAGAGTTTCTCTTGCACTATTCACCACACTGCACTCGAATATTATGTGATCCACCGTTTGCGCTCCTCTCATGCATGAACACTCAGGGCTGCTAACGATCTTGAGTCTGTTGAGATAAGTGTTGATATTTCCGTGTCCTGTAAGTATTGTTGTCATGTTTGGTGTTAGGTAGAACTTGTTTGTGAGTCTGCTTTCCACTGTTGGGAAGAATTCCTTTGTGGTTGTGCCTTTTGTACTCTGTTCCCATTTCTGCTGCCATTTGTTTTTTGTTGATTTCCGAAGAATTTGTTTTATTGCTGTGAGCGGTAATTTGTTGTAGTATATTTCCTTAGTTTTTGCTGCATTCTTTGCCAGTCTGTCAGCCACCTCATTACCCTCTATTCCAATATGAGCCTTTACCCATTTGAATTGTATTTTCCAATATTTTGCTCTGAGTATTGCTGTAGTTTTTCGTATTTTCTCTGTTAGGTTATTGTGATTATTGCAATCGTCTATGGAGTCAATTGTTATTCTGCTGTCTGTGTGTATGGTTACTGTTTTGTTATCTGTGTCTTCAGTCTCCGTCGTTTCTAATAATTCCAGCGCTTTTGCAATTGCCAGTTGCTCTGCCTGATTGTTTGAGCATCTTTCATTGAGTTTGTATTTTTGTTGGTTTATCAGCTGGTTTTGTCTGTATATGGCTACTCCTGCTCCCACTCCTACGTCACTTTTGCTTCCATCTGTAAATATTTGCCACACTGCATTTTCATTGTTTCCTATTTTTGGACCTCTTGTGCCTTGAAAGTCAGCTGGGTGGAGCCAATTCTTTGGGTTTTCCGGGCGGTCTATTTGGTATTCAGTGATGGTTTTTCCTGTTTCTATGTTATATAGTTCAGCCGCCTCTCTTGCCTTTAAGTCTATGGGTATTGTTCCCGTGATTATGCAGAGTGCTTCATGGGAAATTGTCCTATATGCTTTTGCCATCCTTGTGAGCATTAGTCTTTGAACTCTAACATATTTCATTTGGTTGTGTTTCTTTTCTAATGATTCTATCCAGACTGGTGCAGCGTATAGTAGAATTGACAGTATTGCTCCTTTATATATTATTTCTAGAGCCTGGTGTTTTAAGCCCCAAACTATCCTTGCCGATTTAGAAAGCGCATTGATTAATTTGATGCATTTTTCACTCACTTTGTTTATGTGGTCGCTGAAAGTGAATCGGCTGTCTATGGTTATGCCTAAGTAATCCATCTTTTCTACTTGCTCCAGTTGTTTCCCATTCATGTAGATATCTATTGTCTTTCTCTTTTTCCGTCTTCTTGATATTAATATTACTTTTGACTTGTTTTCATTGAAGTGAGTTTTGTTTTCAATCCACCACTGTGTGACTTTTCTAATATTAATGTTCATGAAGTTCGCTGCTTCTGCTTCTGTTTCTGCTCTGACTGCAATTAATAGGTCGTCTGCAAATGCTATGGCTTTTGTATTCTTTTCATACTCCAGGTTTAGTAAACCGTTGTACTGTATATTCCAGTACCCCGGTCCACTGCATGACCCTTGAGGGCAACCTTTGTTGACTGTTGTTTCGATTTGGATGTTGTTAGAATTGATGAAGGCCACTCTATCTTTAAAATAGCTCTTGGAGAGGTTGTACAGATTTCTAGGGCACTTGAAATCTTTTAGGGCCTTTATGATGCTTGGCCACCACGCTGAATCGAAGGCTCCTTTTACGTCCAGGCTAACAATCGCTGTAATTTGTCCATTGCTAAACGCTTTATTTATAAATTCTTTAACTGCTATTGCTGCATCAGTGGTGCTTTTTTGGGGCCTGAAGCCATATTGATTTTCACTTAGTAATTTGTTCTTATAGAGGTGGTGGTTGATTCTACTTATGAGTAGCTTCTCTAGGACTTTCCCTCCTACGTTTAATAGGCTTATAGGTCTGAACTTGGATGGATCTATATATTATTGGAACCACACATTTTATTGGTGTTTTGGTACATTTTTATTCCATACTTCGTTGTAGGTGTGAGGGATATAGTGGAAGCAAATTTGGTCAGGTCCTTAAATACCAGTCGTCAAATTCACTTTCTATGATACAGTGTGATCCATATAAACCTGAACCATTTCAATAGCCCATAACTTTTGAACCAATAATCGGACACAGGTGTAACTTTGAGAGTATACACAATTGGGAGATTACGTTACACTATTTACATCTCAGAGAAAATGTTGGAAGTGTCCTCCACCAGCATATATACACGTTTGCACTCGTCTCACCATATTCTCTGAAGTTTTATGGAGAGTAACCTCGCCAAGGTTACTTATTTCAATTCAAATGGACATCAATTGTCCGTGGCCTACTCTTCTACACTCTGTTTTTTAGATACCTCCACAAGAAAAAAGTTCGGTAAGGTTAGGTCAGGGGATCTGGGGCGCCACAGACCTTTTGAGATTATTCGATTATCCCAGAAACTGGTTACAAGTACCATGGCGTCAGTAGATGTATGGCACGTTGCTCCATCTTGCTGGAAATAGCCTTCTCTCAATTCGATATAATCTCCGTAAAACTTCAGGGAATATGGTGAGACGAGTGCAAACATGTATAGATGCTGGTGGAGGACACTTCCAGCATTTTCTCTGAGATGTAAATAGTGTAATGTAATCTCCCAATTGTGTATTATATTCTCCCAAAGCTACACGTGTGTACTATTATTGGTTCAGGTTTATATGGATCGCACTATATTACTAGGAACAAGCGAATAACGATAGCACTTTATAAACTGAAAAAGTATTGAAAAATTAAAGTTAATAATGGTGTATCTCGGAGGAAATATTTGAAATGAATTCTCAGGACATCTGTATACGTTTCAGTGTCTTTATCACAATCATTATCTGAAAGGTTTTGCCCATCATTGAGTAATTGTTATATCCTTATCAGAAATCCTGATCCCTGCATCTCAGATATGGGTATTCTACTCTTATGTTCTATTTGGAAATATACTGTGAAGTCTGTCTTGGTGTTCTTGAGTGTTCTATTCGTTGTAAATGTTTCTAGCTGTACCTACTTTCATCAAGTTCGGCCTTTAATCTTAAGGTATTTAACTGTTCCCTAAATTTTGTGGCTATCTTTTTATCCTATATTTCCCAACAGAATTTTACGAATATCATGGTAATCTCATTTAACCCTGTTTTGTCGGTGTCCAAACCTGGGAACCGTATAAAAGCTTTGGTGTCGTTATAACCTTGTCTTTTTATTTAAACTTTATCTTCCAGTAGATCGCATTTGATTATATCTTTTAATTTTTGTGTATCTGTTTAAAAGTAGTACAAAATTATACAAAATTCGTTTCTAACGAAGAGGTCTTCATAGTCGATTCCAATTTATCATGTAAATATCTTACGTATATGATATAATCAATAACGCTATAACCATTTTTGAGCCAGTACGATATATCCACAATTTTTCTACGTTAAAGGCAGATGAGGGAATTTTCTTGAACATTTTTATATCACATGTTTGAAAAATGCTGAACTCGATTTGGAGGCGTGGTATTTCATCTAACTCTTTGCTTATTAGTTGTTCTTTTCACAGAATTTGGATTCAATGCAATACTTTTCCTCTACTTACTTATGTTCTAGTTTCAGACAGGTTTACGATGCATTATTATTCGAGATACTCAAGGACAGCTTGAACCAACCTACAAAGAGGAGGACAAAGAAGCCCCTGTGTACTGAGGCTAAAGTGAGGAACATGGACTATATGTTTGCCGACTTTGTTTGCTTATTTGAACCACGTTGTCACCGAGGACTTACCTAATTAGGGAAAGCAAGGACTTCTCCGACTCTGTGAGCCGTTCCTTGTGCGGAGTTGCATTCAATTCGCAAATCAACTTTGGTAGACAGGAGTTCTTGATAGTCGACAGGAGATGTGCCTCTGCCCGCGCCGACTTGATCGCCGCTGAAACAATAAACATAACCTTATAGCAACTTAGAAATGTTTCATACTTCTTATTAATAAAAATGTGAGGAGCTACTTTCATTACTTACTATCCCTTATAAATTTATTTACTGCTTACTTAGAGAAGTAGTGCAAGTGTTGTATGGCACATAAAAGTTCTATACCTACTCCTAAAAGGGGTGTGTTGGATGAGGAGTATAACTAAAAAACGAGAATTCTGTTCAGTATAAAACTTGATATATAAATTCATCATCTTACAAGGATGTAACATGCAGATTCTGACGAAATCTCTACCACCCTCTACTACCTTTATGAGAAAAATGGTGTGAAAAGTTTGACTTTTTCACAGATGCCTGCACCATTAGGATTAAAACAAGTTGTATTTGAATGACGAATGAAAAATATACTTGAAATATAAGTTAATTGACGCAAATTAATCATTTCTTCACACTAGCCGTATACAATCTAAGATTTTAATATATAGAGTCAAACTGAAAAATTCAATGCCATGGCCGGGATTTGAACCACGGATCCCCTGGTTTCCATCCAGGCACTCCTCACCATTGAGCCGTCCTGACATTAAATTCTCCAATTGACTCATGTATTTTGCCAGTAGACCACTAGGGGCTCTCGCATCCGAGATACACCGTCTGTGGCGACTTACTATCGTAAGTACTTGAGTCCCAGGCTTCATCATTACAATTTTAGTTAATTGACGGAAATTAGTCATTTCTTCACACTAGCCTATATAGGCTAAGGTTTTAATAGAGTCAAACTGAAAAATTCAATGCCATGACCGGGATTTGACGGACGGCACGTTCGCCATGGTAGCTCAATGGTAGCTCAAAATAAATATGCTATTTAAAATTTATTATATTTTTCTAAAAAAGATAAAATTCCTAATAATAAAAAATCTGTTATTTATCAATTTAATTGCTTAGATTGTTATATTGGAAAGACGAAACGTAATTTGGAAACCAGAAAGAAAGAACATTTTCGTAACATTATATATAAACAAAAAGATAAATCGGCCGTAGCAGATCATTTTTGGTCATTTATCCATGAAATAAATCCTGAAGTTAAATTATTAAAACAATTATGTGTTCCCATAGATTTAATAGTTTGGGAAAAATATTTATTTTAAAAAACAAAAATCGCATAATGAATTTTGACATACCGGCAATTGATTCTGTTTTTAGGTTTGTTTCGTCTTCAGATGTTGGTAATACGTAAATACATGGTATCCTTGAAAACGAAGTGTGTTTGACTGAAGTTGTGGGCAAATGTCTACGAAATTAATTTCGATTAGAGAAGATAGAAGTATTGTCATCAACTTCTTAGACAAGTGGAAAATAATTACTAAATATTTTATTTGTATAATATTTATTATTCCACTGTAACTAGCTTCATTTTCTGTGTAATTTGACTCTATATATTTTGAATTTCATATAAATAGTCTCTAAAGCCTCAACGACTTTAAAATAACTGGTAAACGTACGAGATGAACCAAATCTTACTACGCAAAAACTGTGGATCTAATTCGTTTGGGATGAAGATCTTGAAAATTTTCGTATGATTTTCTTTGGAAGATACGGTAGTTGAATAAACTTTTTAGTCGTTATTTATAAAATCAAACATAACAAAAAGGCATGCCTATAAATGATAATTTGGAAGTGATAACTTGTGGTTTTGTGTGGTATCTAAATATATTGAACTTAAATACCAACTTTGGAATGTACCTGTCTTTACGTTTTCTACTATGCTGGTCTCACTCACTCACTCACTCACTCATTCACTCACTCACTCACTCACTCACTCACTCACTCACTCACTCACTCACTCACTCACTCACTCACTCACTCACTCACTCACTCACTCACTCACTCACTCACTCACTCACTCATTGACTCACTCACTCAAAACACACAAAATCCCCACACGCTAACCCTTTTCCAAATATGTATTTTTATTTGTTCAGGACACCTCAGTAGTTTTCTCCCAGCGAAATTTGGTGTCAAATTTTGGGTGAAATGCAAATTCCTGCAGCTACCATATACGAATACATAGTAGAGAACGGAACGCTAATATAGGTTTAGTAATTGAAAAAAAAATTGAAAATTCAAGCAAATAACGAAAAAACCAAGAGATTGGATATGGTTAGCTTCACAAGAAAATTTATTTAAATAAATTGTGCTTTAATTAAAATATGCTTTTTAATTACTAAGAGAATCTTCAATAATAAAATACGAAACGTGCTTACGTTTTAAGAATAGTTTGATAGGGAGATATTAATTGGGAGATTGGGAAAGTTTACATTTCGTATCCCATCTTTAAGGATGATTCAACTGTTTGTTTATGAAGTGGATGCTCTGTCTCTCTCTTATACACATACAGATACACCTTTAAGGTCCAACACATATCTTTTTATAAAAATGTTTCTTTTTTCCTTCTCCTTTTTGCTTTGAAGTTTTGGACGGTATAAACTAGTTTTTCTACTTACTACAGGTAAGTATTAGTAAAAATGGAAGCTAATAAGTGCAATTTTGTATTCAGCAAAAATTTTTCATTATTAACAGCCTTTTATTAAAGCTGAAATTTATCAAAATATGCAGAGTTTCATAAAACCCAGAGGTTAAACTCCTTCGCTTTGATATTATTCCTTGAAATGGTGAAACTTACAAAAAGAAATATAGTCTGGTTCGAATCGTCGAAGTAATTATTAACAATACGCTCCAACATGCAATGCACTATGTAAACAAACTTGCAAGATCTCGGTTTTCACGCTTGTGTGTCTAAAATCTATAAGTCACTGATCATAAGCGTCTTTCAGGTAGTTATTCAAAAATAGGATCAGGACATTGCGTAGCATGTACCCCAGTAAAGTGGTTTGTTTTTGACGTACGCACTTTTGAAGAGATCAAAACGCTACATTTAGAATGATCCTGCGTGGCGACTTTTGAATCGTGACGTTGGTTTCAAGGACATGAACCAGTTAACCTCGAGTTCTGTCTAGAGGAGAAACTACTCCAATCTACGTATATGCAGAGCAACGGATTTACGCGAACCTGTTGATACCACCATGAGACACATTTCCAGTGAATTTAATGCATCTAAAGGCACTAGAGAGTAGCGTTGTCAACTACTCCGCATTACAACATTTGTTTGGATTCAATCATGAGTACTTATCCGGCATTTCTCATTTCAGTTACTATTAGTTCTATTTTTGCTTTTTCGACTGTGTATAATAGGCATAGGTATAGAGATCTTACCGGAAATATATATTTTGGAACACTATGAATCTAAAATAAACAAGATTGGAAAAAGGCGCGCGTGTGTGTAAACAAAATAACTCAGAAAACAATGTGGTTAAATACCAAATTTCATTTTAACACCTTCCAAGGTTGTCATACGAAGATTTACAGACATTTCCCCTTTTCTTTAGATGAAACATTCTTTGAAAATTTTGATTTTGTAAAAATGTCTGTAAGGATTTTGATTAAAATCCCTCATTTCAAAGATAATTTTATGCAAATGAAAAATCTATATCTTAAATTTTCTGGAAAAGCCCTCAGTCCTCTTTATTCTGGATGTATTTTTCGTAACTTATAAATCATATGAGATAGACAAAATCTCACTAACAAACATGTAGATCTCGTTAAAACAGACAGCTAATGTTAAATACAGAAATATTACTAAGGTATATGTTTCAATTCTCTCTAAAGGAAAGTCATTCATTTTTTTTGTCCCTGACATGCAAAAATAATGAAGTATTTACATTCTGAAAGATCTAATTAACGCTTAATGCCGACTACATTCCAATATATTAGCTTTGTACCTACATAAAATTAACAGTAACATATTTTTGGTAACATTTAATTAGAATGAATATGAAGATAGAGGGATAGTAGTTTTAAAGAATAGTTTGTATATGAGTGGAGAAAGTTTGTGACTGCACACAATTTCAAATAAGTTCACATGTTCCAGAACCACTAACTGAAGAACAATTTTAGGAGATTTTATTTAAAGTTGTTGAATATTTTAACCAGCATTTCGGATTTGAACTGCTGGTCTAGTAGCCTCTAATTTAAGATCAGAGCTTCAGTTTAAGTAACTTCAAAGCCTTCTTAAGCTTCTTTAGTGTCATATACTATAACTCAAGAAAAAAAGTATCAGAAAATGATTTAAATAAAACCATCGTGTCCGTTTTTAAAACGGACTAACAGGTATAATATATTTTTTCCTGGCTCCATATAGATTCCTAACCCCATACAGATTATCTTGAAAACATTTGATTGTGAAGATTTAATAGCTATGACTTTTTATTTGTGCAATAATAGCTCGTACCTTGAAAAAAACCCTAAATAATACAAATCTAAAATTATATAAGACAATGGCTGTTTTTAAAGTGGATCGGAGACATGTACTATTAAAGGAAAGATTGGAGGCAAATTAATAACACTGGGCAACAATGAAAATATTTCGGGCTCAAAAATAACCAATTCATATATATTTCCATGTGCTGAACTCAAAACTAATCATGAAAATGGCAGAGAAGCTCTTGCTTTAGAGATAAAGTGACATTTCATTTTTTGGTGGCAACATTTTCAATTTGGGGAAATTCCATTTTGGGGAGCTGGTGTACCTCTCAAATAACAAAATATAAATAATCTTCAGGTGTTTGTAAGTCATTGGTCATTCAGTTCACATGAAAGAGACACATGCAAATATGACAACTCTCTTGGACTCACTCAAATACCATTGACACAAATGGAAAATCTGTAGTGATCTAAAAGTCAATGCCATATTCTTATACCCGATTTCACCATCAGATATTAAAATCGACGTTAACAAATGTAACTTAACAATTGTCAAAGCGCTAACAAAGCTGTTAAACTTCTTACATTTCACCAACCTCTTTTCTGAAAATGTTAACAAACACGTGTTAACGCCAAGAGACTTCTAAATATTACTGCTATAGAAGGCTATGGATGAGTCGTATTTTTTCTAAACGTACTGCAATGCGCTTTTGTTTTGATTTTCGTCTGCACACAGCTGAAAAAAATGGTGGGTGAACAAAATCGTAAACAAAAGCCGTGAGACAAATTTCTCATCGATGGATAAAGAGTTGTTAATTGAATTGGTAAGGAAGTATAAGGATATCGTGGAAAATAAGAGGACGGATGCGGTGAATGTAAAAGAGAAAGATGTCACGTGGGAAAATATTGGAAACGAATTTAATTCAAATGTATGTGTCACTACTAGAAGCATGAAACAACTTCGTCAGTATTACGTAAATTTAAAACGAGACGCGAAGAAGGACGAGTGACATGAACGTTTCAAGACGGGAGGTGGACTGTGAATTATCCGCATTATTCAGTGAATTATAAAATCATAAAGTTATAATACTTGAAGCAAAGGCGAGATCGGCATTTTCCTTTCGATGCATGTCCTAACGTGAGTGTTACGTAAATTTAAAACGAGGTGCGAAGAAGGACGAGTGATGTGTGACTTTGACGTTTCAAGACGGGAGGTGGACAGTGTATTATCCACATAATTAAGTGAATTATAAAATCGTAAAGTTATAATACTTGAAGCAAAGGCGAGATCGGCATATTCATTTCGATGCATGTTCTAACGTCAGTGTTACGTAAATGTAAAACGAGAAGCGAAGAATAACAAATGACGAGTAACTTGAACGTTTCAAGACGGGAGGTGGAGAGTGTATTATGCACATTAATCAGTGAATTATAAAACCGCAAAGTTAATAATACTTGAAGCAAAGGCAAGATCGGCATATTCCTTTCAATGCATGTTCAAACTCAGTATTACGTAAATTTAAAACGAGGAGCGAAGGACAAGTGACGAGCGACTTGAACGTTACAAGACGGGAGGTGGATAATGTATTATCCAATAATTCAGTGAATTATAAAATCGCAAAGTTATTGATACTTGAAGCAAAGGCGAGATCGGCATATTCCTTTCGATGAATGTTCTAACCTCTCTTGTACTCCCGCAGTAACCTTCATAACAACTTGTTTTGACAGTCTATACCTCCGTAATTTTTTTTTTCGGATAGCTCCTCAAAATCATTTCTCCTCATAGGCCGTACTCTACTACGAATGTCATTTAGACGGTGTAAATATAACAAATCGACATCAAAAGCTTCGTTCACGCCCGCCATCTTGACTATTTACAATTGTTAAGGACTTAACAACAGAAATTTGGCTTGTTAGTTTAACAAAAGATTTAACACGAGTGTTAAGCTAACACTTGTTGGTGAAATACAAATTTTGTTATAACTATTACTAAACTTGTGTTAAGTCTTAACATCTGTTGGAGAAATCGGGCATTAGGAATGCAACTGGGTTACACAAAGCACTGCTGCTTCTTATGTATGTGAGGCAGTAGAGATGGAAATTGCATTATATTAAAGGAGACTGGTCTGCAAGAAATGTTAACATTACCGAAGAAAATGTCGTTGCCAAGTCTCTGTTGGACCCAAAACATATTCTACTTCCACAATTGCATATCAAGCTGGGTTTGATGAAAAATTTTGTCAAAGATATGAACCAAGAAGCACGAGATTTAAAGTACATGAGAGAGGAATTTCCGAAATTAAGTGATGCAAAAGTTAAGGAATTCATTTTTGTCGGGCCACAAATTCCAGAACTTGTAAAGGATACAGCATTTGACCAAGTTTTGCAGGGGAAAGAAAAAGAAGCTTGGGGAGCCTTCAAAGGAGTTGTTCGTGCATTTTCAGACAACAAAGGAGATAACTATACGCATTTGGTGACAGTGCTCCTGAAAAGATACCTTAGATGCAACTAGAGATTTGGATCTCTTAAAATCCACTTTCTCCACTCTCACCTATAGTTTTCCCCTCCTAGTTGTGGAGCTGTGGAGCTGGATAGATGTGCGCTCGCATGCTATACAAGTTAACTGGACACAGGTATGAATGACGTCAGATGTACAGCACGGCCATGAAATTTGCAAATTTCAGAAACAACATAACGTAGTAATGTGCTTACCAGTGAAGCGTTGCCTTGCAAGTGTATGCAGACTCAATCTTAAGGTGTGGTATAATGCGAGTGTTTTGTTTCCTTCCTCTTGCAGTAAGGCGGTTGTCATGGCTAGGCTATACCTACCCACAGTTGTTTACATTCGCGAGTGATAACAATGCAGTCCATGTGCAGTATACCTATGGAAAAGCGCACAAGCCTCCGGCCTTTAGTGATAGACATGGACAAAGATTCCATCGGGACGTTTCGGCTATGGAACAAAGATATCAGTGTAATTGAAATTTTCTTGAAAGTCACTTAATATTACATTATTATCCAGTCCTGAGCTATGTGTAAGATTTCAAGTCTGTAGCTCAAAGGGGAAGTTAGTTTAAAATTGCTTGTAAAATGTGTACCGAGTAGATATATTGGCAAGAAAGAGAGTTGATAACATTTTAATAAAATGAGTCAGTAACTTGATATTGGTTTAAACTAAAAAAAAAAATGCGCGTATATAACTTAAGGTAGTTAATGTTTACTTAGAATGTCGAGAGCAAATATAAAATAAGAAAGAATATTTTCTCTGATGAATACTAATTTGTAATTTATATATCATCTTTCCTTTTACACCATCAAATGGAAATACAAAATCAAGTTCACAACCGCCCGCCTCGGTAGCGTGGTGGTAGCGTGTCTGCCTCGCGTTCAAGAGGTCCCGAGTTCGAATCTCGATCAGGGTGAGTTACCTGGATAAGGTATTTCCCGGGGTTTTCCCTTATCCTGAAAGACGAATGTCGGGTAACTCTAAGCTCTAGGGACTTATTTGAGCATCATTTCACCAATTCCATTCAACGTCCGATATGACGTAACGTTGGAGGACGTAAATTACAACAACAAAAAAGGGGGAAAGAAAAGAAAAAAAGATCAAAATTATAAAATCCATGCTGGAAAACACCATATATTCCTAAATTCTGAAAATTCTACCATGTTGCTTACTATTAAGTCATAATTCGGTCCCCATACACCTAACCCTAGGTTTTTGTGTACTAGAGGCCCTTTACTCCTTTTTACATATTTTGCTATTTCTCCCATAACCTACATTTTTCACTTAATTGTTTTTAGCCATCTCTCTTTAACTTTCCCTAAGTAAACTCCTATATTTCTCCTGTTCTTTTCCCCTTTAACTGACAATGTTTTTCTTATTACTACTTCACCCCCCAAATTGCCCCATTTACGTAGCTAGGCCTGCTCTCCCCATATCTTTGTATGACTACAATATAATATACAATGGAATAAACTATCGGAGTTCCAAGCAGGTTTTGGACTGGGCAGATGAACATCGGACAGCATCTGTATTATTAAAACAATTGTAGAGAAATATCTGGGCAATAAAAGGGGAAGGGTGTGTATGATATTTATTGATCTAGAGAAGGCATTTGATTCTATTAAAAGAGAAGCGTTGTGGATAAAATTAAGCAGTAAGGGGATAAGTCATGCATTTATAGAAGTAATTAAGAGGATATACCAGGGTAACGAGTTATGTATAAAACTACCAGGCAACAAAGTAACTAAATCTATATCGAGTAAGGCAGGAGTAAAGCAAGGATGTAAACTTAGTCTAGTATTATTTAACCTTTATATCGATGATGTATACTAAGTGAAGTTACGCACAAAGAAGCAGTGTAGATCTCATTAAAACACAGGTTCACTTGATTGCACATGTTGTTTATTCATGTAAAGAGTAATGCTTGTAAAAACAGATAAAGTTAAACAAAAGGAGGCACGTTCTCTTGATAAGTACCAACAGTGCTTATCAACATCAGCATATCAGTGATATACTGATGTTAAGATGGTAGAATGTACAGCAATTTAATTATAATAACAAACCTTTGTAAGAGCTACATGGTGGTTAAAAGTGTCTGTTCATAGAAGAGCACATTACCTATCCCTTACTTTCAGCTTTGAAGACTGTCAACCCTACTAAAACGGTTAAGTCACCAAATTTATTTTTAAAATTAATTGTAATTCCTGATTCAGAATATTCAGAGCTGGGTATTAAATACATAATTATGCATATTCTACATTAAATTGAACATTACTTTAGTTGTAATACGATAGAGCAGCCTGTATTGCGATGACGTATCCGTAAGCCCGCTCAAGTACTTCATCATTAACGCTCTGTATTTACGATATAGCTTGACATAAGGCGAAAATAATGATGTAAATAAAAAAAATCTTATGTGCTCAAGTTGCTATCGGGAAGCCAGCCAGGTGAAAAGACGATTAGAAGTCATCGTTTCGGGAGTGTGCATCTCTCCCATCATCAGAATATGCCTGCCTCGGTAGCGTGATGTTAGCGTGTCATCCTCACGTTCAAGAGGTCCCGAGTTCGAATCTCAGTCAGGGTGAGTTACCTGGATAAGGTTTTTTCCGGGTTTTCCCTTAATTTTAAAGACGAATGTCGGGTAACTCTAAGCTCTATGGCCCCCGGGTTCATTTGAGCATTATATCACCCTTTTCATTCATCGTCCGATATGACTTGACGTTGGAGGACGTAAACTAAACTAAAAAAGAAAAAGAAAACATCAGGATATTTATTAAATGTTATAACCACAAATGAAACACTGGATATATCACAAATATAAACAAAGATAAAACACTATCAAAATTCGCATTACTGAACAAAACACTGTTTTCAGTAAATTAAATGCCAGGTCAGGAGAATGGCATGAACATAAAAAATTAATTGGGTCAAAAAACGTATCCGCTTAACTTGATTATCAAGCTGTATTGATCTGTGCTTCTTAAGTCAACGGATTTCCATTTTAAGGCCAGTTTCCAAGAGGAGCTGAACTGAAATCCAGCATCACGATTAAGCATGCTCCTCTCGGAGAAAATGTTCAAAGCCTCTTTATTTCTCCGCTACCAGTAACTGTTGCGTTTTGCCAAGATGGTTGTATTGCGTCTATTTTTTTCTCTACTTTTGTACAACTTATTCTTACAAAAACATTTTTGTTGTCTATCTACTTCATGTTATTAGAGATAAACCTTTGTATAAATGATATTACTGCATACTTCCTAGCAGATACAATGGGTATAGGGAGATACAGCAGGTTTAAATGATGATAAAATTTGGTAGGTGCTGGTCGCTATGCAATAGCTTCTTTGAAATTCCGTTATGCTTGCATGAATAGGAGGAAGAACCCGAGAGGGGTGCTTAGGCGGTTTGGTCACGGCTCCCATTCTGGAGGTCCGGGTTCAATTCCAGTGGCTATCTGACCCATAGGTTTTTCGGGGATATTTCTGGATAGGTTAAATACACCCCCCGAATATTCTGTTCCTCCATTTTATCTCCATTATCATTTGACATCATCTCTCAAATAGTGGTTACTTTCAGAATACAAGTATCGGCAGCTCTCTCGGCGCTGCATGTCAGGATGTTATACTCTTGCTAAAAATTCCTTCTCCGGTAGGAGTCTCCGGTCTGGTGGGGCTGTTTCCGGACCACAGTAGGGCAAGATGCTGATTCTACTGGCCAGCCGGGGAGTTTCCAACTTGTAAAGTATAGGAACCCTGACCTCTGCTCTGTCGTGGCTCCTAGGGAGGGCGTCCTCTGTCTCCTCTCGCTTGAATCTTCCTCATGAGGTGCCCCACTTGGGGCATAGGTACAGTAGACCAATCCTGGACCTTCGTGCCGAATCCCCTCCGTAGCGTTATCCAGTTCGTTGAAGAAAATAAAACGAATAACTTTCAATTTGAGAAAATATAAGTACTTCAACATTTAACCAAACAGAAAATAATGTCTCGGAAATGATTAACTTCAAATTTAGAAATAAAGGAAATCTATATTTTTTGTATAGCAAGATTTTGTTTAGTCTTATCTTACGCTTTACGAGTTATGCAAAAGTAATTCACAGTGAAGAGGATTTCAGAGGCTATTCTCAAAATTTCGCGATATAATGTTAACAGTCAAAATAATCAGTTGATTTGTTTTTATAATGTTTGTATGGCATTATTATGAGTTGCTGTATTTAAATGCCAGGTTAAATTCCCTGGTGTTGTGTGTAGTTTATTTGTGGAAATTAACATCCAATAACAATATCTGAAAGTGAAAGTGATGAATTCAGATTTGTTCTGCGTCTTTAACATTACAAGATGGTAAATGGATAGCTTGAACATTTAATTAATTGTACATTTGTATTTGCACTTATTTATATTAATGTTAGTGGTGTTATTTGTCTATTTAAAATAAATACACAATAATATCTTCGAGATTTACAGAAAATACAAGTGTCATTTCAAAATATTTCTTATGAAGCCAAAGTTTTTACAACGCTATGTTAAGGGTTTTTACTGCGATAAACTGTCTTTTGTTTGACGTGTCCGAGCGCTTCGTTTTTAAAACATTTCCATTTAGACGTAGCAGAAGATATGGGACACTTTTAAAACGCACTGTATAATTATTAATTTTAAAATTGCGGGCACATATGGAGCTTGATAAATATAATTATTGCTTTTAGCTTCTTGGGGGCCCCATTTTTTGATACTTTACGAAATGTGTATTTTCATTGAACTAATTTTATAGGGCAAAAGGTCGATGATATTCCTATCGGATACGTGACTTAGCTTGCAGTGTTTGATGTGTACAAACAGCTATACGTGACTTGTCGAAGTCGGAAGGATACCTATCCTAACCTCTGTAAACAACTTGTATGTACCTACATGCCATGCATCAGTGACGTAATTCACATACCTCTCTAGTAGGACATCACACAAGTCTCTGATCAATGTGACGTGGTCCTGGAATTACACATTTGATTGATCATTAATTATCTCCAACACAGTATTAATTTAACTGAGTATGGAACCCGTTTATGGTATTAACGGGTTCATAACCAACTTTGGTTGTACCACATCAACGTTTGAACCAAACAATATTTGAGGCAATAAAGAACTAAAAACTGCATGGCTTCCTTCGTCATTTTAACAGAGCTAATGCTTCCATGTATCTACTTCAAGTTAATCCATATAAACGTATGTTGAGGTACTTTATTGCCCATTTCACTGTAGAAAAAATGGAAATAGAGCCATATATTAGGCTTAAGCAATAGTGAACACTGTTCAAGAGCTGGTCTCGTGATGTCTTGAAATTCAATTCCTTTTGTATGGCTGAGAGAGATACATAGGATATGGATAGACAGACTGAAAATCTGAGGAATAACAAAGAATATATCGAAATAGTTAACTAAAAATGTATTAGGTATCCTGAGCTTTAATGAGATCTACATTTTCTGTTTCTATACTAAGATTTTGTAGGCTGTTGTGCTGCGGTTCCCTGCCACGGAATGCACCCTGGTTTTTTCCCAACCCAGATGGGTGCAGATTTTAAGTCCCGGGTATAGGAGTGGTGCCCACTCAGCATCGTTTGGAAATTGAGGAGCTAGGATAGGTAGCGAACCCTAGTCTAGAAAGCAAACTTCCAGGCGGGGGCTGCCGAGATGCTGACCACATCTTCTTCCTGTATTGGATGATTTCCCACCTCTGCCTTTCGTATATGGGCGTGAAGCCGGCAGCTGGGTTGGCTGACTCTGGCTCACTTGCGGGCTGTTGCGCCGTGGAATGGACTGGCATAATAAGATTTTGTATATTTCTTACAGTTAAACTATCATGGAAGTATCATTATTAATTTCCGAAATATTTCCAGAAAATTCAAGATATGCATTTTCTTATTTATAAAAATACCCTATATTATGGTATTTTAAACAAAATCGCCAGCATCATGTTTAGAAAATAAAAGTATTGTAAATTGTCGATATAATCTGTGGTTGGGGAATTTTCTTGTAAATTTTTATGTTGTATCTTTGGAAGATACTGAACTTAAATACCAAGTTTTTAGTTGGCTTTTTTGTTTGTTTTGAACTATACTTTTCACACACACACACGAATACATACACACACAGATATCAGTTTTTTCCTCACATGTTTCTTTTTTACATCCAGTACTCTATATATTTGTGGTGATATGTTGATTTCAAAATTTTGGATGGAATGCAATACTTCTCCTATTTAACTACGAGGTTAAATCAAAAATCATCTCCAACGTAACTATAACGTGTTGCGATCCTGCTATGAAAGTTTGATCGTCATTCCGCCATTTGTTTTCCTTTTGTTCCAGATATATCATGGCCGCTCCATTAGAAGTTTGTACCAAAGAGGAACAACGATAAGTGTTCAAAGTAATTTAATTCTTCTTTTCCCACTTGTATAATAAATAAATATTCCAAAACCATTAAATCCATCGGACCATTTAGTTGTTTTAATAATAATTTAACTTCTGGATTTATTTCAGGTTTAAATGACCAAAAAATGAGATGCTACGGCCGATTTAGCAGTCTGTTTATAACTAATATTTCGAAAAAATTGGTGTCCACTTAAAAAACGGTTACATTTATGCTACAAGTCCTTCAGATAAATTTTCCGGAGGTAAAATAGTCCCCCGTTCGGATCCCCGGGTGGGGACTTTTGTAGGACGTCAATTACAAAACAACAAAATGGGATTAAAACAACCAATCAAGATGAAAACACAAACAAATTTCTTACACAAAATTACGGAATTAAAAATAGATCTGAATCTTCCTAATTCCAAAGAACACATTTTAATCAAAGAAAACCCACTGACTTTTGAACCAATTAATAATCAATTAGATTTAGAACAAATAGTTACAAAATCTGAAACTTCCAAACCTGTACTTAAAGCACTAGCATTAGAAACTGTGAACAATAGATACCCACCTGAAGAATGGTTACATATCTACACAGATGAATCTAACTTGGACAACAACTCAGGAGCAGGAATTAAGTGTGCGCTGTTCTCATTCTATCAACCAGCAGGATACCACACAACAAATTTTGATGCAGAAGTAACGCCTATTCATATTTCACTCCAACACCTTCTATACAAGATAGATAAATTCAAAAATGCTGTCATACTTTCTGATTCTAAAGCAGCATTATGTGCAATAAGTTCATATAAAATGAGGTCAATCCAAATTAAATAATGTCACAAAATGATCCAACATCTTCAAAAACTACAGAAAAGAATTATATTACAGTGGATAACTGCACATTGTGGAATTGCTGGAAATGAATCAGCTGATTTTCTTGCCAAAAAGAATTCAGAACAAAAGTAAAAACTTACCCTTTACATCCATAAAAAGATTAATAAAAACAAATATAAAAAAGAACAAAACCAATCAATATCTAACAAAGCCAAAGATAAAAAATGGAACATTTTAATTAAAACTCCAGAAATTATTCCAGAAATCCCACGTAAAGATGCAGTAGCAAATTTTAGATTACTTACGGAACATGATTATTTGGCCAAACACTTACACTGAATAGGAATTTATACAAGTCCAAATTGTCTTCTGTACAACAAAGAAGAGGAAATGACTGAAGAACATCTTTTAACCTGTGAAGTCCTACCTGCCGGACCCACTACACAGAAATATTGGAGAGCAAGAGAGCTAATGGCTTCATTGTCAAAGCCTAGCATTTGAAAACAACAACATATTTCGAAAATGTTCATATTTATGTATTTTCTTATCTTTATAGTTAAGTGAAGTTCTTGTTATAAATACTAATATTTGTGTAGTATTTGTTGCTTCATTGTTACTACTTTCATTTTTATCTAGTTAAAGAATTACACTTTTCAAGAAGTTTTACACTTTTTAAGACCAATATGGGAAACCTCTAACAGTGAAATCTCTCTCTCTCTCTCTCTCTCTCTCTCCCTCTCTCTCTCTCTCTCTCTCTCTCTCTCTCTCTCTCTCTCTCTCTCTCTGTATGTTTTGTTCCATTTATTCCCCACTTTTAACTGCAAATGTCATATCGGTGGCCTTTCTCCTTTGGAACATATCGAAGGTGTTAACTCGTATTCGGTGGGTTTAATCATTAGATCACACATACATTCGCACTTTCATTCATACTTCCAGACTCTGGGGAAGTTGAGGAATTACCATGGTCGCAGAAAAATCCCAACCCTACCGCCGGGAATCGAACCCGGTACCCCTAGCACGGCAGACAGGTGCTCTACCGACTGAGCAACGGGGCCAGCCTCTGTGTGTGTTGTTAAGGCTTTGGGAATGTTTCCATAACAGAATCGTTTTATATCAGAAACGAGCTTCTTAGCTACTTCCATTACTTAAATCCTTACATGTGTTTTGGAATTTTATACGGAATCTTGAAAAAACCAAACTTTGTTTCGAGGCATGGCTGAGAATTAAATCGCATCGCATCTGACGTCTATGCTTTAGGAGCAAATGACTGGCAGAAATCTCATTGCATCTTACGAAATCCTTTGTCACTTATGATCAACATAAAGTAGATATTTTACTGCTGTTTAGCCAGTCACGTTGTCTGTGTAGAAATCTATTATCCCACTTTCAGTTTGCCATTGTTAAGTATTACGTCAGACGCACAAGTACCAAACCATATATAACTCATGCCAATTTTTGAAAAATAACCTTTCACTATGTCGTGCCTTATATGGAGACAAACGAAAGGTGATTACTTTCTTTGCCTGTCAGTCATTCCCGAGTGAAAGGTCAGATGCTGCATTTACATCACTGAAGAAATGATATAACACTCAAAAATTGATGGATGACTTCGAAAACACAGTTTTTAATGCAAGTGCAGATGTTTTACTTTCTCATATATTTACCTGAGTTATATTAATATTTGTACTAAGTTTTATTAAGTATAACAAATTGAAATTACTCTACGTGCACTTTTTAAATGTATGTTAATTTTATAAAGGAGACAATTTGCTTATATGCCAAGAGGATAATCTTTGTTTTCCCATTCAAAAGCATAGTTCCTCCTGATACGCATAACCTAAAACAAAGTTTCTAATACACATTTCTAAATGATTGATACAACTATTTATTAGGACTTCATATTTAATTACAGACATATTGGAATCACAACAGAACATAGAGTCCCAGGGGCAGAAAGGTTTTGTTATTCCACAGCAAATCACACAAAAATTAAGTAAAAAGAAACAATAAACAGATCCTGTTTATAAAGCTGCATATGACTGTGTGTGATACTTAACTTTTTAATTATTATATCCAAATGCTACAGAGGTGTACGATATTTAGTTTTTTATGTAAACATACTGACGTTTCTGGATGCCAAAAGGGTGTGGCAATCCATATAAGGAAAGTGGTGATGTATTTATTCTGTATGTATAAAGTTTATGGTGATAATAGTATAAAGAAAGAAAAAGCATCCAAAGTAAAACAAGAAAATGCCCTACCAATATAGATTGTGCGTAATCATAAAATTTACAATTTCGTCTCTGTTTCATTGAATATTGATGTCAGTGGTGTAAAAACTGTGGTGGATTTATATTACTTTTATTATTAAGAAGCTTATAATCTCTTTATGATTATATAACAATTTCTCAAACATTCTAATAATTCTTTTACCACTAAAAGGCGTTTCCTTATAAAGTATAGACATTAAGTTTCTTAATAATTAGTCGGACGTTAAGTAAAATAGAAGTAAAACATCTGCCGATATTATATACCCGTTATCCATGACAAACGAACGGATGTTTTAGGGGTTAGCCTCTGTAGCCCTCATTCGGGAGTCGTTGGTTTGATTCCCGAGGTCGACATTCCTTACATATGGGTTTTTGTAGGGGTTTTCCGAGGTTTCTAGGCGAATACACTTCCCAAATTGCAATTCCCAAATTTCCTGTTCCTCCATTTCAGCTTTCACACTGGTTATTTTACGGTTCCAAGTGTCAGCTGAGGGGGGAGGGCGGAAAAGGCGTGGGTTTAGGCGAGGGATATGTAATGAATGCCCTCTGCTGTCATCTTTCCTCAAGTCTGATCACCTTTATGTCCTCTCATGTCATCCCTCCCTCCAGGGATGCCCTCTCAGAGTCATAAGCCCAAAATATTTCATATTTCGAAGTGCTGACTCCCCCTCTGAACCTTGTCATAGGGTCAATGATGGGGACTATATAAGACCATAGATATACTGATAAAGCAGAGTTAAAACCATTCTAATTAGAACCATTTAATAAAGAATATTAAGGAGAGACATTACATTACAAGTTCCCTGCCCCTTATTTAAGGTTTAAAGTGCCCCTTTGCAACGCCAAGTAAAGTCTGTTTAGTTAACGTGAGTGCAGTTCGGTCGCCTCTTTTGACGAGCCCTTATAATCGTTTTACAACACCGGCCCTCCTTCTCCCAGTCCTCTCTGCAAGGTTGCCACCTTTCTCGATACGTCATGGGTATCGTACGAGGTTTCGTCTAAGCTAAGCTACAATTCTACTGGATTCCATAATAACCCTTATCTTATTCAAAGTGCTGTATTTGAAACCCAGCTCCTTTAGGAGACCGCGCAAAGTGCAGTGCCCATAAGGAAAATCACAAATTTCTTGCAAATGTGCAACCAATTCGTCTAAGATGGGCGCTCTCCCTTTTGCATAGAATCTTTAAACTTCTCGGCGAATTAAATCGCATGTGAAATTATCCACTTTAGAGAAACGCTTCCTTTTGTTTTCACACTTGATCGACGTCTTTGTATTCATTTCGTCACAATTGTTCTTACTGTATTTCTGTAAATACCCAGAATTTATCAGGTTCATCGCATGACTCTTTACCAAGATTATTTTTCACCACATATTAATATGCGTTAAATACAAGCGCTTGAATTTCTTAGAAACAGTTCCCGTTATAACATTTTTTTAGGCTTCTTCAGTAACGAATTTCTGCACGTAATGAAACAGATCAACTGGAAGTTGGAACTTTGGCAACTGAGACTCCATGTGGAGTAGACATGCGTCTGTCACTTCTAGAAAATCAGGGTTGCTATTGGTCCTTAACGACAGTGTTCCATTTCTGAAGTGTGGAGATAGATTTATGACGGTCATTAGTGGGCGGTCGGGTCTATATCCTTTGCGAGGCAAACTGCATTCGTGTTCACTAGACAGACTTTATGTTAGTGTATGTCTAAGACAGCTATGTATTTCGCATTACCAGCCACAGATATTATAACAACTAAACCATTGAAAACAACAATAAATAAAGTCCTAAACGACTAACAAAAATGAGAGTACATTAAAGTGCGAATGTTGCAATAAATACAATGAATATAGGTCAGTTCTACTGAGGAATGAACGAAAGTATTGGTAAACAGAGTGCAGAATGCAACCCACTTAAACAGTCAGAGACAGAAGAATATTATTTACAAAACAAATGAATGTGTTTGAGTTTTCTAAATGTATGTGTATATAAAATAAAACCTCACTTAACTGAAACGATGGAGGGGAATAAGTATGAAAAAATGAACGAAAAAATACGAGACGCACTGCGATAATTCACAATGCTGTTTTACCAAGCCGAGTACTTGATACTGTATACAGTTAATTCTCGCCCTATCTCACATTTCAAGGAATATTGTACCGTGTCTCATAAGTAATATCGTTTAAAACAATGATTTAAAATGTGTTCTGACAAGCAATTAACTCATTTTCAAAGTATAGACTATTAGATTCTATGGTCACTAAGCCATCGTTCAGAGAGATTTATTATCCCACGATACGTCTCGGTTTCTGATGCAAAGAATTCGGTTTGCACTGCTTTAATGTTGTCATAATTTCCTCCACGTAGAAAATGGGCAATGATCGAAAAAAGATGATAATCTGATGGTGCGAGATAAGGGCTATATGCAGGGTGTGATAGCAGTTCGATTCCTAGCAATTCCTGAATATTTTCCATGGCTGTTCGTGCAGTATGGGATGTTGCATTGTCTTGCTGCAACATAACTCTATTTCCGGTAACTAATGTTGGGTATCCCCGTCTCAAAATTTCATGAACTCCTTCCAGTTGTTGAGAATAAAGATCACATCAATCGCCCACCCGTTTGGAGCAAACTCCCAGTGAATCACACCTTCAAAATTCCACCAGACACATTACTTTGAGACCAAACTGATATTATTTTTAACGATGACTTTGGCAGGTTGGCGGCTATCAAGCCACTGTTTAGAGGCATCAGTGTTTCGGTAATATACCCATTTTTCATCACAAGTGACAAATCTCCTGATAAATCATCCAGAGCTACAGTTACAGCTACAGCACGTCTTGAGCTACAGTTTTAGTATGTGCACGAAGTTATTCTGAAAACCTATGGGTACTTTCTTGCGGATTTTCTCGCAAATCTTGTGTATCCTCAATATTCCATACTTCAGGTTTTCCAGAACGTGGAAAATCTTCAGTGTTTTCGTCTCCATTGTTGAAACGTTGCAACCATCGTTGTGCCACACGCTCACTAACGACACTTTCTCCTTCCCCTACACATATTGTTCGAGCTGCGACAGCGACTTTATAATCTTGTTTCAAGTAGTGTTTTAGAGGCACTCTTAAGTTCAAACTTTGTTATCTCCATTTTGTGATTGTTTATTAACAATTGAAGACTGATACATGCAATGTATTTTTTGTTGTTGTAATTCACGTCATTTAACTTTTTAAGACTAATCGGACTATATATGTAATGGGTGAAATGATGCTCAAATGGGTTGGTGGTCCATGGAGGTTACAGCTACCTGACATTCGCCTTTCAGGATAAGGGAAAACCCCGGAAAAAACTTATTCAAGTAACTCACCCTGACCGAGATCCGAACTCGCGACCTCTTGAACGTGAGACAGACACGCTACCATCTACGCTACCAAGGCGGGCTTGTAATGTACGCAATACTAAGTTATGGCTTCCTGTAAATAGCATTGCAAAACTAAAGAAACCCAAAATAAGACCTGAAGCTTTCCTGGCGATGAATATATTCCAAATCTTCTCGGGAAACAAGCCAGGTGAAAAGACGATTAGAAATCGACTTTCCGGGAGCGTACATCGCTCCCATCATCAGGATATACGCTCCCTAAACGTTGATTTCTAATCGTCTTTTCACCTGGCTTGTTTCCCGAGAATATCTGGAATATAATGAAACCAATAAATTTTCCAAAACACCAACATCACACAACATTACTTATGAGACAACCCAAATGTAAGTGTTAATTGCTTGAACACCCATTCAGTATACAGTTATTTAACTTTTGGTGATGGTCAGTGGTTTGTTTTCATTCCAGATCTCGTGTTGTATGAAATACTGAATATTCACTGGAGAACAAATGACAGTGAACGAGGGATTCTAAACATTAAGAAATAAGAATGACTAAAATATGTATTACTCTTAATGGGAATATTGAATTACGTCATTATAAATAGCTATTTTTTTCTCTTTTATGTTATCATGCATTTTGTGGAACAAAGTAGTTAATCAAGACCAACAATTATAGTAATGATAATCAAGTGGTGACGAAATATAGTTCCTCGTAAACATTGCAAGAAAAAAGTTTAGAGAAAAGCTACCGAATTTATGAAAGTAGTCTTTGTAAATACTGTGATGGGTATTTTAATACTCTATACAGTAGTGTTTCTTTTATCAAATTTTATAACACGTATTTAGAAAAAACTCCTGCGAGGAGAAATCCCGGCACACTGATGGCGCTGGCATGATCTTGACAATCAACAATGTCATGAACATACAAAATTAATTAAGTTTTTTGTTCCGTTAGTTTAATTAAGCAAATTCTACAATACCCATATGTTTTGGACACGTAAAGTCAGGCTGAAAAATTCAATGGCGTAGCCCGGAATTGAACCCGGTTCTTCCGGTCTCCCAGAAGAATCCCAACTATGACATTGAATTTTTCAGTCGATTGTACCTGTCCAAACTTTAGCCTACACACAGCTAGTGTGAAAGAATAATTTAAATTCCATTAATTGACCTATATGGTTATTTGTTCTGAAAGTTGCTTTTTAAAGAACTCTGAAAGTTGCTTTTTAAAGAACTCTGAAAGTTGCTTTTTAAAGAACTGCGAAAGTGTACTAGATCTTTTAGGTGTCTTCTTTTTATATATACATTCAAGCCTAATTGCAAATGTAAGCATGGAAGTCATGAGAGGTACCCATAGATTAAATGTATAAAATTTGCAGTTTTTAACTCAATGTTCTCATAATTTTGTTCCTTACGGTTGTCCCACTTATAAGCGTGTTTTAAGTTTCATACAAATATATTTAATACTTAACGAAAAATACAATTTTAGATATTTGATCATTAACAAAATGTTCCATAGGATGTAAAAATCGTATTTTTGAGAAAATAAAATTACTAAAGAGATGTGTAAATTATTAGATCGAAACCTAAGTGTTTGTTATATAATGTTGTAGGTTATATCTACAATATACTGAGACCAGTCTGATAAAATGCTTATGCAATTTTCTACCAATTAATATAAATTATTACAAAGAACAGAACAAACTCCTGTTACGTTTTCTCCTGTACTACCGGACAAAATGAAATATTCGTTATTCAGTGAAATAAATGTGCCAAAAATTGTATTTCAAATGGACATTTTCAGTCATTTTTCAGCTCATTACTGTCTGTGAAAATACAGGAGCTTATCTGGAAATTAATTAGCATATATTTTCTCTATGACATATGTAGATTTATGACATAGTTTGTAAAACTAAACTTTAAACAAGAAAATGTATTAATACAACGTTGTTAATGAAGAAATATACTCACAATGAGGTTTCATATAGAGTACTGTAGTAAAAACCATGTCAGAATTTTGACTTCATTTGTTCTGAGTTTCCACTGAATATTTAAACAAATTTGGTGACAAATCTATCTCTTAAGACGCTTTTAATGCGCAAAAGTGTAAGACAAAAGCCGAGAAAAAGACATCAGAAGTAAAATGCAGGTTACTAGACTGTGTACTCATAGGCATTCAAATGTTAGGGAGTTGAATTAATAAAGGTATCCGAGAGTCAAAACCATAGTGTGTATTTAAAGCTAATGCTTTAGAGTATTTTTAACCATGAAAAGACTTATTAAAATTATTTTTTTAAATGTTTGAGCAAATTTCAGGTACGGACAGCATTGAAATTTCGAAAGTCAAGTGCAAGGTGTCCTAATAGATTTAAATTCACCAACACGTCGTGAACCACGAAGATATAAACTTCGACCTTTGTTGGTACAAAACTTTGCTTTTAAACTTAAAATACACTGTCTGCAAAATGGACTCAGGGATTCTATTACCTTTGTAAAAGTATTAACTAATCTCGGAGTCAGTGAGCAGCAAAGAAGGAAAAATTGCAAGTAGATGGGAATTTCTCGGTTATGTGCATGTCTCTATTTGTATTTATGGGAGTTACCTTGACATTATTCCAAGGTAAATAGTTCTCAAGCTACCGTAATGATACTTCCTCCATTGTCCATTCGGTTTATTACTATACGTACTCCTTGTGCGATAGATGAACTGTTAATTTTTTATACTAAACTGTCGGGCTTATTAGATAACTGTTTACCTCTGGAATGGCGATTTAATTAATTTCATATGAGTAGAACTCAATTTAACTGAACTATGGCGGGAAATGCCGTTTCATATGACATTCTTTCAGATAATCTGTTGGTCTTGAATCAATGCTTTATTCCAGTAAACATAAGGCCAGAGTAAGACAGCTTCGTGAGTTGTGACGTATTTCACCCGGGGGCGAGGCCTGCAGTGTGTGTGACGTCAAGCAAGAGCCGTGTACTACCAAGTTACCTATATAAATAGGGCTGTGAATACAGAATCTGAGGGCTCAGTCAGGTGTAGCACACTCGATGACAACAATGTAGCTGCCACGTACCTAATGGCACTGTTAAATTTACAATGTGACGATTTATTGAAGGACAAATATACGCACAAGAAAGACTTGGCTGATTTTTACAAGAATGTCCCCCAAACCAGATTTCCGAGGTTGTATTTACTTGCCGCACGGACATTGTGTATGTTTGGCTAAGTCCAAATCAGCTAAGTCCAAACCCCGAAGTACCTAGTCGGATCACAGTCTAACACGCAGCCTTCGATTATAAATTTCCCAGACATTATGTCCTGACATTGATAAACTAGTTAAAGAAAAACGAAACCAAAAGTGTCGGAAAATGTTCACGTAATTCAGTTCTGAATGGGTCTCCTCTAATGTGCAGAGAAAATTATTTTATGTTTTATTTTATTTACTTTATGACATGCCTGACCTTCAGATAAACTACGAGTTGAAGTTTTATATGTGTTCTCATAGCACAGATCTAAAATGTAATTGTTTATAAACTGTGACCAATTGTGTAATTAAAGCAGTCAGCATTAATATTACAACACCCAAGATGTAAGTTGTACATATTATTAATACCCGATACGTTTCCTGTCTTTCCTACGCTGTCGGAACCCCAACATTTGTAATTATGTCCTTCCTCTTGGACAGCAGAAATCAGCGCCGTGACGTCACACGCTAACCTGTCTTTCGTTCGGGGGCATATTTGGCGGATAGAGCTGACAGAGCTGACGTCACACCGTCACTACCTGTCTTCCTCTGCATAAGATAGGGTGGGTCCCGTAATCAATTCCCAGCTAGGCAAAGAAATATTTCCCTAACCAAGTTATTTTCTATCCTCACTTGACTCTGGAAATATAAACGAGAGTGCCTGATGTACAAAACCACTGCAAATAGATTAACAGCATTACCTACATACAATATGCTGCAAAGATAAAAACCAATTTTATACTTTTAGCTTCAATTAAGTCCTGTAGCTTCTGCTTTCAGAGCCATTTACAGTGTCAGCAGTTACACTTCCAAGAATTAAGGTCTGATGATTGGTATTTATTTCCTTCCGTTTTCCTGGACTTTGATTTTTCTTACACTTTTTCCTCATTAAAATGTTTCATGCTATGTATGTAATCAGTCCTGTTCAAACGTTCAGCACAAAATTCAGAGGGAATGCATCTAAAACAATTGGAATATGTTGCTTACAACACGTATTACATAATTGCTTAGACTACTACTTGTTATACAATTATATTTGTAGGTTTAGAAGTATTACATTTATAACTTCTAAAACAAAAATAAATCATATTGACCAACAATTAAATAAGAATCAATAATCGGCTTCCATATGGAATGACTGAATTCGTGTGTAATTGTTATAATGGAACAATTATATTGCAAGTGAGAGTGTGTGAGATTTGCAACATAAACGCCACCTATGTAGCTGTATTAATAATTAAGCTGAGGTAAAACAACATTGCTAAATGTCACAGCAACGTTGCCAGCATGGATCTGAGCATTTCGTAATTATTCGTTCATTTTGTATTTCTTTCTTTCTACCAGCTCTTCGGTAGTTTCGATTAAGCGGAGTTTTATCGTAATTCCATATATGCATTTACATTACTGTACAAATATCTTGTATACTGCTTCATCTTTTAGAACTGGTTTTGTTAGCCTCACTATGTTAGTGAAAACGAGCCAAATATTTTATTATCCATTCATAGTGTAAAGGAACATGTGATATCTGCCATTGTTATTGAGTTACAGCAGTCATTTTTATCATGTGGTTACAGTTATTATTGAACAAACAGCCATAGAAGCTACAGCAACGCTTAGAAATTGTGAACATTTATTATCAAAATGGATCATCTGTTCGCCAAACCTTCCGTGTACTGCTTGAAGTTTATAGAGTACATAATCGTCCCTGTAAGAGAACGATTCGGTTGTTGATCGATAAATTTGAAAGAAGTGGTTCTGTCAGAGATAAAAAAAAAACGCCTGTACGTAATCGACGTAAGCGCTCCAACGAAAATATAGGCGCAGTTCGTGAGAATGTTCCCGAGAACGGAAACAAATCATTTGCTTGTCGAGTGTAGAATTGGGGCTTTCGCAGACCACAACTTGCTGAATTCAGCATACAGACTTAAAGTTGCATGCTTACAAAATGGTGTTAACTCAAGAACTAAAGCCCTACGACCATAGGTTGAGCCGTGTATTCACTGACTGGGCTATGGAGCAACTGGAAGCTGACCCGGATTTTTGTCGAAAAATCATCTTTAGCGCCGAAGCCCGCTTTTGGATGGATGGCTTTGTAAACAAAATTGCCGCTATTGGAGCAATCACAATCCGAAGCAGGTTCAAGAACGACCGCTTCATCCCCAAAAGCTGACTGTGTGGTATGGATTTTGGTATGGTGGGATTATTGGTCCATATTTTTTCCAGGAAGAAGATACAGATGCTCTAGCTGTCAATGGAGAAAGATACCGGGCTCTTATAAGGGACTATATTTTCAGTCTCAATTGGATTGCATGGATCTCAGAAACATCTGGTTCCAACAAGATGGTGTCACATGTTATACTGCTCTTGAAACAATCGATCTTTTGAAGAAGAAGTTCCGAGGTTTCTTCATTTCCTGTGGTGGTGATGTTAACTGGCCCCCGAGATCATGTGATTTAATGCCGGTGGATAACTTCTTAGTAAAACTTACAAAAATTACTTACAAAAATTATGGCTTTTAAAGGAAATTATAATGTAAGATCAAAAATTGTTTTAGGAAATAAGTTTTTAGAACAAATATCGAGTTTTAAATATTTAGGATATAAGATAAGTTTTCGAAACAATGCTGATATAGAAGAAAAAGTAAACAAATTCCGAGCAATATGTGGGACAATCCAAAGAAGTTTTAAAAACAGAGTGAGAAGGATACGAAAATGAAAATGTATAAGGTAATGGCTATTCCAACTTTACTATATGGAAGCGAAACCTGGGTGCCAACACAAAAGGATTTAAATAAAATACAGACTGCAGAAATGACATTTTTAAGAAGTCTTAAAGGTTGTACAATATAGGACAAAATAAGAAATGAGGATATTAGAAAGGAATTAGAAATCGAACCAATCCATGACAAAATATCAGAACGAAGGCAACAATGGCATGAACATATATTAAGAATGGAGGATGAAAGATATCCAAATGCAGTATTAAACTATAATCCAAAAGGAAGAAGAGGCAGAGGACGACCCAGGAAACGCTGGAGAGATCAATGAAGCCGGAACGTGTGATATGCCCAAACCATGGAGTGAAGAAGAAGAAGAAGAAGAAGAAGAAGAAGAAGAAGAAGAAGAAGAAGAAGAAGAAGAAGAAGAAGAAGAAGAAGAAGAAGAAGAAGAAGAAGAATTACTTCTTGTAGGGTTATGTTAAATCTCGGGTTTATGGCAACAAGCCAGAAATATAAATGATCTTATGAGTAACATCACGCGTGTTATTCGTAAAGTTGGACCTAATTTACGCTCTTCTCTGATTAAAAATTGGATCAACCTTTACACGTAACCCTACGAACTGCGGCGGTCACTGAACTGATATTCTCTTCCACGCGTAATGCCACTGATTATGTTTCAAAATAAAAAATGTAACCTCTATCATTTATAGAACGTGATATATTTAATGTCAAAGATAGGGCACTCTTGTTGAAAGATCCTTCATTTCTCTCAACAATAACCTTTCAAATTTTGTAAAGATAGAGTAGTCTGTGTGTTTAAGCGGTGAAAGAATTACTATTCCTGTGATTGAGAAATGTTTAATGAGGAAAAAGTGTAAGAAAGATACAAGCCCAGGAAAAGGGAAGGAAGTAAATACTAATCATCAGACCTTGTATTCTTGGAAATGTAACTGCTGAAGCTGTAAATGATTCTGGATGCAAAAGTCATAATGCTTAATTAAAGCTAAAAGTAGAACATTGGTTTGTCCATAACAATTAATTTTTGAAACATATTGACTACATGTCAGCCTTGGATACTTTTAATAGGAAATATTGAATAATAAGAAATAATATAAAAATATCAGTTTACTTGTTCCATTTATATTCTGCCTTATAACTTCAATGGTCATATCGGAGTCTTTACCTTTGGAACATGTTGCATATAGGCAATGGTGTTAGCTCATATACAGTGGTCTGATACAGTTACTTCATATGTAACTCTGGATAAAAACAATATTTTAAGTTAATTATGAATTAACCCATACTGATATTATGAGTAGTTGCTGATGTTGAGAGGGCATAATTTGCTCTCCCTTTTTTTGTCTAGTTGACATGACAAACTTGTTTACTGCATATCGAGGAAATGCAGCGAAACTTACGTATATAAGAGAAATTTAATTTTACATTCGAAGTATTAACTACATATGTACTTTTGAATAACTAAAATAAACTTTACAACTCAACTATCCACATTTGCAGGTTTGAATAAAATTCTAATTGTAGAATTTAAATGTTGTATACATGTGGTGGAATTCCATTGTATTTTGTTTCACGCTGTTTTCTGTTTAGCATTCTTTCAAGGTTTATATAGCTGTTACATCGAGGCCGTCTGCGGATATAATAGATTCAATTTTACAGGTACGTTATTATAAATGGTATGAACAATTACGAAATGGTTTCGTTACATATTCCTTGTTGGTAAAATGGGCTTTGGGGTGGAGGGATATAGTAGAGCAATATTTGAACAATTTGAGCAATATTCAAATCTCTAATAAAATGCTGAGGTTATTAACAGTGAAGAAAATATATTTTTAAAAAATTGTAAAAATTAGTGACTAAGCTGCTCTCAATGTTTACTATAGATGAAATTTAGTCATGATTTTTTTATAATTTATTGAATAATTAAATCTTTAAAGAGCTGGTCGCTATATTGTGACTGAAATTGCGAACTTTTTTGCATGGACACAAGAGAGAAAGGGGGAGAGGGAGAAAGAGGAGGGAGAGGTGAAGGGAGAGAATAGCAAATTTTCACTTGACAAAATTGTAAGTATACATCTTCTTTTTCTTCTTCTTCACGGCTTGGGCTTCAGCCCATTGCGGCTCCAAATTCTTGGTACCATCGTTTCTTTGAACTTCCTGGTTTCCTTCTGCCTTCTGACTCATAATTTATAGTTGTTTTAGGCATCCTGTTGTTTGGCATTCTGTCTAAGTGCAACTTCCAATTTTCTTTGTGTCTTAATTCTATACTTTAGTTCCTCTCTAAGTATATATAACGAATATTGAAATTATCTTAGGTCGTGATATATTTGTCTTTATGTTTTATTAGATTTTTTTCTTTAATATGAAGGGTAGTTTGGAAGCTGAATATTTTTAAAAATTTTCGAGTCCCATTCGCGGGGGATTCTGAAGTTAAATACAGTGTTCGTGTTTATCCGATATTTTATTTTTAAGTATTATCTTCACACACACACACACACACACACACACACACACACACACACACACACACACACACACACACACAGACACACACACACGCGCGCGCGCGCGCGCGAATATATATACCGAGTATTTCCCCAAAAATAAGTATTTGCGCTTTAATCGAGAGAAAGATTTGTAGAAATTGTTTTATAAGGCATTTCCCTGAAGATACGATGGGATTAGCGGAGTGTAGCAGACTAGCATGCAATTAATGGCTTTGGAATTCCATCTTTGCATGACTAAGAGAACAAAAAGGAAAGCAATTGGGAAGAAAAAGAAGCACAGCTACTGGAAAATTAAGAAATAGTAAGAATGTGTTTCCGCAAAATCTCGGTTTTGAATTTTGGCTAAATGCAAAGTTTCCAGAGAAAGTAAAAACTAAGAAATGAAAGTGAAGGTTGACACAAAAATTTAAAAATTAGTCTGTGGTAGTAGTCCACAATTTACTCAGACATATGCGTATTTGCTTGATAGGGATATTACACGCTGTACAACATTTCCAGGATTTGAAAGAATGCCAGAAGAAGATTAAGAAACTATTAGAGAACACAACTTCCGCGGATAATTTCATAACTTTCTGTGAATATCAATGGATCGTTCACCTGTTACTATTAATTCCATGTGTCTGTACAATATTACAAATAATCAGATGAAGATCTGTCCCAAAAGATATTGCATTAATTTTACCCATAACTATCATTCCATTTAGATCAAATATAATAATTAGAGCTGTAGCATTTTACTTTTTGAAGTTTTTTATATTTAAAGAATTTTTTAAGTCATTGGGTTAATTTTTAAATTATAGGAGATTTTAAATTGATATGTTTTTTAAGTCACTTATAATCTTAGGGTTATGCAAGTACAGGATCTGTACCTTACATCCTGGCGGAGAATAGCAACTTACCGATTGACTTCTATTTAGATTTCTCTTTGAGCCAAAGGAAAGAAGATCATAGTGTCCCTTAAAAAAAGCTACTGCTTGTCACAGACATTAATGACATCTTAAAGATAGAGGAATTTTTATCTTCACTGAGCGATGTAAGTACGTGTCTATGGAAATAACATGGCCATTATAACTGAGATAAGAACCAAGGTTAACAATTCTGTTTCTGTAGATCTTTCATCTAAATAAAAACTGAGTCTGGCCTTTGAAATGCTTGGGAGTGAAGAAATCACAAGTAAACACTGCATAACATTCAGTACAGTTTAGGATAAATTATTGTATTTTAAATCTATTTACAAAATCCTCTATTCAATAGGCGAATTTAGAATAAAATACGAAGGCTGTTTAGTAAAGAATGATCATATTTTTTTTACGGTCATAATGTTTCACAATACAATTCAATCGTATTATATTCTGTTAGCTTAATGTGTAACAAACACGCCGTAGTAGTTTCATTGTTGGTACTGCTGGTTCCCGCCTGTGAGAATAAGGCAAGTTCAGACGTGTTCAATATCGCCTATCGCTGCACTGGAGGTAAAACGCAAGGAACAATATGTGGCTTTGAAATTCTGCTTTCGTCTCAACAAATCTTCAGTTGAGGCCTATACAATGTTACAGGAGACACATGGAGAGTCTGTTTTTCCCTACAGCACAGCTCGAAGGTGGTTTAAAATGTTTAAAGAGGGGCGACAATCAATTTCAAAGGAAGGTGGACCCGGTGCTGCCATTGTGAGAGAGGATCGACGAATTACTTTAAGGTCAATTTCTGAAATACTGAACATTTCATTGGGTGCCATCCACACGTTGGTGACAGAAACATTACACATGAGACGTGTTTGTGAGCGATGGGTTCCAAGACTGTTGATTTCCGAACAAAAGGATATTCGCATGCAGGTCTGCATGCAGTTAAAGTTAATGTTGGAGGAAGATCCGGAGTTTCATTCAAACGTAATCACTGCTGATGAAACTTGGCTACATCATTTTTATCCTGAGAGCAAACAGCAAAGCTCAATGTGGAAATCTCCTTCATCACTAACCCCCCAAAAAAGCAAAAGTGATTACCTCTGCTGGGAAAGTTATGGTCATCTCATTCTTTAATATTCATGGAATGGTTTATCAGCATATTGTACCTGCACACACATCAGTAACTGGACAATACTACAGGGATGTCCTGAAAAAATTGCAAGTCCATATCAGGCGCAAAATACCACATTTCCGTGAAGCAGGCTGGATGCTGCACCACGATAATGTGCGGCCGCATATTGGCAATGTTGTTGCTGAATATCTTGCAAAAATCAACGTGAAGTGCATCCCTCACCCTCCCTATAGTCCGGATTTAGCCCCATGTGACTTTTTCTATTCCCTAACTTGAAGAAACGCCTTTGCGGGAGGCATTATCCATCATCAGAAGCAGTAGTGAAGGCTGCGGAGGCGATTTTGAAGGATCTCTCAAAAATGGTTTCCAGCATGTCTTTGAAGACTGACAGAAACGCTGGGAGAAGTGCATCGTATTCAGGGGAGACTGTTTTGAGAAGGACCATCAAAATTATGAGGATTAGTAAAGGTACGTTGTTAAAAAAAATTGTGATCATTCTTTATTGAACAGCCCTTGTAATTCTCTACCAAACGTTGGAAGAGAACAATATTTCCAAGTTTTATCCAAGATATTAAATTATCTCTAGTAATATCACTTGAAATTTTGAATTTATCGATAGATCTATGAGTGATGAGTTCAGGGAAATTTGCCAAGAGGAAATGTGAACTTAAGTGGGATTTAATGAAAATGTTACACGATTTAAACAATGTGCGTATCAGAACAAGTAAACAATTCTAACATGATAGATTAACTCACTGAAGTGTAACCTCAACTACGATCACTATTATAACTCGATGGCTTTTGCTTTTGCAAAGGTATTACGTGGAGCTTTATAATGGCTTTATTGATTAATTTCATCATTGTTGGAACAGCTTACACCGTTTAATTATATAATGTGTCTTGATTTTATTAAAGGTAGTGATTTGACCTTTCGCTCACACTGATATTTGAACAGAACATTCGGAGGAATGAACGACCAAAGCTTAATACGTTTATAAAGACGCCATGTCACTATTTTGCCGCAGAAGTTTTACTGTTATGTGGTAGTCATTTTTAAAGATACTTAAAAAGCATCGGTCTGGGCGGGGTTTGAACTCGTGAAATTGGGATCAGTAGATAAGCACCTAACTAACTGAGCCAGCCAGACCGACAACGATTGTACTTCTTGTTAAAGTGAAACCAGTCAACTATGCACACATTGATTAAAAAAAAAAGAGCTTTTAGTGAATTCAGAATCAGAATTGCTAATTATCGTATGTGAACAAATTAACCGAAAAATTTCTCACATATCTGATCAAAATAATTTATTATAATAATATCTAGGATCTAACTTTCCAGGAAAATAATTTTCAAAAAATGAAAACCCAGCCTGACAGTGTAAATTTGGCAAATTTGATACACTGAGCACACTCCTGTGCAGACCCATTTAAGCATTGTATTTTTGGAGTTAAATTGTAGGAAATAATATCAGCAATGCATTTCTACGAGTCTTTTTTATGATGAATGGAATTACTTCTAAATCCAACTTCCATATATACGGAATATTAAAGGACTTTGGCTAAAAACTTCACATAATCTTTAGAATTAGAATAATATTTAGTTATATAATAATGCTACAACCAGCGTCTTGCAATATTAGAACAAAATATAAAATAAAGAAAAAATCTTGCATATAAACACGTTTACAGAATCCGGTTGCCTTTTGTTTGCTTACCCCCGCTTTCTATGGAGTGAACAGCTATTTCGTACACCTTTACTTTTTCAAACAAAAGTCAAAGCCTTCTTCGCATGATATACGAATGCGCTAGGTATTTGTATTCTGATGTCCAGATCTTGTAGTCTTTTAGACATCCAAGAACTGAAAATGCCTATGCCCGTTATGAAGAATGGTGCTTTTAAATGGAAAAAGACACACACACACACACACACACACACACACACACACACACACACACACACACACACACACACACACACACACTGCCTCACGTTCAAGAGGTCACGAGTTCGAATCTCGGTCAGGTTGAGTTACCTGGATAAGGGCTTTTCCGGGGTTCTCCCTTATCCTGACACACAAATGTCGGGCAGCTCTAAGCTCTATGGACCCTGGACACGTTTGAGCATCATTTCACCCATTTCATTCACCGTCCGGTATGACTTAACGTCGGAGGACGTTAAATTACAACAAAATGCACATACGCACACACATCCGTACAGTTTTCTGTAGAATATTGTTATAGATCTATAGCATTTTCCTATTTACTGTTTTAATTAAGGCACAGTTTAACAAACTTTTACTGCAAGCTATTATATTAGCATATATTTTGTTTGGGAGCATTCTAAAGCCGTATACCTCCAAAACTGTAGTAAAAGTTGCGTAAACCGAACTTTAAAAACACTGACAGTAATGCCACCATCCGTCAAATTCCATCAAACTGACTTCCAAAATTTATAAATCTTAAATAATCCGACTTTCATTTCTTGATTCACCGTGCCTCTTTGTCGCCTGTAGAGTACTTTCATATCATCCTTCCTTCTGTAATCGGAAGCATAATAAGTTCTCGGCTGCAGTGTCAGAATCCCGACGTGACACACAGACAGCAGACAGACGGAAAGTAAATGAATGAACGAGTTTACTTGCCAAGCAATAGTAAGCCAGCGAAAAACTCAGAAAATTTCTAAAGGCCTGTTTGAAAATTAGGCCAAAGAAACAATTTAAATTAGAGGTAGAAGTAATTTCGGCATATTATGAATGATTTATGAACGCGAAAACCGTTAAATAATGAATTTACAAGAAGAGCATTTGTCGGCCCTTGAAAGTCTGCTTGACATTACTGCAAAATTCAGCGTACTTTCACGTAGAGCCTCTAGACTATCTCTTTTTCAAATTATTTATAATACATACATATTAACATTCGTCAGAAAAAAAAAAACCTTCTAAATGTTTGGCATTGTATTTTTTCTTTAGTTATATGCAACTTTTTTTGCGATTTTCTGCATAGATATAACTATAAAAACTATTTTTGACCTGGGTATTCAGTAATAGCTCTTCTAAGTATAAACTCACCGTGTCCCTTATATATAGTTCCGCAGGAGTAGGTTTACATGCTAGCAGATCTAGTGGCATTGGGCTGTCGCTTTTAAGTACACGAAAACTATTGGATCTGAACTTTGGGATCAGTAGACCAAACTCCAAACAGCAGAATGATCCGGACCAATAATTTTAGTATTTTGGAAGTCTCCCTCTTACCAAAAAAGTGTTAATATTATTAATAACATGAATTACTCTAAATCAAAGTACGTATAAGTTCCACGTTGACATTAAACTTGCGAAAGAAATATTGCCATCAATTTTTGCATGTTTTAACAAAATGCATTAAGAGCTGCATGGATTAGTGGAATCTTCCCTGAGACTCTGAAGACTGCTAGAACAGTTCGATTACCAAAAGGCAGTCCTCCCGCTGTTAATAAATACAGAAATATTTCAGTTATTCTCATTTTATGACTATTGATTCGGTTAAGCGAACTGTCAACAAAAGACACCACTAAAAGTTAGTTTCTGGTATTCTAATGGCTAATTTGTGTGACCTAAGGCGTTTGATTGTATATCTTTTAACATTTTTGGTTTATAGTGTGTTATATTTTGTTTTATAACGTGAATTAAATCTCAATGTCCAAAAAATGTCCAATATTTTGCTTTTTTGTTTAAGAATCTGTTTAAAGGGCGCTATTCAACCATAATTTCTGTTAAATATGGTGTTCCAGAGGGCTCCGCTTTAGATCCACTTTCTTTTCTATTGACCATAAATGAATTTCTAAGCAACATATGTACTTAATGTTTCTTTTCGCCAAGGACATATCTTTATATTACTCTGACAATGATTTTCATTGTTAAATAATATCAACTAATCCCTGAAGACAGCCACCATGTGATTTACAGATTAGTATTAATTCTTACAAAATTCAAAAGATATTAATTCATTAAAAATGCTGTAAAAACTCAGTTAATACTACCACTGTTTTGTAGAAAAGGTACAACATTGTCATGCCATTAAGGCAAAAATATATAATTAGATTTTTTCTTGTCATTGGTGTAAAGGATATTACTTTGTTCTGGCTATGATGTTTTAGTTACAACAATTAAAATCATTACCCACCTCGATAACGTGGTGGTAGCATGTCTGCCTCACGTTCAAGAGGTCCCGAGTTCGAATCTCGGTCAGGGTGAGTTACCTGGATATGGTTTTTTCCGGGGGTTTTCTAAACCTGAAGGGACGAATGTAGGGTAACTATAAGCTCCATGGACCCTGCCCCATTTGAGCATCATTTCACCCATTCCATTCATCGTCCGATATGACTTTAAAAATGTTAAAGGACATAAATTAAAAAAAATTAAAATCATTGAATTATCCATGTATGAGTTATTTATTTGGCTTCAGCAGATTCTAACGATATTAAGGTGGGCTGTGTTTAAGAAAAAATATTTTCGAAGTAGTTTGTGGTATTTTGAAAACAGTCAAGATATCCTTGACTGAAAAGTTATTTATGTAGTTAAAATGACAGCTTGCTAGGCATTACGCCTCACAAAAGACGCTGGAACAACAGTATTGTCGGGCTTCCAGCCAGGTGAGACACCGACTTTCTAGAACGTGCACCTCTATTTTCTTTAGCACCTGGCTGGAAGCCCGACAACATTTAACAGCATGTTCGTCGCCAGGATATCTTAGTCCATATTTCTCTTGGGGGATATATCTGCCAATATACTTATTTGGAATGAGTTAACCAAACATTTAGAGAATATGCCTATAAATGCAGATATTTCGTAAAGATTATCCTGACAAGGTAGAGAAATTGTCTATATGTAGAAGAATTTTGATAGGTTTATCCAAAAACCGTAAAGAATGCGTGTGCTTGTAAAAGTATTTTTGTATGCATTATCAAAATATTTAAGAGAGTATTTGTGAAAACAAGTATGTTGTAGAGATTATCAAAATATAGTGCGATCTCTATAAACCTGAACCACTTCAATAAGCTCCAACGTTTGAATCAATAATAGAACACACGTGCAACGTTGGCAGAATATAATATACAATTGGGAGATTCCATTACACTATTTACATCTCAGAGAAAATGTTGCAAGTGTTCTCCACCAGCATCTATACATGTTTACACTCGTCACAGCATATTCTCTGAAGTTTTACGGAGAGTATCCTCGCCAATGTTACTTATTTCGGTTCAAATGGATTCCTTGAGAACATCAGTTGTCCGTGGCCTATTCTTGTACGAGAGCTGTTCAATAAAGAATGATCATAATTTTTAAGGTAATAAGTTTTCGCGCTAAAATTCAATATTATTATATTCTGTTAGCTTAATGTGAAACAAACACACGGTAGTAGTTTCATTGTTGGTACTCCTGGTTCCCGCCTGTGAGAACCAGCTAAGTTCAGACATGTTCGGTATCGCCTACTGCTGTAATAGAGGTAACATACAGTTAAAGCTGATGTTAGAAGAAGATCCGGAGTTTCTTTCAAACGTAATCACTGCTGATGAAACTTGGCTACATCATTTTGATCCTGAGAGCAAACAGCAAACCTTAGTGTAGAAATCTCCTTCATCACCAACCCCCCAAAAGAGTAAAAGTGGTTGCTTCTGCTGGGAAAGTTATGGTAAATTCATTCCTTCATATTTATGGAATGGTTTATCAGCATGTTGTTCCTGCACACACATCATTAACTGGACAACACCACAGGGATGTCCTGAAAACATCGCAAGTCAATATTAGCCGCAAAAGACCACATTTCCATGAAGCATGCTGGATGCTGCACCACGATAATGCTCGGCCGCATATTGTCAATGTTGTTGCTGAATATCTTGCAAAAATCAACGTGAAGTGCATCCCTCACCCTCCCTATAGTCCGCATTTAGCCCCATGTGACTTTTTTCCATTCCCTAACTTGAAGAAACGCCTTCGTGGGAGGCATACATCATCAGAAGCAGTGGTGAAGGCTGCGGAGGCCATTTTGAAGCATCTCTCAAAAATGGTTTCCAGCATATCTTTGAGACTGGCAGAAACCCTGGGACAAGTGCATCGCATTCAGGGGAGACTATTTTGAGAAGGATCATTAAAATTATGAGGATGAGTAAAGGTACGTTGTCAACAAAAATTGTAATCATTCTTTATTGAACAGCCATCGTACACTCTTTTTTTAGATACCTCCACAAGAAAATCTCTGTGAGGCTAGGTCAGGGGATCTGGTGGGCCACAGATATTTTGAGATTATTCGATTATTAAAGAAAATGGTTACAAGTTCCATGTTGTCATTAGATGTATGACATGTTGCTCCATCTTGCTGGAAATAGCCTTCTCTCAATTCGATATCATCTCCGTAAAACTTCAGAGAATATGGTGAGACGAGTGCAAACATGTATAGATGCTGGTGGAGGACACTTCCAACGTTTTCTATGAGATGTAAATAGTGTAATGTAATCTCCCAATTGTATATTATATTCTGCCAAAGTTGCACGAGTGTCCTGTTATTCGTTCTGAAGTTAAGGCCCATTGAAATGGTTCAGGTTTATATGGAGAATGTGTATGGAAATAAAGGTAATTTGGAAAGATTATCAAATGTCTATCATCAAATAGATATGTTTTGTAAGGGCTATCCAAAGTCTTAGGAAATGTGTGACTTTTGTATTTTTTTTTTTTTTAATTTACGTCCTCCAACATTAAGTCATATCGGACGGTGAATGAATTGGGTGAAATAATGCTCAAATGAGTCCAGGGTCCATTGAGCTTAGAGTAACCTGACATTCGTCTTGAAAGATAAGGGAAAACCCCGGAAAAAACCTTATCCAGGTAACTCAACCTGACCGAGATTCGAACTCTGAACCTCTTTAACGTGAGGCAGACTTGGTACAATCTACGCTATCGAGGCGGGCTAACTTAAGGTTGTTTTGTTAGGAATAAATTTAAAGATTATTGAGCAAATTGTGACATTTTGTGAGATTTATTTCTATAGAGTGAGCTATTTTTTTTAAGAATTCTAGAGATTATTTTTGGAAGTAACGGTATTTTTAAAAGACTATAATTGAAATTATGTACAAAGAGTAAAGCTAAGCACTCAACTCTCTAAAATAGAGCTCGGATTTTTGCATATTCAAATGTTTTATTCCTTGATAGTTAAACCTATGCATGTAAGTAATAAATTTATTTCACATTGTATGGATTTTATTAGGGAAGTTTTATAGTTCATATAAATGCATACATTTTACTTTTTTCAGCAATAATTCGTACAAATATCTCACCTAAAATTTTAAGAAGAAAAGGAATACGATGTAATGTCGCTTCTAGTGCTCTCTTTGTGTGGCATTTATGTATCATGTTTCTAAATCCATAAAAGGTCACCTAAAAGGAGAACGTAGCTATCAACAATGAGTGCTTGCTGACATAAATCTGCTCAAAAGATAAAACTAAATAGCGTTCAACAATCGAGCGAAACTTTGGTGTGGCCGTTGCGTCATGAAACTTGATACAGTTTATATTACTATTGAAAACGAAGCCATCTGCTGCAACGATAACGTCTTCAATAATTAAAAAGTGTCACGTTCACTTAACTTTTAGTACTGCTAATTGTAATTTCTAAAGTGTAAACAGGAGGAAAGGGTAATATTATAATTTCGAAGAAGAGCAGTGAAGCTGATTTGGTTTGATGGAAATTGAATGATGGATTGATGGAAATCCTACTTTTAGCAAAATATGGAAATGTAATAATGTCCAACTGTATTAAAACATTTAAGTTTCATTTTTGTATTTTCAGAAAATTTTAAAAATCAATGAGATTTTAGAGTTAGTGCTTGTTGGTTTTATTTAATTAAAATAAACTCATTTTGTTTTTATACCAATGTTATAGATGCCCTGTAACAAAAAAAAAAAAAAAAAAAAAAAAAAAAAAAAAAAAAAAAAAAAAAAAACGCAACATCTATCTACAAACAGCGCTCGTAGAAAAGGCATATCAAGTGACAGAAGAAAAACTTTTTTTCATTAAAGAAAACCGTGGAAAACATTTAAATGTTTGCTCAAGTTCTTCTCGGAAGCAAGCCTGGTGAAAAGACGATTAGAAATAGACGTTTCGGAAGTGTGCATCGTTCCCATCATCACAATATTTATTAAGTGTTATAACCACAAATGAATCACCTCATATAACGCAAATATAAACAAAGACAAAACGCTATCAAAATTCGCATTACTGAACAAAAGACTGTTTTCAATAAACTAAATGTCAGGTCAGGAGATGGCGTGAGTTTAGAAAATTAATTGGGCCAAAGAAACGTAACTACTTAACTTGATTATCAAGCTGTATTGATCTTTGCTTCTTAAGTCGACGGATTTCCATGTTTAAGGCTGGTTCCCAAGAGAAGCTGAACTGAATTAGTTTTAATCGCGATGCTGGATTTCAGTTCAGCTCCTCATGGAAACCAGCCTTAAAAATGAAAATCCGTCGATTTAAGAAGCAAATATCAATACAGCTTGAAAATCAAGTTAAGTAGTTACGTTTCTCTAACTCAATTAATTTTCTATACTCATGACATCTCCTAACCTGGCATTTATTTACTGAAAACAGTCTTTTGTTCAGTAAAGCGAATTTTGATAGTGTAGTATTTAATGCCAGCTTTTACTACATACGGCACCGCAGGCGGTGACACTGATGATACATGAGATGAAGATGGAGCACCGGTGGAATGAGATGGCGGGGGAAACCGGAGGTCCCGGAGAAAACTCGCCCCAGTGCCGTGTTGTCCACCATAAATCTCACTTTGCGGTCGCCTGGGATCGAACCCGGGCCGCCTTGGTGAGGGCCAAGCGGTCTAACCACTGAGCCACGGCGTGGCCGAATTTTGATAGTGTTTTGTCTTTGTATATATTTGCGTTATATCCAGTTTTATTTTTTAATTTACGTCCTCCAAGGTTAAGTCATATCGGACGATGAATGGAATGGATGAAATGGATGCTCAAATGAGACCGGGGTCCATAGAGCTTAGAGTTACCCGACATTCGTCTTTCAGGATAAGGAAAACCCCCGGAAAAACCCTATTCAAGTAACTCACCCTGACCGAGATTCGAACTCGGGACCTCTTGAACGTGAGGTAGACATGCTACCACCACGCTACTATGGGGGGCTGCGTTATATCCAGTGATTCATTTGTGGTTATAACATTTAATAAATATCCTGATGATGGGAGAGATGCGCACTCCCGAAACGTCTATTTCTAATCGTCTTTTTACCTGGCTTGCCTCCCGAGAACTTGAGCATATTCGTTGCCAGGAAAGCTTCAGGTATTGTTTTACTTAAATGTTCATTACAATAAACTCCACTAATACTAAATTAGACTGAAATAGACATTAATATTAATTAGCACCTATGTTTAAGAATTTACTACTTACTTACTTCAAGATTAATCAATGTGAGAAAGGTAAAATAATGTGCCTTATTTTAAATGCATATTATAAATCTTTTGGAGCCTATTCAGCTGAATTTTAGTACATAGGTGCATGCATATATTCATATCTTATAGTGCATTTAATTCCGACAAAGAAGGAAACAAAGGAAAAAAGAAAGAAGAAAAAATAACTGAGGATTCAAATAGACTTTCACTTTCTAATCTGACTTATCGACATGCTTAGCTATCTGTTGACATGTCATTCAAGAGATGCAATGATTCATACACCTTTCCCTTAATCACTTATTGCATACACCTGCGGAATTATATTTCTATAAGTATAATGCTGTGCATTTAATTACTTCATTTTAATGAATAACAATAGCCTAGGTATAGTAAAGTAGGACATAGAAATGATAAAATAGGTTTTGGAAAACATATAACAAAAAATGGCTAAGTTTTTCCATTGTTTCCATTCATTCAGGAGCTTGTAAATCAATTGTGAGGCAGAATGCTTTCATTTTTGACACTCAAGTTGAACATTCTTAACTAATCGCTGGATCAACAGTAAGATTTTCTCTGTTTTTGTGTTACAATAAACAACATATTTCAGTAATATATTTTTAGGTATTGAGCCTCCTAAATTTTTACCTGTGATTTGACTACAGAATATAACTGTTACAACTATATGGCCAAGTATTTTTGTGTATATTGCGTGTGACAAGAAATTCATATTTCATGACGTTTTAGAAAAATCTGTTTCTTAATTTATAAAACAATCTTTGCTAAAAATACCCCGGGCTTCACAGATGTTCCATTTAGACATTTAACACATTTAGAAAACCCAAGACACTCTATCCTGGGAATACATTTTCAAAGCTAAACCACCCTTTCTACTAGTAAGGTATATTGAAAAAATAAGCAGATTCTGTGATTACGTAGCTACAGTGAAGCAATAAATATTACACAAATATAAATATTTGTAACAAAGGCTTCACTTATCTTAAGAAATTGGTGTTAATTCTTTTTTTTCTAATGGAGACCAATTTCACAAACATTGTATCTTTAGTCCAAATTATTGTTTCTTCTGAAGGTACAATCTGTTTGTGAAATCTATCTCTATTAGAAAGAAGAATTAACACCAATTTATTAAGATAAGTGAAGCCTTTGTTACAAATATTTATATTTGTGTAATATTCTGTGATGTCACCCGCGCAATTTAACGCTCTCTATTCCTGCTTTTTAGCAAATACAAAGTAGCCAATAATTACCTTTTCTGCTCCTAGTTAAAAGAGTACACAATGATATGTATATAAGCTCTACTTAATTTGTTATTCTTCATTTTATATTTTATCAAATACTGCTTAAGATATTGTAAAACATACTTTATATTAAATAAATTGTTTAAATTAATAAAGTGAAACGGCTCTAAAGCATTACAGTGAAATATGTTTTGGAGTTTTTTGTAAATTTACATATTTTGTCAAAATTTTTATGGATAGTTTGCCTGTTTCTATTCATGAGTTATTTAATAATGTAACTTTTAGGTTCGTACACAGCTGTCATGTTTTAAATTTGACAGCTTACTATAATTTCTTTACCACGAAAGTTTTAATTGCAACATTTATGAAACATCATTAAAATGTGTTACACTTGTCATAGTTGGTAACTTTATTGAAACAGACATAAATAGAAGGTTAGACTCACATAATCGGTCCAGAGCATCCCCCATATTCCCAGATACGGAGTCATGGTCGTCTTTGCTTGCTGTAGAACTCTTTTCGCTGGTCTCCTCTTCTTGTAGAAGACGCGACAACAACGCGTTGTAGTCTCCAGTAAGCAAGAAAAACAGTATCAACAGCAACACGAGTCTGATTATGAGAGTCTCCATGATTGCACTGGGTTAGCGGTATCAAAGTCGCCTTACCATGGCCTTCCTCGCCCCTCTTCTAGCCTCTCACCTGCTGCTGCTGCTGCTGCTGCTGCTGCTTGCTGCTGGCTGGCGGCTTGTCCTACTTGTTAGCAAGGGATAGTGAAAGTGGAATCCACTGTCTGCAACTTCAGTTTCTCCTTCTCTTGCAGGCGTGCTTCAGCGCGTTGAGATTTTCACTTTCGCAAGTTGGCTGCCTTGCTGATTTCAAGGAAGCGCGTGCCTCGTTAATAGTGGCGTAATAGTAAAGGCGTTTCTGGGCTTGGATGAATGATTTTTAGTTCTTTAAAGGAAGAATCACATCCGCTGATAAACCAAACATCGAAGTAACAAGAATGAGCTTCCCTGACCCAGTTTCAGTCCAGCAGATTCACCAACCACTTACGAAGCAAACGCAACAGTGATCTGTATTTTCTATAACCACTGTTAAGAAAGCCTAAAACAACTATTTCGTAATTTATACTTTTATATCTGAAGCACATACACACAAAAACGTCACTGATAAACGATCCACTTACGCTGATAGACGAAAATTTAGAAATTTTTCTTTTTCTTGACGGATTTTAACATATACGTTCACTGTTAATTTTGTTCCGTGGTTTTATTGACTTTTATGACAAATGACAGGCGTTAGGTTTCCAAGCAGAGAGATATTAACAGTGTGTGCCTTTCTACCCTCTCTGACTACGTGCCTCCGAAGCAGAAATTAAGGATATGTTTCGTTCACAGGACTTTCTCCATTGCTCTACAATGTATTGTTACAAATGTTTAATCTATTAGTCCTTATTAATGGAGATAAAAACCTTCAATAAAGCTGATCCCTATTTGATAGCCATGAAATTTCGAGCTCTAAATGACCAAGCCACTTACCACTTGAAAAAGTTACAGGCTTTCATACTTTGAAACTAATAACAAAAAATAATTAAAAAATGCCCAATGAGATAAAATGCTATTCGACATACATTGTTTTGTTTATTGAGATTTAAAATTTTGTGTAGTAGTTCTTAATCTCTTGCGTTTTATGAATTATTAGATATAAATATCCATCATTCAGAATAAAGGGGACCAGAGGTTATTTCTAAAAGATTCAAGGCATACATTTCATTGCTGGCGCTTTTATTAACATTTTAGAGCAATTTTCAAGAAAATAAAAATACGAAAAAATTACAATGGAAAAGATTTAATTGGATTGTTCGGAGGGGATTCGGCACCTCTACCAGACGAGTCTTTTTGTACCACTGCCCCCAAATTTGGCTCACCCGGGAGGGAGGATGAGGCGAGAGGAGACAGACGGCGGCCAACCCCAAGGAGTCACTATAGTATAGAGGGCGAAGTCACTACACTTTATTAGACAGTAACTCCCCGGCGGTTCAGGACCATCGTCATCCCTCCTAAAAGTCACGAGGTCGATTCGGAGACTTAAAGCCTCCCCCTCCAGAGCAAGGAAGAATCCAGGCTGGCTTGAACAACCGACATTCGGCCAGCCCCGTTCCAGAATCGGCCCACTAGGCCGGCTCCTCCGTCCCCCCGGAGGAGGAAGTGGTTCGTTGAGAGCATATCATCCCGTCATGCTTCGCCGAGACACACCGGCATTTCTACCTTGAAAGAGACCATCAGATTAGACATGATAATGGAGATGCAATGGAGGGATAGCAAATTCGGGGGATGTAATTACCCAGAATCCGCCTGGGGACCCGGGAAACTCACAGGAAAAAACCCATGGGTCAGTTAGGTCGCCTAAGGGAATTGAACCCAGGCCTCCCAAATGCCAGCCACAGCCGAAGCCGCCCAAGCAATCCCGCTCGGTTATGGAGTTTTGCTCGAAAACCTTAGTGTTGCATTCTTGGAATGAGTGTGATTCATTTTTGTTTGAATCATGCTTATCAGACAGACCACGTGTTCCGTTCTTAGATTCCAGGGACCTTAAAAACTTTACCGGTAAAATCCTGGTACTGAATATTTGTGTAAAATGCAATACTTCTTCTATTTACTTAAGACACAATGTAGAGGAATTAAAAATATGTAAAACTATTACGTTTTGGGCTAATAAAAGAAAGTTAAACTTTTTTTGAACAACTCTTGAAACTTTCCTGAGAACGTCTGCTATTAAAAACAAGAGTGGAAAATCCAATGTGTTGCATTCGCATTAATTCCCCTACATACTCTTCTAAAACTACTTATAAGGAAAGCTTATCTTCTCTGCACTTCTTGGTCATTAATTTCATTACGCATTATGTCCTTTGTGAGGTCCATTACATCTAGAAACGATAGATTGGAAGTTATAAAGTGTTTAACAATGGAACTTAAAACGATAAAAGGTCTTTTAATGATAAAAGAAAGAATGGCGTGTTAACTACAGATCTGGGACGTTTTACTCTTCTAAAACCCAAACAGAAACTTAAAATTCGTAACTATTACATCTGACTAAAGTTGCTGAAGCGTGGTCCATTAAGTCAGCTCTCTGATACTTTCCTAAGAAACACAGTTAAAATAAAATGAAGCACAACAGCTTCCTGATGACATGTTGAATACAACATTGTATGCCCTTAGAATATGGGTTTGGGAATAGACGTTCTGTAAATTCAAGATCAATAACAAACAATATGTTGGATATGCTAAATGCCACAAAGAAGTTATTTTAGATATATTCTATGGCTCTATATATTCAGTAAGATTTTATCTATTTTACGGTTTATCAATTGTATACAAAAGTGATGCAGAATAAACAGGACTTCAGGTACTATTCCCTGAAAGTTAAAAGTAAGCCTTTTGTTTGTTATGGAATAGCTTATACTTAAGATATTTTAATAAAATTTGTTGGAGCCATTCTTTTATAAAATATAAATAACTAAAATTATCACATGTAAGGTATTTTGTGGGGAGGGGGGATTTTGGTTCGTGTTCCAGCCTTGGTAAGTCCTGAACATTCTAAAATGCTTTTTTAAAATTTTTATTTATTTTTCGCAGATTCGGGAAGTCTCAAAACATATTTCTTGTGAAATTTATGTATGGAATTTTTGGGTATAATACAAATACTTCCTCTTGTTACTTATTGTAAGTATGTAGTAGAAAATGTGGAAGGTAAACTGCTCACTTAAGCTTTAACATTTGGCGTGGGTATATGCTGGTTGAGACCCAGATTTTAGATATCGGGATAACTATAACACAAATAAAGTCTCATTTGTATGGGCGTGACAAGTGTGTTAGTGTGGAACCACCCTTGGTTTTATTATTACAGCTAATGAGTAAACCAGTTTCGCCACATTATCTAATAATAATTGAACTTTTAAAAGCAATTTCCTGATCGGCTGAAGATGGATTTGTAATGCTTAGCACTTTAGACGGTACCTAGATCTGCAACCTAAGCTTATTTATTTTAGTTTTATTGTACAAAGTACAGTAAAACAATGTGTAGAAAATTGTACCAGTCAAAATGAAATGCAGTAGCAGTGGTAGTAGAGTGCTCAACGACCTTGGATCTAAAGATATTTTGTACTACGCCTATCTCATGATAGGATTCCAGTGAATTAAATACTGGAGTAAGAGACGAGCTTAAAAACCTCTCGCCTATGGGTAAGAACGAAGCTGGGAATTACGTGGCTGGGTATCAGAGCTGCCAGCTCTAGCCCATTGCATCACGGCAAGGAAATAGAATCTAACTCAAACAAAAAGTGAGAATATACTGTTTCTACTATCGACCAGTGGTACTCAGTGAGATACTAAACATTACGTGTTCGTACTGTACTAGCCAGTACGCTATACCTCATACTATACTGGTCGCCAATCTAGAAAGTGATTGACATTCCGTACGGAGAGAGAGAGGCGACGTTGCCGCTTATTGCTGCCACGTGGAGAGCGCGATAGCACTGCGCGTGCAAAGGTGATTCAGTTGGGTATTTTATTATTATTATTATTATTATTATTATTATTATTATTATTATTATTATTATTATTATTATTATTATTATTATTATTATTATTATTATTATTATTATTATTATTATTATTATTATTATTATTATTATTATTATTATTATTATTATTATTATTATTATTATTATTATTATTATTATTATTATTATTATTATTATTATTATTATTATTATTATTATTATTATTATTATTATTATTATTATTATTATTATTATTATTATTATTATTATTATTATTATTATTATTATTATTTTTATTATTTATAATGGTGTTCACAAAGACAATAGTACAGTCGTGGAGCTACATGCAAACGCTAGAACATGCAAGAACATATCAACGTAAAGATCATCGTAACAAAAGAGGCATACCTGTGACATTTATGCTTATTGAAGTGGCAAATGTCGCTTACATAATTTTTTCCGGGAGTTTCTAATTTATACCCCAATCTTAACCTTAATGCCCTTACTGATACCTACAGCATGGGAAGTCCTATCAAGCACTTTAGAGAATGGAATACTAGACTCCCCTTTCAATTTCTCCTCATCGAAGTATTCTCTCACAGAGGATATTATTTCCCGTGTCTGTCCTTTAATCTGAATACCTTTACCAAATACTGTTTTATTTGGTTCCCGAGCACGTTCAGGTTTTTGACATAATTAAACATTCATTAAACACAATTGCAAATGATCACAACAGGCGCTCAGATAAACGGACTTAGGCACACGTAAACCAAGGCAAATTGCCACAAATAAAATGCGAAGTAACTTGCCAGTACAGGATCTCTAACTGTTGCATACGTGACTCGTGAGCGCATTCTGTTTATGCAGCGTTATGAGCAAGAGAAACAAACACCAAGGTATTATGATTACTGCAGCGTTTGCGTAACTTGTTCACCCGCAGTTCATGCTAAGCACGTGTTAGAATATCGGCAACCAAGGTTTAGCATCTAACGTTGTCATGGAAACGCCTCGATTCTAATTGGTCATTTTAATCGTTACTTTGACAACCGTTATGACGTACTCATCCCCTCCCATTTATTTAGACCGTTATTCCATGTGGTTACTAACTGTCAATCACATTCTAGTTTGGCGACCAGTATATATGCGCACGATAAGTTGAGCGCTGGATTTACGGTGTGGTGCGGGCAGAGGGGAATAAGCGAGAGCTAACACTCTTTTGTTTGTGCAGTGTGGTCAACCTTAAAAAATACAGTTCAGTGAAACAGCGTGTAACATAAGCGAAGATATGCGCCGCAAGTGCGGATGAATAGTAAATTGAACTCGATCCGTTAAGCTGTATATTTATACATTTACTATTTATATAACATAAAATTAGTAAATACATATCATGACAGTTATAAATACTCATTCACTTTATGATTCCTTGAGTTCAGTGCATCACCTTCATCGCTAGTATCCTCTGATGTGTTGATAATAATTTCATCAATTGCATTTTCTATTACACCAGCTTTTCTGCAATATTTCACTTCCAGCTCTTGGACCTTCCTGCAATGCGCTACGGTTATGGAAGTTAATGCTTCTATAGCAAGTTTCCGCAGATTTGGAGCCGATATGTCACCAGTAACGCTGCATCCTCTGAAAACATTCCTTAGTTTTACCCACGCTAGCTGAATTGTATTAAGATTACAGTTATACGGAGGTAGACGAATAATAATGTGTCCCCTTTCGAGAGCCACAACATTCACAACATACCTTTGTTGTAAACAAAACTAATTAACCTCGAAATTGATCAAAACGAAATATGGCGGACATGTTAAAGCTTAGCATATTAGCCACTAGATGTCAATATATAGCGCATTACAAGTTTCAAAGTTGTCATCCGTGTTTACGGAGTTAGACGAAAGTTGGCGAAAGTTACCGAACCCTAGCACTCAACCTATCTCGCGCATACTCTACACATCTAGTATTTTTATTTACATCTGACAGGCCACTATCTGTGACTCCAAACATATTTAATGGTAACGCCTGTAGCACAGAAAGTGTCTGCAACCCTTTCCACCTCTCTTGAAAATGCTTATTTTGGTATTGCCTTTCTAGTCTAGTTTTCTCCTCATTGTTTTTTCCCGTCCAGTATATATAGACGCTGTTAGAATTAGAGCCTGCGAAAACACTTCTTCAGTTTGGAATGTTTACGATGCTGGCATGATAATGACCTCATTACGATGTTAGCACATCATTAATTTATGCTAATTAAGTTGGTGAAACAATGTAATTGGTTTATAGTAAGAATATTAGAGCTACCATGTGAATGAGGAGGTGAGAGATTTCACATTCGCTTGTTTTGATGCTTTCAGTGTGGTTTCTTCCTCAACAATACTGCGAAGACGTATTCCAGAGAAGATACAAGAAAGGTAAGTACATGAATACTACTTGGGGTTTAGTACATATAATATTTACATTATTTATATGTACTTAACAAGAATTAAATGCCCGCCTCGGTAGCTAGATGGTACCATGTGTGCCTCACGCTCAAGAAGTTTCGAGTTCAAATCTTGGTCAGGGTGAGTTACCTGGATAAGGTTCTTTTACGGGGCTTTCCATTATCCTGAAAGACAAATGTCGCCTAAGTCTAAGCTCTATGGACTCAGGGCTCATTTGAGCATCATTTCTGCCATTCCATTCATCGTCCGATATGAGTTAACGTTGGGAGGACGTAAATTTAAAAAAAAAAAAAAGAACAAAGAAATTAAATAAATTTTGGGGGCATTTAAATACACTGTGAAATATAAATATGTTATAATTTCCTGTTTGATTTATAATGTTTTCTATAATGCATGGCATTTAATATTGAGGGAGGAGCTATTAGCAGACATTCGGCTTCTTAAGCATTAAAACCATAATGAAAGAAAAGTAAGGATCAACTCTTACTACTGCACGCACTGACGTCGCAAATTACAGACCATCCTCATCCTCGTACGTTTGTAGACAACACTGGCCAGAACAAATTTACGTGCCCATCAGTGACTCACAGCCACTGTAATTTACGTTTTTTTTTTTTTTTTTGTTGATACAATTTTGAGTGTATATAGTTTGAGTCCAACTGCGTAAGACTAGTTATACCAGGTTATTGGTAAGCTGATTGTTAAAGCAATACGTTTCATATGACTCCTTAAATTCAGATAACATTTAAATGTCTTTAACATTAATTCTTAAGGCATTTTCTACATTAAAAATCCGCCAAAAATGTTGAAAATTATGGAATTTTATTTTTTGGCACTTTTGGTAACTTAGGGTGTGTAGTAATAGATGACATGCTATTTTTATAATTTGCACCATTTTAGGCCATCACGTAACAATTTAGAGAGACCTTTAACGATCGTTAAAGGTAACAATCAGTACTTTAAAATTCATTTTCCGAGAAACTTTTTTTCTAACACTTTTCAGTATACAAAATGCTCCACGCGTCAAAGTTTTCCATTTAACTTGGCGAAACTTTCAGGATAGCTCCATAATATGTAAATAAGAAACTTCACATTCCCCTTTTTTGTTAATGCTCATGTTTTGAAAATTATATGTTGTTAAGTAATAAAATAAGATAATATTTTCAAAATTTTGACAGCTAACATGTGGAAAATATTTTAGAACAAATTATACAAGAGTATTCCAAAAAATAAGAATGTGGGTCTTTTAAAATTGCTCTGTACTAGCCAAAAACAAAGATTCAACTTAAAATCTCAAATTTTTGGACGCGTAGAACATTTTTAATTTTTACAATATTTTTTTTTAAAAAAAATTAATAATCAATGAACTATGTGGTGTAGCAACATAAAAATTTGCATGCGAGTTTAAAATGATACTCTAATTATGTGGCTAAATTTTCATAATGATAGGTTTATTATTATAGAATTTGGAATTTTTAGTGTAGCCTTGCCTTAAAACTTGTATTTTCTCCAGAAAGCCACTGGGGGTTCTCAGATATGAGATATGTACTGCTTTTTGCGACTTAATATGCCATAAGTACTTACCTATGACCCAAGCTTTATAGATTCCTGGCTATGTATTTGAATTTTTTCAGTCTGACTTGGACGGGTAAAGCACACAGGGTGAGCAGATCACAGTTGCGATTGCCGCAACTCAAAGAAGGATGTGCACTGGTGGACATCGCAAAGAAATGCATCGCCTTATTGGGGAAAACCGCTGTCATATCACTGGGTGGTGATGGTTCATCGATTGATGGGAGTTGCTGACAGGATCAGCTAGAGAAACTTCAGAGGGTATATTCTAGATTTAAACCCATTGTTAACCCTCTCAGACATCTGCTGGACACCAGTGATGACCTCGCTGTTTTCGAAACAACGAGAAAACAATATCAGCTGCTCAGTACATCGCCGTATACACCCAGGATTGAGGAGAAAGAGCATAGAGACTGGAACATTCTATGAAATAATCTCTTCAATAAAGTTGTTCTTACTGATTGGCAAGAGACAGCATACGAAATATTTAACGAGACCATACCAACAGTGGAAAAATTATTGCGGCATGGGTGCGCAACATCTAACATATGCCAAATTTGTTCACAAATGGATACCTTAGAACATAGGTTGCCTCTTGCAAACAGGTGCATAATATCTGGATGGTGCTCAGAGATTTTATTGGAAAATGGTGCCCGCCGGAGTTTCCACCATGTGTTCGGAAACTACAGCGACTGGAATTTTGGTTAAAAAGCATGTCACTCCAGAGATGTGCGATCTGGTTGGTAGTGGGAACACATGCCAGAGGATCTACTCACATTAGTTCTGGTCCCGTAGAACCCGGGACTCCTTCGACCGGGGAGTTACCGAGCTGTCCCAAAATGGTGTCCGGCGCCTCCGTGAGACCTTCCGTAGGGGAAGACCTAGAGACTAACAAGCCCCCCCCAACTGGTCCTGTTGACTCAAGACGGGATGGAAGTGGATACGCCACTTACGCGCGCCAACACCAAAGTGGGAAGACTACCGATATGACCTCGGTGGGGCCGCCTGGTGATCTAGCACACCTTCTACTAGCTATGCTGGCTAATATTAATGGCTTCCCTGAATCTCGTCCAGAGACGTACCCGATCTCCCACGGGTATCGGGAACCACTGCCCCTTCGAGTCCAAGGTTCCTCTAGCAATGTCAGAGGTAGCACGAGTGCTAGGGGGTACGCAGTGCCCGCACCACGGCAGCTGAAGGGGACGGATCCCCTCGTTACAGTAGATAATTCAGAAAAATCCTGGAAATGTGGCATTACATAGAGAATGGTTTGATTTCCTGTGAAAGGAACGCTGGAGGCTAATCCCTTCTGGGCTCAGTGGTTCCATGGAGCCTTACATCACCCGATTTGAGCACCCTTACACTGGTAATTGTAGTGAAAAATAAATTATGTAATGTTTTGAGACACCCAAGATGCCACAGAATCTTCCGTTAACCCTAGACGCCCTCTGTTCCGCCCAATGAATGGCAATCCTCCCTACATTAAATAAATGACAAAATCTCTGACCATTACCTAAATAATAAATATGTACTGGAAAAAATTACATGTTTCCCAATGATGAATAAACAAATATAGAAAATAAAAATGGAAAAAAGTGAATAAAAGAAAATAGTGTCGTGAATCTATTATTGCGCTCAAAGCGACGGATAGTCAGCGCGGAGATAAGAAGCTTGCCAAAACAGATAAAGATAGATAACTGGAAATTTCTAGTGTCGTCTTGTTTGTTACAGAAAATACCGGTAATTTCTCAAACAGTGAGCGGAGCTATAAAAGAAGCCACGAATCACCAGTGACAGAGAGTGGTAATCGGAACTTGAGAATCGTCCGCGTGTAGCTGTGTTTTGAAAGTGAACTCCTTTGTCTGTGGCCCACGACTTTGAGGATTATATTTTTGTATGTTACGTAATTCTGCTACTGTAAGGGTTGACCAAAGTGTGTTTCTACGGAAATAAAGAGCATTTTGGAATTTCTGCAAATTGGACTTTTAATTCTACAAACCCACTAAGTCACAATAGATAAACCTACTCACCTACTAGTGGTTTAACTATGAAGCCTGGGACCGAACACTAACGAGGGTTGGCTGATAAGTCTCGGGCCTCACAATAAAGTAAATTATTCTTTTTTTCTTTATATTTCAACATAATCTCCAGAAAGGCTAACAAATTTGTCATATCTGTGTTCTAATTTAATTTATATATATTTCTTTTCCTTATTTAACCCTTTTTATTTTTTACGTTTACTTTTCTATCTGTTTTCTTTAGTTTCACACATATTCACTATACAAATAAACACCCGTGGCCAACGCGGGACTCGAACACGCGACCTCTACGCGGTGGAACGCTAGAGACACACGCTCTAACGACCGTGGCTATGAGGGTCGGCCAAATTAAACAATCTCTGTGGTGCGATTTATGGTCATCAAAATAACTGTTTACCGCATCAATGACCTCGTTGCTGTGAAACCTTCCTCCTACAAGAGACTTTTTAAGGTTCGGGAACAGCTGTTACTGAGTGCTAGATCCGACAAACTGAGTGGATGTTCAAGCAATTCGAACATTAATTGGCACATTTTCCCCCAGTGCAATAACTGACGATGGGCCGGAGCATTGTCGAGAAGAAACAAGATTTCGTTCTTTGCCAAATGAGGTCTTTTTCTTTTTACCTCATCACTCAAACGTTTCAATAAGCTTACGTAGTAGTTACATGTGATACTTTTACCCTCTTCCAAGTAATCAATAAAAATAATTCCCTGTGCATTCCAGAAAACACGCCATAACCTTGTTACTTGAAAAAACTGACTGTCCTTTTTGGAGTTGGTTCACCTGGCGCAATCAACTGTTTTGACTGTGACTTAATTTCTGGAGTGCAGTGATGCATCCAAGTTTCATCCATAGTAATAAATTCTCTCAAAAGTTCACTGGGATTTTTACGATAAAGCTCCAAATTTTTAACAGAGACAGTTTTTCTTTGCATCTTTTGATCAGGTGTCAACAAACGCGGTACCCATGTTGCACAGACCTTGTAAAATCCCGAAACATTACTTAAAATATTACCTGCACGTTCTTTTGTTTTGTTTATAGCCTCTGCTGTCTCAAACAACTTTAATATGCGTTCTGCGGCGTGTAGATGAGTTTTCTCCGAGTTCTTGGTCTCACCCGTCATTCATTCCACCAATTGCTTCATCATCATCTTTCTTTTCAACGATTTCAACTACATTTAATATCTTCCCTCCTCTTCTATTTCTGGTTCTCTGTTCACATTTCCATTCCCCAGTTCCAAAGACCGCCGGGAGGGACAAGGTCCGATGCTCCATTTCTACAGCATATTCATGACACCGTTTGTGGGCAGAGATGAGGGTAATGGTGAGTGGTAGGCCTTGGCCTTCTACGGTGAGGCGGGAATCGGTAGGTACAATCCTAGTTCAGGAAACAGGCTTTGGGGTCAGGATCCTTTTGGTGTAGGACGCAATCAGGAAAAAACAGATTATGCTCCGGACTAGCGATTTGTTCTCTGTTGTAGGTAAGGGTCAGTATAAGTATACTCTGTCTCAGGGTCCAGCGTTTAAGTGGAAATACACTATGCTTCCTTGTTGACTTCTCTCACCAGTTTATTGATAGCTCCCTATTACACTTGCCTGCCACAACATCGGTGTCACTCTTTTATTCAAGTTTCCCACGCTTCACTTTCCCGCACCTAATTGTAATTTTTACTCTGCATTGTCTTGTCACTTTACGCCTTCATCCCACGAAACGCCCCAAGATGAAGTGTCGCGGCTTTCCTGGTCTGTTCGCGTCCTTTCCGACAGCGGATCTATCTATCCACGCCCATTTTTCTATTTCATGACTGTTACGCCCGTATCACGTGATGCCCGCCTCGGTAGCGTGGTGGTAGCATGTCTGCCTCACGTTCAACAGGTCCCGAGTTCGAATCTCGGTCAGGGTGAGTTACCTGGATAAGGTTTTTTCCGGGGTTTCCCTTATCCTTCAAGACGAATGTCGGGTAACTGTAAGCTCCACTGACAATGGAGTCATTTGAGCATCATTTCATCCAATTCATTCAAACCGTATCACGTGATGTATAGCAATTTTGATTGGAGGTTTGTTTTCCTTATATTCCTGATTGGTCTTTCACCTCTCCTATATCTAGGCAGCATTTCAGTTTTTGTCCCACCGGGGTTTGATCCTTGATATCATGGGAAGACATATTCTGCCTTTTCCTCACATTTCCCGACCGTCTCGCATTCCTAAGGGGAACTTTTGCCTTCTTGTCGCCCTTTCTCACGCGTTTAGCTTTTTTTTTTTTTTTTTTTTTTTTTTTTTTTTTTTTTTTTGTAATTTACGTCCTCCAATGTTAAGTCATATCGGACGGTAAATGAATTGGATGAAATGATGCTGAAATGAGCTTAGAGTTACCCGACATTCGTCTTTCAGGATAAGGGAAAATCCCGAAAAAACCTTATCCAGGTAACTCACCCTAACCGAGATTCAAACTCGGGACCTCTTGCACGTGAGGCAGACATGATACCATCTACGCTACCGAGGCGGGCGTTTAGCTTATGAGACACATTCCTAGTTAATATAGTTTTATCTTCCCTCACTTCCTTCGATCTTGCTCTTTCCAGCAACTCTAGACTCGCTACTCCACATTCGATGTTCCAACAACTTTTTGCCGAAATACTGGGCCGTTACCCTAACTATGTTCCGGTGTTTACAGACGGCTCTCAGGTAGCACTACGTGTTGCGCGTTCTTTATTAACGGCGAGGCTCATAAATTTCGCCTTCTGGACTCCACTTCGGTCTTCTCAGCAGAGCTGTATGCCATCCTCTATTTGCTCTTTTTTATTTGCAAGTTAGCTCCTGGCTCTTTTATTGTTTGCACTGACTCTCTAAGTGCTCTTCAGGCCTTGCAACAGCACACTGCCGCTCACAACCTTGTTTCAAAAATACAGGCCCAGATCTCGCAAATGCTCAGTCGCGGATACAATTTTGTTTTTACTTGGACCCCAGGCCATGTGGGGATTTCAGGGAACGAGGAGGCGGACGCGGCTGCTAAGCCCGCTTGCCGTTTGCCCCGGAGTTTAACAACTACGGTGCCATACCAGGATGTGCAACGTTTTTTCCGTCGTCAACTCCTATCTGCTTGGCAGTACTCCTGGACAGCTTTGGAAGGCACACAACTCCGGGCAATAAAGGAGAGCGTACAACCCTGACCAACTTTCTGCAGGGATAACCGGCGAGCCGAGGTGATACTCACCCGGCTGAGAATTGGACACACACGAGCGACTCATGGCCATCTGTTAAGAGGAGAACCGGCCCCTGTGTGTGCTCCGTGTGCAGTACGCCTCACTGTGCCTCAGTCTTTCGGCCTGGGGACTAACTTGCACGGTGTTTTAGGTGACGACCCAGTGGCCGTGGTTAAGGCACTGTGGTTTGTTACTGAAATTGGTTTTAATAAACAAGTGTGACTTGTGTTTTATATTTATTAATTTTAGAGATTTTAAATTATTAGCACTGGGATAAGTTTTTTATGTACTTTTAATAGTTCAGTGTTTTTATTTTATTTTACCTTTTTAGCGTAATTAGTGTAGCTTTTAGGTTTTAATGTTGACTTCGGGCACAAATGACCTTGTCGACGGGCCCTAAAACACCACAGACTCACTCACCCGCATCGGAAACCTAAGGTTTCCGTCTCAACGGGCTCTATTGGTTTATAGAAATTTAGTATGACTCGTGTACACACACACACACACACACACACACACACACACACACACACACACACACACACACACACACACACACACACACATACACACACACACACACCACCACAACAACAACTAACAAACAAACGTTAATATCACTAATTCTTCAGTCAGTTTAGCTGTACTAGCACACACTCTTTCACTAAAGTCGACAGAAATAAATATTATATTTGGGGGTTTGTTTATCATGCTTTTCGTGCTCTTATTTCTTACATTCGAATATGAAATAGAACTGCGTATGCGATGTCGCTTGCTATTCCTTTAGAGAAATAACAAACATGCAAGTCCCCTTCAGTGATCAAACAGGAGATCCCCCGCGTTTCGTTTCGTTTGAAGTCCAAATCATTTCGCTGTTCTCACAAAGACAATGACATTGAGTTTCAAGAGCAATACAAACATTCCCGGCAGGTACAACAAAAGGAACTGCTTCATTGTCTCTCTGTAACATGTCGGGATTCAATCTCACGAACGCTGACGTACAGAACCATCTGAAAAATTGAGGATCAGATCATTCGTGCATATATCTACCGTACATAGACATTTAAGAGCATGGCAAACAATGTAACTTTGTGGTTATGGAGGAAACTGATTGTTAAATTACTGAAAAATATTAGAATGGAGCATTTAAGCTTTTTATGGACCGTTGTCTTATACTCAGTTTGTCGTTTCCATGTTAGTGTCATTCGATATATGCATTTGTGTGATATGTGAATGAATATTGTGTATGAAACGTAAATGTAGTTTACTTTAGAAGGTTGTCAAACTTGGCGAAAGGTACTGTTGATATAATCATGTAAGAATTTATACCAATGTTGGACTACAAGATCTCTAGTAATTGTTTAAACATATGAACATTAGCTAAGCTAATGTGCCTGATTTTTAAAAATGCCACACATAACTCACATAAGCTTCATACGTTTTTTTTCTTTTGAAATTATAACTTTCAAAAATAACACTGAGCAACAAAAAATAATTTTTTAATATTTCGAGCCCTTCATGAGGCAATTCCTACTAATTTTGGGTTGAGAAAAACAAATATGACAATGAACATTTTTATTAGCTCTAGTTTCTATGATATACACAAGGTGGAAGTATTACACATTAACGGATTGAGGATAAATGATACATTTTAATTACATACATGCGAACAACAATGAAAATGAATTTTATTTTTTTTAACTGGTAATTACATGCGAAGAGTTCTAAATTCCTGGAAAAATACTTCGCAGATAGTCGTGTCTGAAGAGAATCATGTGGTGGCCTATTGACTTCGTCGTCTTTTAGCTTGCCTCTTGTGATGGAGTTCCGCAGAATCGGTATACAAAGACCAACAGTAATCCGCAAACATTACTTCATTCCAACGGCCCTGATATCTTTGTTCCATAACAGAAATGTCCTGATGGAATCTCTCCCCATGTTCATCACTAACAGCTCCACAACTAGGAGGGAAAAAGTCTAGGTGGGAGTGGAGAAAATGGATCTTAAGGGACTAGTTGCATCCAAGGTTACGGTATTTTTCCAGGAGCACTGTCACCAAATGCTTGTAGCTGTCATCTCTTTTGTTGCCTAAAAATCCATGAACAACACCCTTGAAGGCTTCCCAAGCTTCCTTTTCTTTCCACTCCAAAATTTGGACAAATGCAGGATCCTTTACAGGTGCTCTTATTTGCAGTCTGACAAAAATGCTTTCCTTAACTTTTGCATCACTTAATTTCCAAAATTTCTCTCTGATTGTGTTTTGTTATTTGACAGGGTGCCAACTCCCCAAATAATTCCCCCAAATTTAAAATCTTCACTCTAAAAAATGAAATGTCGCTTTATCTTAAAACAAGAGCTAATCTATCATATTTTTGGTCATTTTTTAATTTAGCAGATGGAAATACATGTAAATTCACTATTTTTAAGCCCGAAAAATTTTCATTGTTGCCCATTATAATTAGTTTACAGTTTGTTTATTATATAGAGAGGATCGGGGGGAGATGCCATATTTAGGGTTCGAGGGATTAAATGTTGAGTTTAATTGAGAGTTTAGGTTAAGCACTAAACTGCCTTTCACTGAGGAGCCTTCTCTATATATGTGCAAGTTTGTGTTACGTTATTATTGTTAATTAAGTGTGTTTTGATTTCTTTAATCAAAAGTGTACATCGGGGTGAGATGGCAATCATATCTTAAGGAAAATGGAGTACTGCTTTGTGCATTTATGATACAAATACATATTTTAGAAAGCATATTTATTAATATTATAAACAATAAAAAACAAAAGAAAGGTAATAATGAATGTAAGAATAAACAAATGACATGATTACATGCAAATGAAATGAGAGTTCTTTTGCACAGTTGTTGCATACGTTTTCGTCTTCTGTTCAGGTTTCATGCAACCTCTAGTGCAAACGACACCCTGAATCTAATCAACTTATGGTGCAGTTTTATCGTAGTAATTGAGAGCACAGTCAACACAATAATCACTGTCATTTTCTGAGCTGCTTGATTCTCTAATCCTTGAAGCTGGATAATTTTGGTGCAAAAGGCGCTAAGGATGGAAGATGGTTAATTATTCTCACCTTCTCTGTCGATCTTGAGGAAGTATGCCTCGGCACTCTGGAGCAATGAGTCTTTTCTCTCTCTCTGGCCGTAGTATCAGAGCAAGAATAATTTGTAGAAAACAATAACAAATTTGCTCTTCTTCAAAAGTATTGGAATTTATTCTACTAAAACCATTATTATATCCCATGTCAATGTAAAGATCTGTAGATTATATCCTTTTATAAAATCCTTAATACTGAATCCTTGCAGATTAAGATTCTGCGAACTTGCAGATCGGCACTACAGATAACACATCTTTACACTTCAATGATCTGACGAAGAGTGAAGCCAAAACTATTTCTTACTTACACGTACACTATTTGTGCATCTTAAATGTACACTCAAAATAATTCTGCACAACTTCGGAGAGACACAAATGTACACCTTTCTCCTATGACGTTCTCAAGCAGAAGAAAGATCTTGAAAACTTTTAAAAACTTCCTCTCATTTGAGGTTGTCATGGTTACACATAACCTACCTTACATTTTATCAATTGCATTAAACATTACAATTCCTCTCAAAAAACATAAAATATATAAAATAACTGCTTCATCTTTGACTGACTTGCTGCAGATTTCCTATGTTTAATTCGCTCTGATCTAATTTCGGCCTCTTCTATGCGATTTTGTTTTCTGAGAACTTCAGCATGTTTCTTCTTGAGTTTAGATTTCAGTGGATCCAATATAGACACAGGAGTAACTTCTTCAAATGATGTTCTGGTTCATTTTGAATAATCTCCAGTTCAGGTCCCTCTTTATTTTATGAGAGAACAGCTCTAGCACACCCTCTCCTGTTTGGTTCACTTTCTTAAACCCTTTCTGCATGATCAGTAGGAACCATATCAAAATTTGATATGCATAGTGGAATCTTTCTTCATCAAACAGAATTTTAGAGTTCTATATGGAATGCCATAAACTTGGGAAGCTTTAAAACAATTCATTCCTCCAGTCCTCACATGTTTCAAAGCCATCTGTAGACATTCTTCAGACTACTGACATCTATTTGAAGTTCTAACGTACACTTGAGTCATCTACGAAAATAAAATCTGTATAAGAGAGGAATAAACGTACATGTCACTCCGAAAAAACAGTGGCATCTCTGTCAAGGATCGGGGTGAGGTGCCAATTTTGATGACTGGCACAATAAGGCTGCTGTATAGCATTAGGGGATGGAAAACTATACCACAACATACCTACTGTGCTTAGGATGCGTGAAATTTCGCTCTGCTACTTTATTCATACGTCTCCACATACTTTAAAACCCAGATATGCCTGACGTCCCAGATAAGGGACGGCTCATATTTCCCTCTGTACAAGCAATTTTAAACACTTCAGCTAGATGGCAGCTGTGAAAGCATGTTAAGGAAAGTTGTTTCAAGGTCTCCATTTTGTGTTGGTATTTGTGAGAGACAACAAAGTAGCTGGTACTAAAGCCAAACTCCAGAAATTTTGCATAGTTTTGCAATGTGTAACCAAAGATAAGGTTTTACAGAATTATTATTGTATTAGAGTATTAGTATATACTTAGTTCTAGAAAGAAATATTGTCTAAATCACTATGACTAGTGCTGAACTCCCTGTCATGACAATGGGGTCATGATAAGTTTGGTGTCCCACATATGGGACGCTAGACACATATGGAAATTTCTGTGGTAGACATAGCAAGGGAAAGGTAAGTTGCTATTTGCAGAAGTCGTTCAGTATTTAATATATTATAAATATGATATTTTATAACTAATCCATAATTCAATATGTTAATATGTATAAGAATTATCTATAAACATTAGTTATATTTTTATTTCAGAGGTTAAGTGTAGCTGAAATGCTTACCATTTTTGAGAAAGAAGATAATTTCGATACATACATTGAAACTGACATCCTGCTGAAACCTCCTGAAGATGTTTGTGGAGGTGTTACTGATGAAGATTCTGGCGAAGAAGACACATGAACATCACCAATCTTCCCGGAAGTGTGCTTTCGATTGAGGCTGAAATAGTTTCTAGCAGGGGCGGTTCCTCCATAAGGTTGCAGGTTTGCGCTACACCCACTGATTCTGAATATACAACAGGTGCATTTTGCATATTAAAGCTGTACTTGTTTGCATTGTTTTATATACAAACATGTTTCAATTACGCTTATCGTCTGTAGCAGCCCATGACGGCAGAAGTCGAAATAAACAGTAATTAGCTGTAGGAGCAACAGGTTTGTAGCGAAGAGTTAACCTAAGGTTTCACCCAAATGTAGGCTCTCTGAGGGGGTTGCGGGAAGGTGAAGAGAGGGGAGTGACTTCTTATACATTGCTTAAATGGAGGTTTATAAACCTAGCTCCTCCTACTCTTAGCAACGGCTATAGCGTGACCATCAGGCTTAGCTTCTGTGTGCTCTGCTTTTCGAACACAGGGAGAATTTAATTAAATGCATGGAGGTTATTTAGAAGAGAGCTCTGTTAAACAACAACGCCACACTTGTTCAGGCTTCTGGGTTTATGGCCACTTTGAAAGATTATAATTTTGTATTCTGGCTCTCTTTCTTCTACAAGATCATGCCACATGTGGACATTTTGTACAATCAGCTGCAGAAACGACACTGCAATGCAATATTTGCCATCGCCCAGCTAAACGCATTTAAAAGGGAAGCGCAAAAGGTAAGAATTAGCGTGGATATCGAGGAACACGAAGAAACTGCAATTAGGAGGAGAAGAATAGAAGATCATGATGTGAAAAGAAGAGAAGCTCTTGAAGCATGTGACATTCTTAGAGAAGCAAAGGACAGATTTAGCTTCACGGGGCATCTGGTAGCCTTAACTTTGTTTCATCAAGAAAATTTCTAAGACATTTCCAGAGGATTCCCTTAGAGAAACAATAAGGTTCTATCCTTTTATCATTGGAACAAAAATTCGTAGAGAACTGACTGTAATTTACAGTCGAGAGGAATTTCGTGGAATATCCGGCGCTTTGTGCTTGATGGACTTCAATAAAGAAAACAATTTATGTACTACATTCAGCGAATATGTCAAACTCCTGCGAGTGTTGTTAACCATGCCAATGTCTACCGCTGAAACAGAATGCTGTTTCTCAACTTTAAAAAGAATAAAAACTTTCCTTAGGAACACAATGTCACAGGACCGATTGACAGCATTTGCAATGCTTTCAATTGAGAGAGATTTTGTTATGAGATCAGCGACTTCAACGCTAAAGTTATCGATAGATTCGCCAGCTCTAAGGAGAGTACAGCAGAGAATCTGTATAAATAGGTGAGTCATTACTACTCTGTATTTTATTTTTCATTTGTGCACCACCAATAATTTAACCCACCCGCCGCCACTGGTTTCTAGTATACAGTAAACAGCGCCTTCCCTTGAGACATAGTCACTATCCTTAGCTGCCCTTGTTCCTAACGTCCCACATATGGGACACTTGATTATTCATAGACAACTGAATGTTGGGCAGTAAAACCTGTCAAAATAAGTAAAACTAACTTAACGCAATACGTAGGAATTGAAGCAAAATTTAAGGTGAAACATATTTCAGACATATCTGGGTTAAAATAACTGTGCACCATTAGCCAGGCAACTATTTTTACTCCTTGCCTGTATTAGTTTTTTGGTTTAAAAGCGAAGAAACACCTAACACAACGTAACACGCATTTGCCTTCTTGTCACACTACCTCTAACGAGTGGCTTACAGGTTGGAGTCACGGTCTGTTTAATATAATAGTATATATGTACATATATACTTGCAAAGGTCAACTTACATCTTTCAAAATTGTGTCTCCGAGGGAATCTGTTTACTTTCTGTCAACCCTTGAGTGGGACGAAATCTTTGAGCTTCTGAATGAAATTCTCCACTGTTCCAAATTTTTCACAGTTAACCTTTGATACATTGCAAAGAGTATTTGTAATTAAATATCTCATTTCATAACATGCTTCTCCCTTTTTTCCTGTGTTTTAACGTACCCGCCAATCATATTGTCACCCGGGCGTTGGAACACCCTATAGAAGCAGCTGAGAGCGGAAGACAGGGGAGGTCCGTGTTAGGCACGCCTCCCCCTCGTCCGTCTTATAGTTGTGACAGGGATGGCTGGGGGAAAAAACATGATTGTGCGGTCTGTTTCTCTTTCACCTGTGTTCTAGAAATTACGGGATCTTTCATCTACTGGAACCTTCCTGTGGAAGCCAGAAGGCGGCGATATTCCTATAAAAAGGGGCTGTCGGAGCGAAGTGAAGTCACTTAGTCAGTGTGTCAGTGAGTGAGGAGACAGTCGCAGTTCTTGGTGTAAGAGTTAGTCAGTGACGTGTTAATGAACGAGAAGATTGTGCAACGGAAGACTGTACGTAACTGTGTATGTGTATCGGAGTTTGCGTAATCGCGAGGACAAGTGAAATTGTAACGGACGAACTGGTGAATTGTAATTGTGTGCAGCACGTAATTCTGTGTAATTGGCAAGTGTTAAACTGTAAGTCGGTGGAAATAAAGAACATTGTTGAGTTTGTGTAATTGGACTTTTCATTTCACGAACCCACTAAGTCACAATATAGAGTAAACTGACATTCAATTGAAAACTGGATTAACTGAAACAAAGGAAGACAGACAAATATTTAATAAAGAAGTTAATGCAAAAAATTGGCATGCTAAATATGCTAGGTGATTCTAACAATTTGCGATATTTTTGTGTACAAAATATAATATGCTAAATCTGCTATAAAAGCGATTCTAACAATTTGCAATAGTCCTGTGCTCCGAACCTAAATTCCAATAGTTGCTTGGTATTATATGCAATATGACAATTTTAAAAATCATTGTACCGTTATATCAAGTGTCTTTCTGCCGCAGAAGCTCTGGTTCCCGAGTTCGATTCCACACTTAGAGTGGGGATTTTAAGCCCCGTTATTCTGGGGAAGCACAAAAGATCAGGTTGAGATGTCAGGGTCGTTACACTCTCCAATCACCACCAGAGCTCACTGCTGTAAACGCATTCAGTGTGGAGGGCCACTGTTATTTTGTTAATGCTAATGGTCATTGTGGTTTATTTGAATTAATGTTTAGGATATAAACGAAAAGAGAGCCTGTTGTAATTATCAAGAACAGAAACTCAAAGGAATAGCGATAAGAAAGAGTGCAGATTAGTATTGAATTCTGAACTGGAAATTTTGAAATAGACACTATCAATACGAGGGTGGGTGAAAAAGTAGTGGCTCCTATCTTTCCCCCTTAAATAAGTAAGTTATGTGAAAACCTTGAATTTGGCCAAATCCCTGAAACCTTCTTCTCCAAACCCCTGCAGTAGTAACGTCCTAAGTCAACAGGCGGCAGCACTGCATCCTCTTGCAAAATGGCTGACATCGACATTCGTATTAGACAGCGTTCTGTGAATGAATTTTTGACTGCGGAAGGTGAAACGCAAATTCGCATTCACGAAAGGCTAAAAAATGTGTATGGTAATGCAACGGTGGATGTCAGCACTGTTAGACGATGTGTTCGTCGCTGTAACGAAGCTGAAGGGCAAACACCATTGACAGATGAAAAGCGAAGCGTCAGGCTGGTGACTGCAGCAACTCCATGCAACATTCAGCGAGTCGATGACATCATTCGTGGTGATCGCCGGGTAACAGCAGGTGAATTGTGTCGCATTACCTCCCTTAGTAAAGGTAGTGTGATGACGATTGTTCAACAGCTGGGTTACTCAGAAGTTTGTTGACGTTGGGTACCAAGAATGTTAACCGCCAAAAACAAAGAAACGCGGAAAACAATAACCTCCGAACACTTGCAGTGCTTCAATTTGGAGGGAGAGGAGTTTCTGGAAAAAAATTGTTACTGGTGACGAAACGTGGGTTCATTTTTTTGAACCTGAATGAAAGAAGCAGTCAATGGAATGGCATCACACAACGTCACCGAAGGAAAAAAAAATTCAAAACTCAGCGGTGGTCAGGGAAAGTTATGGCGACAGTGTTTTGGGATGCAGAGGGTGTGCTTATGATTGATTTTTTGGAGCAGGGATGCATAGTAAATTCTGTCCAATACGTCAGAACTGTCAAAAACCTGAAAGCACGTCTTCGCCGAGTTCGCCCAACAAAAACTATGGCGGATGTTTTGCATGACAATGCAAGACCACACACCAGCCGTTACACCACTGCAGTAATTGAGAAATTGGGTTGGCAAGTCTTACCTAACCACCCCCCTCCATACAGCCCTGACCTGGCACCATCAGACTTCCATCTGTTCGGACCACTAAAGGAAGCTCATCGTGGGATTCATTTTGAAAATGAGGAGGCTGTGAAAACGTCCGTGCGTCAATGGCTTAGGAAGCAAGACCGTGTGTTTTACCACACTGAAATACATGCCTTAGTTAAAAGGTGGACCAAAACTGTGGAAAAGGACGGAGATTATATTGAATGGTAACAAATTAATCCTCAATATTGTAGTTTTCTTGCTATGTAAATTGGATTCAATTTTATTGGCAATTAAAAGAGAAAAAATAGGAGGCATTACTTTTTGATCCACTCTCGTAATTCCGAACTTTGTTGTTATATTGCCTTTTGTTGCAGAATGTAGTGAATCAACGCCAGCATATACGATGTTTAGCAATGTTTGGCGTGATATTCATTTTCGCTAATGTTATGAGGAAAAAGTATAATTTATTGATTTTATGAAATTGTGTAAATACTGTACTGCATATGGTAACCGTTGTTTTGGTTTAGGCTCCAAGAGTTGTAAAATTGTTTAGTATGTTTAACGATTTAAAAGTCATTATGGACAGGTTAAAATAAATAAGAAAGAAAATTGTTAAAATTCAGTAGGTCATGAGATGACGCAACATGTAAGCGATGTGAATGTTTTATCATTGGTGGTTTTAAAAATGAGATTATGTAATGTGTGACGTGAACCAGTAAAAATTAAGTTTGATTGGTAGTGATGGTAACGAGTGAACCAAAAATCAACAATTTTGGGAGTACAGCTAGTAAAGAAGGCGTCTTTTGATGGAAGAACAGACGTAAATTCAGTGCCGAGTCGAAACATTGTAAAAGAGTTAATACACGTTTTCTGTTAATTTTAATTGAGGTATACTGTATTATTGTCAAGTTTTATACGAAAAATTGTATAGATAATACAAATTGATTTGAACATATTGATATTTTTAAAGTAAAAAGAATTTATTGGTGTCGAAGTTTATTTAGAAAAGTTATCCTTTCACTCGCGACAACGTCTAAAAATTAAAAGTTCTCATAGCTCTAACTGAAGCAGATCCGGAGATTTTTTTATATACTTAGATATATCGGAGTGCCAGATACGACCAAGAAGTGTTAGGAACCCGTGGCTTCGTCAACGTCATCCCGGAGGGCAGAATACAACCCACGACCTTCCCGCCTCGGTGGCGTAGATGGCAGCGTGCCTACCTCACGTTCAAGAGGTCCCGAGTTCGAATCTCGGTCAGGGTGAGTTACCTGGATAAGGTTTTTTCCGGGGTTTTCCCTTATCCTTAAGACCAATGTCGGGTAGCTCTAAGCTCCATGGGTCCTGGACACATTTGAGCATCATTTCACCCATTTCATTGATCGTCCGATATGAAACCACGACCTCAGTCACAACGCGGGAGGACATCAGGTGAGAATAATCCTGTTCCACATGATCGCCACAACGCGGGGCTTCGAGAATACCATCTTCCCATCAGCACCACAATTCCTGTTACAGTATTTTAATAATTTGTACATAAATAGTTTTGTTTATTAAAATATTACGTGCATTTGAAATAAAATTAGTTTTTGTTCACTGTTTAAAATTCTTACCATCAATTATCCATTAAATTGCATTATTCGAAACGATCCTATCATCTTTATTTGGGTTAAGCGGGCGCAGTTTAGTTCAGAAAAAAACACGATCACCCAAAATTATTAACAGATAACAGCAGTAACCAGTTTGATGAATAATGTTCCTTATAGTATGATAGAGCCTGTCGCATTTTCTCGAAGGTTCCTCTTGCCTTCGGTCGACGATCGTTGCCTTCCGCCGTACTCGTCGATGTTGTGGCTAAGGAGAAGCTATAATCTCAGGTCCGCCTCGACGAGTAGCTGAATCGTCTGATGATAAAATAGGGTTGGTGCTGTGGCAGGAGAAGGAGACAGGCTTTTTCTCGAGGTTGTTCTAAAATTAAAATCGTATAACCCTTTTTGTGTTACTTCTTACTTCTTACTTGGCTGTCTGCAGTTTTCACGAAGTAATGAACTACTCACAGATATAAATACACTTCCTCAAAGATTTAAAATAATTTAGAGTTGGTAGTGAATATCAAATTACGTCTGATGCACCTCAAATGATGTAAATTACCTAGTGCCGGTGTTGTAGCTGCGGGATACCAGTTCACGTTGCCTGAGAATTCGCCGGGATGGCTAAATTTCACCCCCAACACTCACTTTTCCACAATTTGGGAAGCCTTCGTATTTTCCTAACCCAAGCCAGTATTTCTGTCTTCTCATTAGTTATTTCATTTGTAGCGTTGCTTCATTTGTTCTTTCTTTGAACTTCAGAATTCCAACGGCATTCAAACAATTCGTTGGAGAAGCTACTACCCCGGAGAAATGGCAAACTCTTTCACTATACAAAGGGCAAGCCAGAGTAACCTTTATTGCCTACGCTAAGGGTAGCAAAAGATTTGTGGAAGTTTGTCCCGTTATTCCTAAACAGAAAATTATAGATATTCCAGCGTAACTACGCCTATATTTATGATATTAAGTCTCGAGATTAAGAACAAGGGCACCATATTTCGGATAGATGCCTAATTTCGGATGGTAGATTTTCTGCTTCATGAGCTAATGCACTCCCTCAGAAGTCATAGGATACCACGAAGCCCGGGGTTCGTGTACCATCTGTGACATCGGAAGATTTTAGGGCCGTATGGCGGAGAGCTGTGCAAACCTACTGGCAGGAAGAGTGGTCCGTTCTCCGCAATAATAAACTTAGATCTGTGAAAGAACTTCCGATTCCCTGGGTTACCTCCTGTCGGTCATCTCGTCGCGAGGAGGTGATTTTGGCTCGGTTGGGTATTGGGCACTGCTTTTTTACTCATAGTTTTCTTTTTAAAAAGGAGCCTTCTCCACTGTGTCCGTTTTGCAATGAAGCGTTATCTGTGCGACACGTGCTGCTAGAGTGCTTTCACCTAGCAGCCCTTAGAACATCTCTGCAGCTGCCGGCCAGCTTCGCAGACATGCTAGCGGACGATAACGCAGTAGTGGAGAAGGTATTTAGATTCTTTTCCAAATTAGACTTTAGGATTTAGTGAAGAAAAGTTTTAGTAAGTTTTGATTGATTTTTTTTAAATATACAGGATGTTACAAAGAGGTACGGGCAAACTTTCAGAAAACATTCCTCACACACAAAGAAAGAAAATATGTTATGCGAACTTGTGTCCGGAAACGCTTAATTTCCATGTTAGAGCTCATTTTATTACTTCTCTTCAAATCACATTAATCATGGAATGGAAACACACGACAACAGAACGTACCAGCGTGACTTCAAACACTTTATTACAGGAAGTGTTCAAAATGTCCTCCGTTAGCGAGGTTACATGCATCCATCCTCCGTCGCATGGAATCCCTGATGCGCTGATGCAACCCTGGAGAATGGCGTATTGTATCACAGCCGTCCACAATACGAGCACGAAGAGTCTCTACATTTGGTACCTGGGTTGTGTAGACAAGAGCTTTCAAATGCCCCCATAAATGAAAGTCAAGAGGGTTGAGGTCAGGAGAGCGTGGAGCCCATGGAATTGGTCCGCCTCTACCAATCTATTGGTCACCGAATCTGTTGTTGAGAAGCGTACGAACACTTCGACTGAAATGTGCAGGAGCTCCATCGTGCATGAACCACAATGGGGTATTTTGACAATTGTCTGCACGAATGATTTCAATTTACATTTTAAGAGAAATACTAAATGAGCTCTAACATGGAAATTTAGCGTTTCCGGTCACATGTCCACATAACATATTTTCTTTCTTTGTGTGTGAGGTATGTTTCCTGAAAGTTTGGCCGTACCTTTTTGTAACAGCATGTATATATATATATATATATATGTGTGTGTGTGTGTGTGTGTGTGTGTGTGTGTGTGTGTGTGTGTGTGTGTGTGTGTGTGTGTGCAGTTTTAATAGGTTTATTTATAATTACGTATGCCTTAGAACTTTTTATATCTGGCTTTACACATGACTTGTTTTTTAAAGGGTTCTGATGACCGCCGTAGTTGAGCGCCCTCATTCACATCATCATCATCATCATCATCATCATCTTCATCATCATCATCATCATCATCATCATCATCATCATCATCATCATCATCATCATCATCATCATCATCATCATCATCATCATCATCATCATCATCATCATCATCATCAGAAGTCATAGGAGGAAGTACCAGGTGAACACAGTGAACCTCCAGCTATTATGCAGTTAGTTGCGGTGAAGTAGCATTCGTCAGTTGTTTTATTCACGATCAGAGTGTTTGAAGAGCACTTTTCAGAGCGATTTCTTGAGGTTAAGGTAAGGTCCTAAATCACGTAATTACTGCCTGTAATATGTTAGTATATGATAGTTTTCTTATATGCATTAACATTTGAAATTACTTATACCTTGTTTAATCCAAGCTGTTATTTATCCAATATGGCGGAATTCTTAATTTTGGATACCACAGGCGATCGTAATTTCGGATATCCGAAATTAGGAATGAACAATATTTTACCATCCTAAAATACCTTTTGTTCATCAGATGGCACCAGGGCGCAGAAGGAGGTGGTCAGAAGAAGCAGTGAGAAAAGCAGTAAAGGCCGTCAAGGAGAAGAAAATGGGATTTTTAAAAGCTTCCGTGTTGTATGGCGTACCTCGCTCTACACTACAGAATTATGTAAATCACAAACAGAAAGATATTGACAGTTTGTTGACTACAGAAATCGCAAAAGAGTGCGCACTTGGAAACCGAACATGCTGCATACTGTACGGTTATGGATGATCACTATTTTGGACTTAGAAAGAAAGACATTAGACGAATGACATCCCAGCTAGCTTTCATCAACAATGTAAAGTATCCATCTGATTCAAGTAGCGGTATGGCTGGGAAAAAATATCTCAGGGATTTTATGAAAAATCACTCTCAACTGTCTTATCGCACTCTACAACAGTATCCGAAATTAGACACCATTTTGTAACGTAATCCAAATGCTCTTTAATGGTTTTCATTGTGTCTTATGTGTACTTACTTTATAAGACATTTTTTGACTAAGGGACTTTCAGCTAATATGAATAAAGAAGGTTGTTACAGAATTTCATGTCAATTGATGTACTATGACGTACTGAGTACCCAAAAATAAAAATGGTATCCGAAATATGGTGCCCTTACCCTATATGGAGATTTTCAAGGGATTTCCCTTCTATACGTTTACAACTACTAAGAGCAAAAATATAAATTTTTGCTATTTTAAATAACACTCAATTGTTGACATTGAAATTAATAATATCTAATGGTTCATTTTTGTACAAGAATAGGCAGGCGGAAATAACGCTAAAGGCCTGAAGTACTTAATGCGGCATCACGATTATTGACGATCGAGGTCGCGGAGTCGACGGCACTTCACCGATCGCATTGTTGGTTGGCACTGCCGCAAAGCCAGCGCCGGGCATGCGTGGGCAGGAAAGAAAGAAACAGACAGTGGTGCGCAAGTTGGACGCTTGCCGAGAGAGAGAGAAAGTGACAGAGATAGTATGGAGTTTCATGATTGTTATTGAACGATCGGTGGCTTTCTAGAACAATGACTGGAGGTATAAAAGCCGGCAAAGTCCTCAATTCTACACTCTGTCCCGGCCACACTGGGGCTGGATCTGGCCCACCGGATGACCCCGGCAGCCGGGTCCCCCGGGGTGACCTCGTGGAGATCCATAACCTAAACGGTCCCAACATCCCGACCTCTCGCTCCTGGCCCCGTCACGCTGGACGGACACTGCAATCGCAGGCCGCCAATAGCGTGGCGGTTCAGGGCACTGACCTCCACGGAAGCTAACCCCAGCGCCAGGAGCACTAGCAGAGGTCGAATCAGGTCCTTCAGTCAACAACGACATCCAAGCTTTGGAGAAAAAACTTATCCTATAAGACCGCACGGGTAAAACCGCTCAGCGGATAGGTACCGTGGCGCTCTACCCACCGTCCGGGAGCACCCGGGCGACTTGTTCTCGCTCTTGGCTCTTGGCTTGGTTGCTAGCCAGTTGCTAGTGAGTTGTTAATTGTGTGTGTGCAGCTTTGTAGTAATTTGAAGTGTACCTCACTGAATTCTTTCGGTTTTTTTTTTGTTTTTGTTTTGTTTGTTGCCCTCCAACGTTAAGTCATATCGGACGGTGAATGAATTGGGTGAAATGATGCTCAAATGAGTCCAGCGTCCATGTAGCTCAGAGTTACCCGAGATTCGTCTTGAAGGATTAGGGCAAACCCCGGATAAATCTTATCCAGGAAACTCACCCTGACCGAGATTTGAACTCGGGACCTCTTGAACGTGAAGCAGATATGCTACCATCTACGCTACCGAGGCGGGCATTCTTTCGTTTCTTTACGTGGAGCGAGAATAAAGAGATGACCTTGAAGATTGCGTTTGTGTATGTTAAGTAATTTTTCTGTTGCCAGGGTTGTACAAAGCGTCTTTATACTGAAATAAAGGGCATTTTAAATTTCTGCAAAGAAGCAAACCCAAAAGTTCGCAGTACTGTCTACACACCACAAGAATGTAAGCGAGGCCTGAAGAGGCAGAGGGACTTGAATTGTTTGTCTGCTCTGCTGTTTACTACGAAATGAGTGTATGAGAGTATAGTAGCCTCGTCCATCGCATCCCTGGCGACGTCAAAAGCTTTCCCTTCGGACTACGCCTTCTCACATATAAGCAATTATAAAGGTTTTCCACCCTTAAACATATGGGTGGTCCTTCTTAATACGTTCACCAAGTTAGAGCACTGTTGCAATATTTTTCTTGTGTCCTGAGAAATTAGTTTAGACTGTGCAAACGTGCTTCTTATGTCTGTTAATTAAGAATATATTTATAGAAGTTACATAGTGTTTTACTTAGTGTACTTTTATAAATTTATTAGTGTTTAATAGTTATTGGAGTTTAGCACTTGTGTAATTTAATTAAGGTGTGGAGAACGTGCGTATCGAACCTAACATGGATTTGCTAACATGAATTTCCATTCATATTTGTAATATATAACAGTATTTCTAAACTTTCTCGAACTATAAAGCGTTTATGACATATTTAATTAGTATACGGAATGTACGTGATTATTTATTTAAATTGTGTTTAGCAGAAGGCCCCCCCAATAAACATATACTGCTTAACTTTATTCAAACTTGTAAAATTAGCAGACATCGTTGTTAAAAGCTTCGAAAATTTAAAAAGAGTAATAGAGCTTCATTAATAGTTTTTGTTTAATTCCTTGGTTCTTTTTTGTTTTGTTTTACTTTTGAAGTATTTATTGCTTTGTTAAATCAACAGAAATTCACCACGTGTAGCTGCCATAGAATAAAGGAAAATGTTTTTGGATAAATCGGCTCACGATTGCAATAAAGAAAGCTCTAACGTGCAATCTTTGCTTATAAATTGTTATTAACTACCAGAATATCCAAAGTGCTTCTTTAATTCTCAAGTATATATTCCTCGCAAATTCATGTACACTGATGCAATTTAACCCTTTTAAAATTGTAATGATGTTTTACTAAACTTTCCTTAGATATTATGCATTTAGTTCCTGTACGTAAAAAGAAGTACTAATAGCATAACAGCATAGGTAATATATCTCTTTTCAGTTATGTTATAAGGAGTTGTAACATTATGTATTATTATAGGAAACATTAATCATTTAGAATTTATTTGAAAAGATCAATGACGGGTGAGTGAGTGTGTGGTGTTTTAGGGCCCGTCGACAACAAGGTCATTTGGGCCCGAAGTCAACACTAAAAAATAAAAGCTACACAAATTAAGCTAAAATGTAAAATAAAAATAAAAAACACTCAACTATTAAAAGTACATAAAGCCCATCCCAAGACAACTTAAAATCTCTAAAATTAACAAATATAAAATGCAAGTTAGACTTGTTTATTAAAACCTATTTCAGAAACAAACCGCAGTGCCTTAACCACGGCCACTGGGTCGTCCCTTAAAACCTCCAGCAAGTTAGTCCCCCAAGCCTAGTGACTGGCGAACGCGGGCGTACTGCGGGCAATCGAGTAATAAATGCCGCACAGTGAGGCGTACTGCACATGGAGCACACACTGGGGCCGGTTCACCTCTTAACAAATGACCATGAGTCGCTCGTGTGTGCCCAATTCTCAGCCGGGTGAGTATCACCTCGGCTCGCCGGTTATCCCTGCAGGAAGTTAGCCAGGGTTGTACGCTCTCCTTTATTGCCCGGAGTTGTGTGCCTTCCAAAGCTGTCCAAGAGTGCTGCTAAGCAGATAGGAGTTGGCGACGGAAAAAAACGTTGCACATCCTTGTATGGCACCGTAGTTGTTAAACTCCGGGGCAAACGGCAAGCGGACTTATCAGCCGCGTCCGCCTCCTCGTTCCCGGAAATCCCCACATGGCCTGGGGTCCAAGTAAAAACAAAATTGTATCAGCGACTGATCATTTGCGAAATCTGGGTCTGTATTTTTAAAACAAGGGTGTGAGCGACAGTGTGCTGTTGCAAGGCCTGAAGAGCACTTAGAGAGTCAGTGCAGACGATAAAAGAGCCAGGTACTAACCTGCAAATAAAAACGAGCAAATAGAAGATGGCGTACAGCTCTGCGGAGAAAACTGAAGTGGTGTCCAGAAGGCGAAATTTATGAGCCTCACCGTTAATGAAGAACGCGCAACCCGTAGTGCTACCCAACTGAGAACCGTCTGTAAAGACCGGAACATAGTTAGGGTAACGACCCAGTAGTTCGGCAAAAAGTTGTTGGAACACCGAATGTGGAGTAGCGAGTCTAGAGTTGCTTGAAAGAGCGAGATCGAACCGCGCACGATTGAGCTGCCATGCAGGATAAGGGCAGATGGACGACCTCTCCACGCAAGGCATTCGGAGGCCATGCGAATGTAGGAGATCCCGAAATCTTATTCCCATGGGGCGTGTCCGAGAATCAGGGCGCATATAACGGTGGACTAAATCTGGACACAGAACTGGTTTAAAACAAGGATGATTGGGATAACTTGCCAACTTCGAGACGTACGAGCAGAGTAACAGCGAGCGACGAATATGGAGTGGAGGTTCGCCTGAGTCTGCATACAGGCAGTCGACTCGACTAGTGCGGAAAGCTCCTGTGGCAAGGTGGATGCCAGTATGATGCATGGCGTCTAAAAGGCGAAGTTTAGAGGCGTTCGCTGCGCCATAAATAAAACTGCCGTAGTCTAGCTTGGACCGAACCAGAAAGCGGTACAGCCTCAACATTACCGTGCGATCGCCCCCCCCCCCCCAAGATGCTCCAGATAATACCTTCAGCACCCGAAGAGAACGATCGCAAGAGGCTCGAAGGTGACGAATGTGGTGCTCCCAGTTGAGTTGTCTGTCCAAGTAGAGGCCCAAGAACTTCAGGTGCGAGACAAATGGCAGGGGTTCTTACCGTGAATTCTGCTTTATTTATTTATATTTTGCCTCTAAATGTTATTTTAAACACCGGGAACCCTGGGTATTCTGAGCTCTAAACACGTGCCTAACATTCTTCACTTCTGACCCCGGTTGGTGTTTCCTAAGATGTTTATGACATTGTGGTTAGTGGGAAGAACAGTTTTTCCGTACAAAGAGAGCCGGTTGGGGATGGTTTATGCGCGGCCACTGTACATATGAATCACCCATGCTGCCCCATCTAATGCCCGTTTCCGTAACTGAGGTGATAGGTATTATAAATGGGTGAGTTGTGTGACAACACTATGTTTTTTACATGAACCTAGCATCTTTATTATATTCAGAAGGCTAGCATAAACATCGTGTACACAGCAAGTGTGTGTGGTTACGTAACACATTCCTCTGCCTTGCTTTCTTATGTTGGGTGAACAGTATTGTCATGTGAATAGTCTATTGACGTCTTGTGACTAGTGTATATGTCTTAGTTGACAGCGCCCAGCTGCCCATCTTCAGATGCTTACTTCTAATTGTTGTATAGCCAACAAATTTATGTTCTGCATGTCATCGCGTGTAGCAAATGTACAATGAAGATGACATATTATGTAGCATCTTAGTTTTCAGTGAAAGCTTCGTGCGATATGGCTCTTGACCTCGAATGGGAATGATTTTAGCTACTTAAAGCTAAGTTCCGGCTCTAAAATGTATCCTCATCAATCAAAACACGGATATTATGCATCTTGAAGGTATTTTTTTTAACTTCTTAAGTGGCTTACAAAGAGCATGTTGATGCGAACACGTGCCTTTCATTCGAAGCTCTTTTGTTCTTATTTTACAGAAGTCACGTTTTCATGATAACTGGCAAGTGAGGTACAAATGGTTCTCTTTGCTCCCTACACCAAGAGTGAAAAGAAACAAAAGAGAGGTGGGGAGCAAACAAAACAAAGATACCCTGAATCAAAATAAACCGAAGGAGCAAGGAGTTTAGAGAAAAACCGCACCACTCCAAGCGCTTGCAAATGAACTAGAAATGAAAAAATGGAGAAGTGCTGTCAAGTGTTTCAAAGTAATGTCTTGTATACCAATTATACTTTCACGTATTGTATCCCTAACCGTGATAAATTAAAAACACAAAAATTACGTGTATCCATCCCATTACTTACTTTATCAGCTAGGATGAATTGTTTTCAAAGTAGCTATATAATTTTTTAAACTTAAAAACTTACTGCTTTCCCTGCTATACCAGAGGTATTAGAGGAACTACTGTATTCCAAAAATTCTGTATTGGATTTCAAAGTAAATACACGTTGTCAAGTTCTCTGAATCCAAAAAAGAGGTATTGTTACGTCCTCTGCAACGAAATACAACGATTTATGCAAATAAGATCTGTGAGAATTCCAGATTAATTTAGTGTCTGCTATTACTCCTAAATATTTGATGAATATTTCTAGAAGCTGCCATGTTAGTTGTTTCCCGTGCAGTTCCAATGGGAGTGGATTTTGATAGGATCTTAAGGAGAATATAGGTGTTTTCCTTTCGGTTTTATTGCTATTTATTAGTACTCGCCACGTTTTGAACCATTTACGTAACGTGAAAGGGTAGAACCAGACTGAAAATTCAATGCCATAGCCGGGATTTGAACCACGGATATTTTGGTCTCCGTCCAGCCGCTCTAACCCTTGAGCTACTATGGCCAACGTACCGACATGACATTAAATTCTCCAACTGACTCGTGTTTTTTCCGGTAAACCACTAGCACTTTTCATAAACACATGAGACAGCTAACTTAATGGCGGCTTACTATGCTGTAAGTACTTTAAGGCCCGGGCTTTATAGTTCGAACCACTATTAGGTACAGTTAATGGAAATTAATTGTTCTTTCACACTAGCCGTGTGTAGGACGCACCATGAAAGGGTAGAGCAAGACTGAAAAATTCAATGTCATAGCCGGGATTTGAACCACGGATCTTCTGGTCTCCGTCTAGCCGCTCTATAAGCCTGGGCTATAACTATAAAGCCCGGGCCTTAAAGTACTTACAGCATAGTAAGTCGCCATTAAGGTAGTTGTCTCATGTCTTTTTGAGAACTCCTAGTGGTTTATCGGGAAAAACACGAGTCAGTTGGAGAATTTAATGCCATGTTGGCACGTTGGCCATAGTAGCTCAATGGTTTAGAGCGGCTGGACGGAGACCAGAAGATCCGTGTTTCAAATCCCGGCTATGGCATTGAATTTTTCAGTCTAGCTCAACCTTTTCATAATGCGTCCTACACACGGCTAATGTGAAAGGACAATCAATTTCCATTTACATAACGTTTACATAATATTTAATGATATTTGTAAGCTCTTGATTACAGTACACAAGTCTGGATGCAAATAGAAAATAACGGTGTCATCGGCATGAGTGGCTGTGGATATAAGATTTGTATTTGGAAGGCTGTGCAAGAATATATTGAATAACAGTGGTTCCAGAATTGATCCTTGTGGAACTCCCGCTACAGTTGGTCGAAAATTGAATTTCTAACTATTCGCACTAAAATTGGCGTTGTGACATAAAACTTTCAATGATTCTGATGAGATAATCTGGGAGTCCAATTCTGCCTAGTTTTAATGCAAACCAACGTGCCATACAGTATCGAAAGCTTGAGCTATAAACATATCAGGGGTATATTGTTTCGTTTCAAATCCTTTTATGACGTTTTCGGTAACTCTCAGGGACTGATGAGTTATAAAGTTTCTGAATTAAAATAAAAGTGAATGCACCTTAAAGAAATAGAACGTGTCTCTAAATGAAATGTAAAGTAAAATAAAATTTAATTTCGGCAGTGAATCTTGATTTTGATAAACTGTATCTTTTTTAAATGAAAGCATTAAAAATATGTTCTATAGGTTTTTAATTTACTTTTGTGTAAAAAAAAATTGAAATCAAAGTTTATACCAGAAAATGCAGTATTTGTAAAGCAGAGCTTTATTAAAATAAAAGTGTTATCTGGCATTTTTGGGCTTCTGAAATTATTCTTAATAGAGCCCAGGGCTCCTAGAGCTTAAAGTTAACGGATATTCTTCTTTTCAGAGTCAGAAAAAAATCCCAGAAAATCTCGTACCTCTTGAGTGTGAAGTAGACACGCTACCTCCACATCTGACTTATTATTTAAGTATTTAAAGTTCCCCCTCTCTCTCCCTATTTAGGATTTGACCTAAGCTCTCAGGTCAATGGTTTTTAAGTGTTCCAAAAAGCACAGTTAGCACAAATTGTCAGTAGATTTATTGTTATGTAGAAGAACTCCTGTGGGAAGAAATTTCGGCAAACCTGCGGTATTGATATGATGCTGAAAATTGACGGCGTTGTTACCAAACAAAATATTTCTCTCTCTTTCTCTCCCTCTCTTTCACACATATACAAACACTACTGGTACTAGATTTCGTAGCTGAAATGCGATAGTGCTCCTTCAATTTAGATGGAGATAGAAGATTAATGAATGATCATAAAATTATCTGTTCATTTTTTGGATAGATTCTGAAAATAAAGGAACATATAGAAAGGAAAAGAAAAATATGAGGTGTTTTGCAGTTAGTGCAGAGTTCCTCAGTAAATAGGATCTAAGAACTCCGCAGTAAAAGATAAACATAAGACAAATCGCTCCATTGTTGGATTCCTGCATTTAACTTGGCAGTGTTTGTCCCTTCCCTTGCACTAATGGTCAGCTTTGTGGGGCTCCTAATGGAGGCTGGGCTAGACAAAAGACACTCGATCCAAGTGGTTTAGGGGACGCTGATGAGGTAAAGCCATTTGCATGTTGATTCGTGTTTCAGAATGATTGGAAGGGGACTGCCAATGCATGTGTTAACAGGTAAATCTCCAACCACTACCTTGATGGACAGTTTCTTAGCACTTCGCTCTCCGCTGTAGTATCCAAATGACGTGATGCATCGCTGAGTGTTATGCTCAAATGAGCTTCTACTGACATAACTGAGCATAGCGTTCCTCCTACCATATCCTAGATTCCGATGTGTGCTCGATGGTCATACTCCATTTCTGTGATCATGTCTCTGTGATGTTGGTCGCCGCTTGCCTCAGATACGTGTATACCTACTAGGAATTCCACTTGCATATTTGTAGATGAGAATGCCAAGGAGCTCTTGGCATTGACAATTACATCACGGAGTAGAAGTAATAGTAGTGCTAGTGGTAATAGTAATAATAATACTAATAATAATGATAATGATGATGATGATGATGATGATGATGATGATGATGATGATGATGATGATGATGATGATGATGATGATGATGATGATGATGATGATGATGATGATGATGATGATGATGATGATGATGATGATGATGATGATGATGATGATGATGATGATGATGATGATGATGATGATGATGATGATGATGATGATGATGATGATGATGATGATGATGATGATGATGATGATGATGATGATGATGATGATAATAATAATAATAATAATAATAATAATAATAATAATAATAATAATAATAATAATAATAATAATAATAATAATAATAATAATAATAATAATAATAATAATAATAATAATAATAATAATAATAATAATAATAATAATAATAATAATAATAATAATAATAATAATAATAATAATAATAATAATAATAATAATAATAATAATAATTAATAATAATACGGCTACAAAAACATATTTTTTTTAAAATTTACGTCCGCCCCAATATTAAGTTATATCGGACGGTGAATGAATTGGGTGAAATGATGCTCAAATGAGTCGAGTGTCCATGGAGCTTAGAGTTACCGACATTCGTCTTGAAGGATAAGGGAAAACCCTGGAAGAAACCTTATCTAGGTAGCTCACCCTGACCGAGATTCGAACTCGGGACATCTTGAACGTGAGGTAGACATGCTACCATCTACGCTATCGAGGCGGGCTACAAAAAGCATTGTATTGCAGCAAAGTTATTTTGGATATTATGACTTTGTGGGTTCGTAGAATTAAAAGGCCAAATTGCCAACATTCTAAATGTTCTTTTATTTCGGTAGGAAATACACTGTTCAATTCTCACGTAAGAACATTACATCACACATCACAATCTACAGCATCAAGGTCGATGACAATAACAAACATTAGCTTTCGTTACAACGCTTCACAGCTGACTCTCGTTTTACACCAACACTCTTGTTACACAACTACCCTGTTTCAACTTGTCACATCCTTAAATACCTCATTCATAATTCGAGAGATTTCCAGAATACTAAAGAACCCAAAATAATCCAGATGTTACCAGAAATTTCCATTTATCTTAGTTTGTTTCAGTAAGTCTTTTGTCAAAGCTATCTTAATTTACCGGCCCTTTTGTGTACACTAGCCGCGCTATTGTTAACTGCTTATGCAAGCTCGTGAAACATTATCCACCGTCTTTTATCTATTTACGCCGAAACTTTTATGCCTGTTACCGCGACAATATTATTACTATTCAAATTGAAAATTTCCTGAATCTAGAAAAAAAAAAAAAAAAAAAAAAACCTGACACTATATTTACATGGCTTCATTATCAATTCTTCAACAAACTATCATTACATGAAACCGTTATTTATGGTTGAAACCAAGTAAGAGTTGTTTATTAATTTCGGAATGTTGGTTGACATTTGAAAAGTGTTAAATGTTTTCTCAGTGTAATTTAAATGCGATTACAGATATAAGGAAAAAAAGACAAAAAAAAATCAGAGAGAGACACGAGTTAGAAACGATAAATTTATTATATAACTGTTTAGTGGTAACTATAGAGACGGAAAAAACTTCTGGAGACGCTACTAGAACATTTTTCTCAGTGTTTAAGAAGTGCTTATGAAAACCTTGTGCATAAGTACGTTTTCAATTTATTATTGTCTGTGTAGAATAACTAATCATCTTTAAATCAATATAGGAAAGATTATTTCACTGACCAAGGTGCGAGAAAAGGTCGATCCGAGCCTACGACTAAAATACGAGGGCTGTTCCATAAAAAATGATCACATTTTTTTCTTTGTTTTTCTTTTGTTTTTTCTTTTGACAACGTAGCTTGTCAAAAAACTTATACAAAGACCAACAGTAATCCGCAAGCATTACTTCATTCCAACGGCCCTGATATCTTTGTGCCATAACAGAAATGTCCTGATGGAATCTCTCCCCATGTCCAACACTAACAGCTCCACAACTAGGAGGGAAAAAGTCTAGGTGGGAGTGGAGAAAATGGATCTTAAGGGACATGTTGTATCCAGGGTTACGGTATTTTTGCAGGAGCACTGTCACCAAATGCTTGTAGTTATCTCTTTTGTTGCCTAAAAATCCATGAACAACACCCTTGAAGGTTTCCCAAGCTTCCCTTTCTTTCCTCTCCAAAACTTGATCAAATGCAGGATTGTTTACAAGTTCTCTAATTTGTGGTCCGACAAAAATGCCTTCCTTAACTTTTGCATCACTCAATTTACAAAATTTCTCTCTGATTGTGTTTTGTTATTTGACAGGTGTGCCAACTACCAAAAAATTTCCCCAAATTTAAAATGTTCACTCTAAAAAAATGAAATATCACTTTATCTTCAAAACAAGGGCTAATCTATCATTTTTATTTTTATTCTTGAATTCAGCATATGGAAGTACATGTAAACTCACTATTTGAAGGCCCCAAACATTTTCATTGTTGCCCTGTGTAATTTCAGGAACATTTACGGCCCGAATCATATTTGTTTAAAAACACTTTCTGTTGTTTTTAATCTTCTCAGAAATATATCTTTAAGATATCCATATGTTTAAGACCTTTGCTGACAAATAGTAATGCATAGCTTCAATTTTCTATGAATTACGTATGAAATCGAATTAATTTATAATTATACATAATCATGAAGCCATAAACAGTAAAACACTTATAAAGAAAAGAAATACAGAGGTTATTCAACACTAAGGTTTAGATCAAATACCTTTTTATATCTTTTCCGTAGAGTAGCAAGTGTTTTAAAATATTACATGTTGAAAATGTATTTCCCGCCTCTGTAGCGTAAATGGTAGTGTGTCTGCTTCACGTTTAAGAGGTCCCGAGTTCGAAACTTGATCTGGCTGAGTTATCTGGTTAAGATGTTTTCCCCTGGTTTTCCCTTGTTCTGGAAGATAAAATATTAGGCAATCTTAAGCTCTATGAATCTTGGGCTCATTTGAGAATCATTTCAACCATTTCATTCATCATCCAATATAATTCAACGTTAGAGGACGTAAACTAAGAAGAATTCTTGGGAAACAATTTACCTTAAGAGGATGTAAATTGTATGTTTGTTTGTTTGTGTTTGTGTGTGTGTGTGTGTGTGTGTGTGTGTGTGTGTGTGTGTGTGTGTGTGTGTGTGTGTGTGTATGTGTGTGTGTGAGATTCTACAGGCATAACCTCAAGAGGTGGTAGACGTTGAATTGGTCGATTTTTGTTGAAATTTATTGTTTTTAGTCCTGAATAAGGATAGTACTGAGCCCAAAATTTTTCCTATACCTTGTAAATGTTGTAATTTGTGTAACCAAAGCTTCTGACACAGCGAAAGTACTGATGGAGCCTTCAATTTTAACACGTGGAAGCTCATGGTTTAAATTTCTAGACACTTGTAGTTGCCGATGAGTCACTTCGTTATTAATATAGAAACAAATGGTATGGCTGTTGCACTTTTATCACATCAGTTCCCATTTGCTTCTGTGCACCTGTAGGTTAAATTTGGCAAACACGTGAGCCTAATAAATAATTTCTGCAAGCTTCCTTCGCTGCAAACCAGTTTGGTGCAATTGTCAAAATTCCTCCCTCTAAACACAGCATAGGCATTTCCTGGCGGGTCCCAGTACACCTGCACCGAGAAGGAATGACGCCCTGTGAAGGCGTCTGTTGTAGCTGATGTGACCCCACATGCAGCACGTGTCGCATGACATCATCAGGCTGCTGGCTCACGAAACAATTAAGTTTTTCCGGGAAAAAACAACCTTGCTCTACCTCTTCTTTTTGGTTTTATGCCTTTTTTATTTGTTGTCGCTTAACTTCATATTCGTGCTACATGCATTTAGAAAAAGAAAAATCTGATATGATGATATGTGGGAAATGAATAGCAGTACAAACAATTATACGTCATTTAAACTATAGAATGTAACAAAATATACATTTTATATGTAATAATAATCTGTCTCTTATAATTCAGCAATTTTGCGAAAGATATTCAGAATCAAGGACTTCGTAGGCTATTCGCAGAAAGCTTATATGCCTTTTATTTATCATGCAAACATCTTAAACCATATTTAATGATTATGGTAGAAGCAAAGAACATATTATAATTAGAACAGGAATCAATCTTGAACAGTCTTGTGTCAGAACCAAATTAAAGTTAGACCTACATAAATCGGTATATGTGATGTTTAAGGGATGATGTTTAAGTCAAAAGAGACCCTACTATTAAATTCTATAATATAAATATAAAAACACACAAAACGTTTAAGTATTTATGCATAAAATTATATGGAAATTACTTCTAAACAGCCATATGAAGTATGTAAGAGAAAAGGCAGTAAATGTCATTATGAAATTAGCGTCAATTGGACTAAAGAGCTATATAACTCCTTTTACAGCAACAAGGATATATCATATGAGTTTTGCTATAGGTATAATAGGATATGGCACAAGTGCATGGGCACATAGGTTAAGGGTCAAACCCTGTGCAAATTTAATCCGAAAAACTCAGAGGCAAGTACTACTTCGCATCAGCGGAGCTACAAAAACGACATCTACTTTGGCCCTAATAATACGAGCGCTGTTCAATCAAGAATGATCACAATTTTTTTTTGACAACGTACCTCTTTACTCATCCTCATAATTTTGATGGTCCTTCTTAAAATAGTCTCTCCTGAATGTGATGTACTTGTCCCAGCGTTTCTGACAATCTTCAAAGTCATGCTGGAAACCAATTTTTGAGGGATCCTTCAAAATCGCCTCCGCAGCCTTCACCACTGCTTCTGATGATGGATAATGCCCCCCACGACGGCGATTCTTCAAGTTAGGCAATAGAAAAATGTCAAATGAGGCCAAATCCGGACTATAAGGAGGGTGAGGGACGCACTTCACGATGATTTTTGCAAGATATTCAGCAACAATATTGGCAAAATGCGGCCGCGCAGTATCGTGGTTTAGCATCCAGCCTGCTTCACAGAAATGTGGTCTTTTGTGCCTGATGTGGACTTGCAATATTTTCAGGACATCCCTGTAGTTTTGTCCAGTTACTGATGTGTGTGCAGGTACAACATGCTGATAAACCATTCCATGAATATCAAAGAATGAGATGACCATAACTTTCCCAGCAGAAGCAACCACTTTTGCTTTTGGGGGGGGGTTGGTGATGAAGGAGATTTCCACACTGAGCTTTGCTGTTTGCTCTCAGGATCAAAATAATGTAGCCAAGTTTCATCAGCAATGATTACGTTTGAAAGAAACTCCGGGTCTTCCTCTAACATCAATTTTAACTGCATGTTACCTCCATTGCAGAGCTAGGCGATACTGAACATGTCTGAATTTGGCTGGTTCTTACAGGCGGGAACCAGGAGTACCAACAATGAAACTACTACGGCGTGTTTGTTTCACATTAAGCTAACAGAATATAATACGATTGAATATTAATGTGAAAAATTATGTCCGTAAAAAATTATGATCATTCTTTGTTGAAAAGCCCTTGCAGTAGCGGGAATTTTGCCTATTGACTACATCATTATATTAAGGGGTACAAGTTACTAGCTAAAGAAAGAAGACTATGGGAATGTTTTTAAAAGTATAGAAAAAAGATGCAATACTAAGAAAGAACTGAAAAATGATTTATTACAAGAATGGCAGGAAGAGTGGAAAATGCACACGTAGGAAGAAGAGTACATGATTTATTTCCGGACATTAAAGAAGGGCTAAGATTGGAACACATAAAACCAAGAAAAGGACTTTTTTCACTTTTTTTACAGCACATAGCCCATATAATGTAGTTCAATAAAGAATAATCATAATTTGTTTACGTCATAATTTTTCACACTAATATTCAAATTGGGTACCTCCGGCAAGGCCTAGGCCATCCGGAGGGGGTAGAGGGTTGCCTCATAAGTCCCGGGTGCTAGCCTGCAGAGCTAGTAGCTGGTGTGCTAGATCACCGGCGGCCCTACCAAGGTCTTTTGGTAGCTGGTTCATTAAGGACCGGCGCGTAAGTGGCGTATCCACTTCCGTCCCGTCTGCAGTGTGCAGGGGGGGGGGCAGTTTATAAAATAGGTACTGTCCTACGGTAAATATACCCGAGAGGCCTGGGTTCTGGTCCTACGGGTCTAATGGGAGTAGATCCTCGCATTTAATGTCATCGCCTGCGGTGCCGTATGTAGTAAAAGCGGACGTTAAACTCTACACATTTTTTGTGTTTGGAGCTATTTACGGGACAGCTGAAGAACTTTTGCTTTGAATGGTCATCTTGGACACGAGACCTGCAGAACCTTTACATTCTGCAGTCAAAATAATGGGTTGCTTCCCTTGAATCTGTCCCGGAAAATGCTAAGATAATTTTTGAGGTGTGGAAGTTGTCATACTTATTGAGTTCTTGGAAGTAAGAAAAATGATTTATGGAAAATGCTACAATATCTTCTGTGTCGATTTGATAAGAAGTTTAGGTGACCCGTCCCTATCTGTTGAGACAAAAAGTGCTGTTTCACCATCGCCAGGCATTCATCCGGTGTTACCGCAGCTAAAAGTGCATGAACTGCATTACGCATTGCTGCCGTATACAATAGTATATGGCCGACCTGGTTCTCTGCGATTTTGTTTTCCAATCATGACGAAATAGCTCACGGGAACAACATTTAAATCAATTGGGGAGGTCATCGTCAAGACGGAGCTCCGCAATTCCTTCAATTTTTGGAGGGATTAAGAAATTGGCAGGAACGTTGGGATAAGTGTCTATCTCTAAAGGGGAACTATGTTGAGAAATAAATAGGGTGTTTGAATAATACGACATATTCATTCCTAATACCTTTACCTATTGGGGTAAAACTGTTACAGTTGACTAATGGTGAACTGCAATAGCAGAGAACTATTTTCTGTAGCTCCAAATGACAGGTTGCGGTCAGGTGAATCATAGGTACCTTACATTAATTAACAAACAAGAGTGCCGCGTGGCGGTACCCGCACGTGAGTAACACGTGTGTCGTGTGCAGGTATGGTCCTTCCACAGATGTTCCACCAAATTACGATAATTAGTGGCTCGCGATCGGGCTTTTCGAGGGAGGAAATTGTGACGTGATCACTTAAAACATGTCACTATATGGCTAAATATGCCGTGCATCACGGAAGTCGCAAAAAGCAATAAAAACATTTGACATTAGTCATACGGGTCGAGAGCAAACATAGCGTACATTTTTGCAGACAGATGTTGCTAAGCACAGAAGCACAAGCATCATTTTAGGGTATTAAGAATAGCTTTTCAAATAAATCTTATTTGCTGCATTCACATTAAATTATTTACCCATTCTTCTACAACTTCTTACAAAAGCTCATTTTTGTCTACATCTTGTTACTTTAAATAAGCTTCCATTATACATTTATACATTCTCGGTGTGGTAAGATTTGTCTATATCTTACTATTATACAAAAGCCATTCCTTATGGCCATGATTTCACGGAATATTCCAGTAACTTTTAGATATACATTATATTTGTCTTACAAAACCTTAAACCTCGTACTATTAATCAAACTTGTTAGAAAATTCCTCACCTTCTTATCAGGAAGCAAGCCAGGTGAAAAGATGACTAGATATCAACGTTTCGGGAGTGTACATCTCTCCCATCTTCAGGATATTTATAAAATGTTATAACCACAAATGAATCACTGGATATAATACAACTATAAACAAAGACAAAACACTATCAAATTCGCATTACTGAACAAAAGACTGTTTTCAGTAAATTAAATGCCAGGTCAGGAGATGGCGTGAGTATAAAAAATTGTGTCAAAGGAACGTAACTACTTAACTTGATTATCAAGCTGTATTGATCTTTGCTTCTTAAATCGACGGATTTCCATTTTAAGGCCGGTTTCCAAGAGGAGATGAACTGAAATCCAGCATCACGATTAAGCGTGCTCCTTTCAGAGGATATCGCCAAAGCCTCCTTAATTCTCCACTCCCAGTAACGGTTGCATATTTCCAAGATGGTTGTCTCCCAAAAGTTGGCTCTATGGTCGTTATCAAAACAATTCTCTGCCAGCCCAAACTTCTCAGGTTACATTAAACGAATGCTCCGTTCATGTTCGTTTATTCTGGTAGCGATGGTCCTTCCGGTTTGTCCTATATACGATGTCCCACATTCACAGGGAATGCGGTGCACTTCCGGAACTTGGAAGTCCAATTTGTTTTTCACTGGTCTCAACAGATGTTTAATCTTCGGAGGTGGCTTGTGGATGGTCCTGATGTTGTATTTGGTGAGAATTCTGCTAATTCTGCCGGATAGATTGCCGGTAAACGGGATGCAGGCTGTAGCGATAGGCTTCTGATGGAAATTGACGGATTTCCATTTTTAAGGCCCGTTTCAAAGAGGAGCTGAACTGAAATCCAGCATCAGCTCCTCTTGGAAAACGGCCTTAAAATGGAAATCCGTCGATTTAAGAAGCAAAGACAATACATCTTGATAATCAAGTTAAGTAGTTACGTTTCTTTGACAGAATTTCATATACTCACGCCACCTCCTGACCTGGCATTTAATTTACTGAAAACAGTCTTTTGTTCAGTAATGCGAATTTTGATAGTGTTTTGTCTTTGTTTATATTTGTGTTATATCCAGTGTTTCATTTGTCGTTATAACATTTAATAAATATCCTGAGGATGGGAGAGATGTACACTCCCGAAACGTCGATATCTAATCGTCTTTTTACATGGCTTGTTTCCCGAGAAGAAAGTGAGCATATTCGTTGCCAAGAAAGCTTCATGTCTTATTGTTAGAAACATTTTTGGCAAAACAAAAACTAACGAACACCTTCCCACATAAAGGATAGTTTAGGGTGGGTTTTGGTGAAAGGGATTAAAGTACAATTTTGTGTGCGACATTCTTGAAATATTAATTTTAATACAAAGTTTGGTAATTAATTGGTTTCATGCATGATCACATATACTTGTGGAATACTTTCAACACATTGAACAACAAATCTCATATGCGATTATCACTTTCAGTCCAATAACAATTGAAGGGGAATTTAATCTAACGCTATAGTATTAGAGATTCTTAATCGATGATGAGATGTTACACTTTTTCAAGGCTATGTAGCATTTTAATAAACGAATTTAATTTGCAATGTATTTATGATTTTATTATTTTATATATGATGTCAGTAATTTTATGCTTTATTTTTAATTTAAATTTCAAAACGCTTTCTTTTGGAGTAATTTCATTGAATTCTTGGCTATAATGCACCCTTTTATTACATAGTAAACTTAACAAGTAAGAGAAACTACAACGGAGTATAAAGGTCGATATTACAGAAGGAATTCGCGGAAAAGCATGCACAGGTAGATAGTGATGTTTCAAAAATTAATTTTTATTTAGTTTCTGTTAAACCGTTAGCTTTAAAATTATGTATACGAGGGGGTGTCGTAAAGCTTTAATCATCACCCTTTAAAACATGTGATAGAGAGTTTGTGTTGATATGCGCTTGTTAGTTTTTCTCTACGTAGTTACTATCCAGATTTACACATTTTCCCAGCGTTTCTTGACCTTACGAACACCTTGATTGTAAAAGTCTGCAGAATTCGCTTTAAAGCACGCTTCCACTTCATTAATGACGTCATTTGTGTTGTCAAATCGGCGACCACGCAACGGATTCTTCATTTCCGGGAACAAGAAAAAGTCACTTGGTGCGAGATCAGGCGAATAAGGCGGATGCTGTAAGATCTCAAAGCTACATTCCCTTGTTTTGTCAATTGCAACTTGAGATGAATGAGCTGGTGCATTGTCAGACATACTCACCGAGGTCTACTTCCCATTAGTCCCGGCCCCGTAGGACCTGAACCCGGGCCTCATCTGTTATTTCCATTAGGACAGCACCTATTTTATAAGCTGCCGCCCCCCCCCCTCCGCCTGCACACGGCAAGCGGGACGGAAGTGGATACGCCACTTACGCGCCGGTCCTTAATGAACCAGCTACCAAATAACCTTGGTAGGGCCACCAGTGTCTAGCTCACCAGCTACTAGCTCTGCAAGCTAGTCCCCGGGACTTATGAGGTAACCCTCTACCCCCTCCGGGCGGCCAATGTTAGCCTGGCCAGAGGTACCCAATTGCCCGTGGGTGACGGGAACCAACTGCCCCCTCGAGACCAACCCAATCCGAACAGCTCCCATTCGGGAGGGGCTCGTCATGTTCGGCCCGAGGTTCCTCTAGTAACGTCAGAGGTACCACGAGTGCTAGGGGTCCGTAGCGCCCGCACTTTGGCAGCTAAAAGGGACGGATCCCTTCCCCTACGGGAGCATTGTTAGACAGAAGACGAACAACTTTGGAGAGCATACCGTGTCGTTTCTTGATCAGAGCTGCTCGTAAGTTGTGTAGAAAATTGCAGTAGTATCTGCCAGTGATCGTTTGACCCTTGACAAGATAATCTGTAAGGATGACTACACGACAGTCCCAGAAACCTGAAATATGACCTTTCTAACTGAATTTTGCACCTTTGCCTTTTTGGGAGGCGGGAAATCGGCATGTTTCCATTCAGTGCTCATGGGTTTGGTCTCTGGATCATACTGATAGATCCAGGATTCATCCATGGTTACCAGACGACCAAAAAGTCATCTTCATCCTGTTCCAACATCATCAACATCTATCTTGAAAGGTCACGCCGTGTTTGCTTTTGGAAAGGGGTTAGAAAACATGGAATCCACCGTGCAGACACCTTAGACACGTGCAGTTCGTCATGAATAATTTTCCACACACTACCATAACTAAGATGTGTCTCATTCATGATCATTTGGATGATTGCTCGTCTGTCTTCTAGTATTAAACACTCCATTTTCTTTACTGTGACAGTTGACGGTCTACCAGCTCTTGGCTCATCTGTGAGGGTCATGTGACCAGTTTGAAAATTCCTTTTCCTCCTCACAATAGTGTCATACAATGGGCAATCATTTCCATAAACAGCCGTCATCTCATCATGGATTTTTCGGACAGGTTTGCCATTAAATGTAGGAACTTAATCACACTACGGGCCTCAATTTTCTCCATCTTACACCTCAGTCACATCTGGCATTCACTGTAAAAAAGAAAAAAGGACTAAAATGACTGAAACTACCAAAATTATGTCCCGAGGGCTTAATGATGACACTGATAAATTTTCATTGCTTTAGCATAAGAACTACCGGGTGATAATTAAATCTTTACGATACCTCCTCGTATTATTCGGTTTATTGACTTCTTTAGTTCAACTGTTGATTTAAACATGGCATTCTATGTTTTGTTTTTCTACTCAATTTACTTAGATTTTTCATACTTAGATGCAAAATATTTAAGCACATGGAAACCAACATTTTACTGGATATTTCTGTAAACTACCACTTTTTGATATGGCATAGGTTTTGTCTAGATATTTAAATAATGCGAGAGAAAAATGTTTGTGAAAAGAAATATTTGCTGTTTTTTAGATTACACAGTGTGATTTTGTTTTGTTCTCTAGGAAAATAAGATTGGGGAAGTATTTTGTATACATAAAATTGCTTTTTATATAATGAGAGGGAGAGAAACTAAAGACGAATTGCACACAAAATCATAGTAGGAAAGTGCACCTGAAGTATGAGTTGAAGGACATTCTGGCGTGTCTCGTATACGATTTTATTACCACTTTAAACGAACGTTTACCTTTTAGTTTTATAGTAATTATTTGAGAAGCATAAAGACTACCTATAGCCTATCTAAATTAGGTCATCATTAATTCAGCACCATCTATAACCAAAATTTAAAGCAACGCCATTTGATAGCTTCTTAATGACATCTCAGTGACTTAAAGAAGAAATTAGAATGAAATATAAGCACACACGTTTCAAAATATTTATAGATCATTGTTTATCCTGAGCATTATAATAAAGTGTTTAACTGTAGTATTGAATGACGATGCTGTTTATAACAATTCTCTCGCTACCCTTTGAGGTTTGATCTCTATTGTTAAATTGTGAAATTACTGACTTATATCATAACCCGTCACACTAATGCTTCACAACGTAGAATACGTCCACACTTTGTAAAACATCCCATTGTGACTGTCTGTTGTTATTTCGCGTGTATTGCAAATACCACAGACCATGCATTTATTTCCGCTATAGGAGTGAAGACATCTGCGAAACTGTCGTGCTACCTGTCGCATCTGCCAGTGAGTGACGTCACAAAGCCAACCCTTCCTCGTAGCACTTCCAATTAACTCCTTTCCGCTAATTCCATATCCACCCACCCCTCTAACCCCCTTGCTATTCCCGTCCAATTAATAAGGGTAGAAATTGGTGCAGCGAGAGTCCCTGGTGGCTTTGCCAACAAGATGCAGAGCTTTTGTTCCAGCGATGATGCTCGTAATGATGGCAATGGGATTTTAAAAACGAGGGGGGAAGGGTTAGAAGTCACCAGGGATCGGCATAGTATCCAAAAAACGCGAAAATAGCGAAAAAATGCACGGATTACAAGTGTAATTATATCTGCCCTACTCAAGCAGTGGACCCATGGGACTTTAGGGACCGAACCCCTTTCTCTTCTACTGTGATTTAACAGGTATTGCTTATAAGAAAAGTGTTGGAAGATTTGGAAACGACTCTTAAGAATAAGTTTCACCGCGCATTGTTACTGCCCTAACACCGACTTATATACAGGTTGTTTCAAAATGACACCGACGGATTATAGCCTCTGCGTAGTTTATAACTTAACTAGTCCGAATTTTGGTGTCGCAACTTCGAAGCTCTCATAGGTATAATTTTATGCAGTATTATATATTACATGACTTTGTGATTAGGCAGTGCAGGAACCGCTGGTGTACGAACCTCAAAAGTTGGTATTGGGACACACCAGCCACGAAAACAAAAACATTACTCTTTACTCTCTATGAGTGACCCTAGCCTACCTTTCAGGTAATGGGGCAAAGGGCAGCTACTTGTGAAAAAGTCGACTAATAACTCGGACAGTTGCAAGTTTGCTCTTCAGTGTAAAACTATACATTCCGTCCTAACAGGGAGGACTTTGCGCGTACTTAGATAACAAATCCAAGCAATATGGAGCGCTATACGAACGTCGAAATGACGGATATGGTTTTGATGTATGGAAGAGCTGAAGGGAGTTCAACGAACGCACGATTAATTCAGTTTCATTAATAATATAAATTGCAAAAATAGTTACATCAATGATAATATTTATTTGCTTAACTTCAGAACATTTTGTTATTATCTTAATTGTACAATACTTTCAACCACTTACTGTAAATATCAACAGCTTCCTTTTCGGTTACAAATGCTTTATTTAGTATAATCAAACACGTGAAGTAAAATGCTCGTCTTATTGTATAAGCCATTTAGTTTTGGATAGTTTATCTACAATACTTTGATGTTGTTTTCTGTTCTGTTTATCATTTAATGCTTCCATCCTCAACCTCACTAACATTAACTTCCCTCTAAAAGGTATAAGTTGCATATGTCCACCAGTGTATTTGCCATCCTGGACTGCTTTAACGGAATTTTGGAACACGTTAAACTCTCAAAAGCAATAATTAAGCAATGGTTTATTTATTTCGGTCTGATAAGCCAAAGAAATTCTCACCTAGTAGCCAGCTACTGCGGAATATGCTGGTATGTTTACAAACAGTTACAGCACGGGGCACGGCCTGTGACCTATACCTGCAAACTCAGACAGCGTGAGGCACGTGTCGTTGTCCATGTCACTACCTAATCCACAGTCATTCTGGAGCGTTTTTATGTCGCTCAATTGGCGTATCACATAGAAGCTGAGCAACTATACTCCTCCACAGGAGAGAAAGTCTCCGGGGGGCGAGACGCAGGGTGTTGGTCGAAGGTCCCCACACCCTCCCTGGACAGGTTCATGACACCCCATGTCAGTACAGTTACAGACCATTCAAAAACATTCTGACGGCTTCTACTTTTGTGAATGAGTCTTCTCGGCTTTAATGTACAGAGTGAATAGGGCGCATGTTTTTTTAACGGTCTGCTCCTTGTATAGCAAGCGTTCTCTGCCACACACATTCGCTGTCCATGTACCACAGCACATTCCTTACAGCGATTTTCTTTGCGTTGCTATACTATACTTCTATAAGTTCGTTTGGTGTCGGTTTGAAACACTCTGTATAAACAGAAAAAAACCTATTGTCAAAATTCGAGCGCATGAAGATTAAATATAAAAAAATTATCATCAGATATTTATTTTAAAGGATATTAGAGCAAAAATATATCACAATTTAAGGGTTTGAAGCAGGTTATTATAAGTATAAAAATACATATATACAAATATAATAATTTGTGACTTAAAACTTCACGTATCTTATAAGAAATGCTGATAATTCTTATTAATTCTCCGGGCTCGCGCTTTCATGTTATACACATCTTCAGCCGGAAACAAAGCTGTCGCCATCGTTACGAACACTAGATGTCGATATGTTCTTGGTAGTATTACCAAAATCTGAAAACAAAACAAATTTACAAACATAATCGACTGACGGTATTTCAAAATTCATTACGCGATGTTTGTCTTTTTAAAAATAAATATCTTTTTCCAAACCATTAAATTTATCGGATCATTTAATTGTTGTAATAATTTAACTTCTGGATTTATTTAATGGTTAAATGACCAAAAATGGACTGCTAGGGCCGATTTATTAGTTTGCTTATAATTAATGTTACGAAAATTTACTTTCGTCCTGGTTTCTAAATTACGTTTTGTCTTTCCAATATAAACTTTATCACAATCGAAACCATTAAGCTGATAAATACGAGATTTTTTATTATTAGAAATTTTATGTTTTATAGAGAAATTTAATAAATTTTTAATACTATTTCTTTCTGGATTCAAAACTACGTTTCGTCTTTCCAAAATAAACCTGATCACAATCCAAACAATTAAATTGATAAATACCAGATTTTTTATTATTAGAGTTTTATCTTTTTTTTAAAAATGTAACAAATTTTTAATACTATATTTATTTTGAGGAACTAAAGTTATACCAACTTCTTTGAAAAATTTTTGAAAATGTTTATTAAACCAAGGATGGTAGGTACATTTTTTAAAATTATAATCATCTTTTATTTTTTAAGGGTAGAAATATCATTAACAGTTTTTTTGATATTAAAATTTTTCAATCTTATTTTCTATAAAATCTTTATTATAACAATTAATTAAAGCAATATTTATAATATGTTTATATTCTTTATTAAATTCATGTTTATTCAGGAGTATATTTATTAATCTATAAATCAAACTATTAAAAACAGCAAATTTATGTGAAAGAGGATTAAAACTTTTATTTTTTATGTAATTATCAATATGAGTAGACTTCCTATAAATACCAGAGTTTAATTTATTATTATTTATTATTATCTTTAGACCTAGAAAAGGAAGAAATCCATTAATTTCAGTTTCTAATGTAAATATTATAGCTTTATCTCTCAAATTTTGTAGTTTTAAAGCGTCGTTTATGAGTTTATCAGGAACAATTGATAAAATATCATTAACATATTTATACCAAAGTTTAAATTTAAACGGAGTGCTTTAGTGACTTGTTTTTTCGAAATATTGAACAATGATTTTTGTAAGCCAGAAGCATCTGCCAAATTGAAGCCCCTAGCAAACTTAAAAATAAGTGGTGCTTTGCTGTATTTATATTTAAAGTATAAATAATGGACCTACATTTATAAAATATATATGAAACTGAAGATGAAAGCCAAGATAATACTCCGTCCAAAACTAAAAATATATTTTGTGGCAATTTTTCGTATGTAGTTTTGCGTTTAGGAAGGGCCTGTTAATCAAGGAGCCTATACGACAGGCATCTTGTTAAGTATTCATCGTGTTGAATTGGATGTTCCCCATTACATTAAGCGATGTTTACCGTATCCTCAAGCATAGCCTGTGACTGAGTTCAAAGCCAAACAAGTGCAATCAAACGTGAAGCTGCTTGGTCGCTAAGCAACCACTCTGGTGAGAAACCCATTCAGGAACTTTCTGCACGGAGGTAATTAGTTGTGATTCAAGGTGATTATTTAAATTGCCTCAAGCTTAAATCTGTTTGTTCTTGCGGTTCGTTGCCCAGGAAACTTGAAGTGAGCTTGAGCTGTTGTCAATAGCAGGGCCTTTGTTTTTCAAACTCAACGTTATAATCTTCCTCTTGTTCTTACGTATCTTCCCCTTCTTTATCTGTAAAATATAATGAAACTGTAAGCAACTCTTTTCCCTAATTTACGATTTTAATTAGAAATTTATTTGAAATAAGATAAGGTGCTTTTCATAAAATCTTTTTAATATTACAATACTTTATTCATTACATTCACTTGACTTTCTCCACATAGTATTATTTACCTCCATACGAGAGTGGTTCAAAAGGTAATGCCTCCTATTTTTTCTCTCTTTTAATTGCCAAGAAAATTGAATCCAATTTACATAGCTTGAAAGCTACAACATTGACGATTAATTTGTCACTATTCAATATAATCTCCGTCCTTTTCCACAGTGATTGTCCACCTTTTAACTAAGGCATGTATTCCAGTATGGTAAAACACACGGTCTTGCTTCCTAAGCCATTGACGCACGGAAGTTTTCACAGCCTCCTCATCTTCAAAATGAATCCCACGATGAGCTTCCTCAAGTGGCCCGAACAGATGCAAGTCTGATGGTGCCAGGTCAGGGCTGTAAGACTTGCCATCCCAATTTCTCAATTTCTGCAGTGGTGTAACGGCTGGTGTGTGGTCTTGTATTGTCATGCAAAAGAAGAACATCCGCCATAGTTTTTGTCGGGCGATCTCGGCGAAGACGTACTTTCAGATTTTTGAGAGTTCTGACGTATTGGTCAGAATTTATTATGCATCCCTGCTCCAAAAAATGAATCATAAGCACACCCTCTGCATCCCAAAACACTGTCGCCATAACTTTTCCTGCCCACCGCTGAGTTTTGAATTTTTTTCTTCGGTGACGTTGTGTGATGCCACTTCATTGACTGCCTCTTTAATTCAGGTTCAAAAAAGTCAACCCACGTTTCGTCTCCAGTAACAGCATTTTCCAGAAACCCTTCTCCCTCCAAATAATAGCGCTGCAAGTGTTCGGAGGTTAATGTTTTCCTTGTTTCTTTGTTTTCGGCGGTTAACATTCTTGGTACCCAACGTGAACAAACTTTTGAGTAACCCAGTTTTTGAATAACCGTCATCACACTGCCTTTACTGAGGGACTCAATGTGAGACAATTCACCTGTTGTTACCCGGCGATCACCACGAATGATGTCATCGACTTGCTGAATGTTGCATGGAGTCACTGCAGTCATCGGCCTGCCTCTTCGCTTTTCATCTGCCAATGGTGTTTGCCCTTCAGCTTCGTTACAGCGAGAAACCCATCGTCTAACAATGCTGACATTCACCGTTGCATCACCATACACGTTTTTTAGCCTTTCGTGAATGCGAATTTGCGTTTCACCGTCCGCAGTCAAAAATTCAATCACAGAACGCTGTCTCATACGAATGTCGATGTCAGCCATTTTGCGGTGCTGCCACCTGTTGACTTAGGAAGTTACTACTGCAAGGGATTGGAGAAGAAGGTTTGAGGAATTGCGCCAAATTCAAAGTTTTCACATAACTTATTTAAGGAAAGAAATAGGAGGCATTACTTTTTGACCCAGCCTCATATATACTCATTGCAATCTTCGTTTTAGGTGTAAGGATTACAAACGAAACCAAAATTATATCACATGTGTAAAACGAAGTCACCATATCCTTGCTTTGAAATATTACACTCTCCATAAGATCGAGAAACAACTGAAAAGCGGTGTACTAAAAATGACAGTAATGAAAGTTCAAATATATAACTAATATCTCGGAATTGCCTAATGACATACAAATTTTTTTTGTAGTAAATTGTGTGTTTTAGATATCTACACTTTTTCTTTCTGTGCCATCCATCTACAGTGATAAAGGCGAAGTACTGTGTTACACATAATTGATTTTGAGATTTCACAGCAAATACATGTTTTAAGGTCCCCTAAATCCAATAAAAACCGTTTTAGAAAATGATCTGTATGTCTGAGAAATTCAAAGCGAGAACACCGTAAGTTGAAACCGAAGTGGGGTCAATACAAAACTTGGTGTATGAATTCATTATTTCCTAAAGGAACAACAAGAACACTTTGAGGAAATCCTCCACCCCAAATACCTATCCGTTACATGGAAGTTATTTTGAACCTTTTTATTTTCCAAAAATGGTTTTTGGTTTTGTTTAAAATAATACAAATTTAAGGTATTTTCATTACAAACAAATCGTATATCTTGCTTTTTATGGGAATATCTTGTAAAGTACTCTAAAGCGATTTTGTATAATTGGTAAACTTTAAGAGGTACACAAAAACTGATATTAAATATAAGGCAGACCTCTTAAAACCATCAAATTTTAATGTCAATAAACATTTGTGACCACTATTTATTCCCAAGTATCCTTTATTAAGAGATAAAATATTCTATTAGTTCATAACTTTTTGAAGAACTGCTGTTGTCAATTATTATTTATGGCAGTGTCACTGAAAGAGTAAGGCTAAATATATAGCAGTTCACATTTAAACCTCTACCTATTTAATTTCCTCTATTGTGTAAAATAGCTATATTCTCAAAACTTCATCTTCGATAATATGAAATAAGTAGATACATGTATTAGCTTTCGTAAGAATGATGTGCAGAAACTATATAAAACAAATGATAACATGCAGAGGAAGTGATATGCCTATAGCAATAAGAATTTCTAAGTGGTAAGTCGCTGTTCTGTTTCTTCTTGTCATCATAGGGCGGCCTTCAATTTAAAAATGTGACTGTCGCTTTAGCATATCGTACGATGGTGGCTGGTAAGTCTCGGGCCTCATATAGAAATGACGCCACTAGGCATACTAGCTTGTATCCATAGTTACAGGTCAAATACTTGTTTAGTTTTTGAATGCCAGCATTTTAAACCATGAGGTTTTAAACCATGTAGAGGTTTTACAAAAATGGAGGATTTGGAAAAACTAGCAGTGTTTAAATACTTCCATTTGAAAAGTTTTGCGTCTAAAGAAATCAAGGAGGAAATGGACAGTAAATTGAAAGATTCTGCTTCTTCATATACAATGATTAAAAGGTGGGTTGTAGAGTTTAAAATGGGACGTAAGAGCACTAGTAATGAGCCTCACTTTGGACGCCCTGTGGAAGTTACAACTCCAGAGATCATTGAAAGAATTCATTGTTTTCTACTGGAAGATCACAGATGAAAGTTGCTTGACATAGCAGAGGCTGTAAACGTATCAAAATAACGTTCACGTAATATTTTAAGTAATGTTTTGGGATTTCACAAGGGTTGTGCAAGATGGGTGCCGCGTTTGTTGGCAACTGATCAAAAGTTACAAAATAATCTGTCTCTGTTAAGAATCCAGGGCTCTACCGTAAAAATTCCAGTGAATTTTGGAGACAGCTTATTACTATGAATGAAATTTGAATACATCACTACATTCCAAAAAGTAAATCACAGTCGAAGCAGTGCATTGCGTCAGCTACACAAACTCCAAAAATGGCAAAGCCAAGCCAATTTTGTCAGCTCACAAGGTTATGGCGAGAGTTTTCTGGGATACATAGAGAATTATTTTTATGGATTATTTGTAAAATGTTTGAAGTATCACTGGTAACTACTACGCAAGCTTACCGAAATGTTTGAGTGATGAAGTGAAAAGATGAAGTGAAAAGATCTACTGGAAGATCACAGATGAAAGTTGCTTGACATAGCAGAGGCTGTAAAAGTTTCAAAAGAACGTACACGTAACATTTTAAGTAATGTTTTGGGGTTTCACAAGGGTTGTGCAAGATGGGTGCCGCTTGTGTTGACATCTGATCAAAAGTTACAAAAAAATTATATGTTTCTGTTAAGAATCCGTGGCTCTACCGTAAAAAATCCAGTGAATCTTTGAGACTGCTTATAACCATGGATGAAATTTGGATACATCACGATACTCCAAAAAGTAAATCACAGTCAAAACAGTGCATTGCATCAGGTACACAAACTCCAAAAAGGCAAAGCCAATTTTGTCAGCTGACAAGGTTATGGCTAGAGTTTTTTGGGATAATATAGAATTATTTTTATAGATTATTTGTAAAATGGTTGCAGTATCACTGGTGACTACTAAGTAAGCTAACTGCAATGTTTGAGTGATGAAGTGAAAAGATGAAGTGAAAAGATCTACTGAAAAATCACAGATGAAAGTTGCTTGACATAGCAGGGACTGTAAACCTATCAAAAGAACGTGCACGTGATATTTTAATTAATGTTTTGGGGTTTCACAAGGGTTGTGCAAGGTGGGTGCCGCGTTTGTTGACATCTGACCAAAAGTTACAGAAAATCTGTTTCTGTTAAGAATCCGGGGCTCTACCGTAAAAATTCCAGTGAATCTTTGAGACTACATATAACCATGGATGAAATTTGGACACATCACTGCACTCCAAAAGGTAACTCACGATCATAACAAAGTCCGCCTCGGTAGCGCAGATGGTAGCGTGTCTTCCTCATGTTTAAGAGGTCCCGAGTTCTTATCTCGGTTATGGTGAGCTACTTGGATAAGGCTGTTTCTGGGATTTTTCCTTATCCTGGAAGACGAATGTCGGGTAGCTCTAAGCTCCATGGACCCTGGACTATTTGAGCATCATTTCACCTATTTCATTCATCGTCCGACATCACTTAACGTTGGATGACGTAAATTACAAAGAAACAAACAAGCAAAACAGTGGTTTGCACCAGGTGAACGAACTCCAAAAAAAAGGACAGTCAATTTTGTCAGGTAACAAGGTTGTGGCGAGTGTTTTCTGGGATGCACTGTCAATTATTTTTAGTGATTACTTGGTAAAAGGCAATGACTACTACTAATGACTAATTGATGACAAACTTAGTGCAACGTTTGAGAGATGACGTGAAAGGAAAAATGACATCATTCGGAAAAGAAAAAAATCTTGTTTCTTCACGACAATGCCCCGACACATCGTTCGGTCTTTGCAATGGGAAACATTTGGGAATTAAAGTTCACATTGCTTGAACATCAACGCCATTCACAAGATCTAGTACCCAGTGACTACCCCCTGTTCCGAATCTCAAAAAATGTCTTGGAGGACGAAGATTTCACAGCAACGAGGAGGTCAATGATGCGATAAAGAGCTATTTTGAGGACCATGATAAATCACATTACTGAGATGGTTTACTTAAACTGGGGGTCCCGGGTTCGATTCTCGGCGGTGGGGGTGGGAATTTTTCTCCGACCAAGATAATTCCTCATCTTCCCCGGAGTCTGGAAGTATGAATAAGAGTGCAATTGTGTGCGTGATCTAATGATTAAAACTCAACGAATACGAGTTAACACCTTCGATATGTTCCAAAGGAGAACGGCCGCCGAAATGAACATTGGATTAGATTAGATTAGATTGATTTGCGTTCAGTAGGTTCACTTGTAGCCAGAGAAGGCTGTGAACATTGAACATGTCCAGAGGTATACAGTTTAATAGCATATATATGTACAAAAGTTAACATAAGACACATATTATAGTATACAGGCAATATGAACAACAATATGTAAAACAAAACAGGGATAATTATATATATGATACAAAATGAAACACTTTTTAAACCAGCTTTCACTTGGCTTATGCCAGTACGTCTCAACCTTTTTGCAATGGATACCATTCTTGTTATTTATTAAATACATATACATTAAAAATAAACTTTAAACATGCATCAAGGATTTATTGGTAATGATTTGTCATTGGAACAGTTAGATATTACTTACAGAGCTACAGAAGCATTATCAGGATAATTTGTCATTCAGATAATCTTGTACAGAATAAAAAGATTTTGAACAAAGGTACTCTCTAACAGCTTTTTAAAAGCACCGAAATTATCAACTTTTCCTTTAAGAACATTACGAAGTGCGCTAAATATTTTGATAGTTTCATAATGCACACCTTTCTGGAAGCAAGAAAGTTTAGCACTGGGATAATGGATATTATACTTTTGTCTAGTGTCTATTCTGTGAATTACATTATTTGTTGCAAATAAGGCACGATTGCATACAAAGAATTTTAGGATCGAGAATATATACATGCAAGGAAGCGTTAATATCTTCAATCTTGTAAAAAGATCTTTACAGGAGCATCTGGTGTGGGTGTTAATAATGATTCTTCTAATCCTCTTTTGCATAAGAAATATTTTTCACTTTCTACTGAGTTGCCCCAAAATAATATTCCATACTCCATAATAGAGTTAAAGTATGCATAATATACCAATTTAAGTGTGTCAATAGAACTTACATTAACCAGCTCTCGGATAGCATAACAGGCAGAGCTAAGTTTAGGTAAGATATAATTTATGTGAGCTTTCCAATCTAAACATCTGTCCACTTGAAGGCCCAGAAATTTTACGGTATCAATTTCTTCTAATAACAATCATTAATCCCGATTTCTATTTCAGTATGTGATGTACGACAGGTTGTAAATTTGTCCACTTTTGTTTTGTCTAGATTCACAGATAATTTTTTCGCTTTAAACCAGCATGACATACAGTTCAAAACATAATTCATTTTAATTGTACACTCGTTTAAATTTGTACTGGTCACCAGGACACTAGTGTCATTAGCGAAAAGAACTGTACTTGCAATGTCCTTTATATAATGTGAGAGGTCATTGGAGTTAAAAGCAATGGGGTATAAATGGAACAAAGAAAAAAAATTAAACTTGAACACCTACATAACAAATGTATTAGGCGTTCTGTAGATTATGTTGAGAAATAAAGATTATTTTAAAATTTCTTTCTTATTGTGAGGCCGGAGTCTTACACCACCCTCGTATTTTTCACGTACAGTAAATTAATGTTTATTTTATAAACTAGAATTAGATAAAAGACAATTTCATAAGGTTTATTTGTAGAAGAATGCATAGAGAAGGCAATGTAAATGGAACACATAGTATTTTTATGTATGTAGATATATAAACGTTGCATGTTTTACATGACTTGACACAGGATACTTGATAGGCAGTATATATAACCTGAAATGACCTCAGTGGCCCTGCTCCCTAGTGACTTCGTACTGCATAAACCTCCTTAGGGCGAAGATTCCCATGTTTTATAAGGGTAGTTATATTACAGGATAATGTCTCAACTCCACAAGGGACCAGGCTTTGTGTTTTATCGCTTTTTAAGGGAAGAGGCATTTTTTGTGACTTTGATGTCACGGTATGCGTTATATTTTTGTCCTTATTTAAAGAATAAAATGCGGAAGAACGTTAAGATTGTTTGAATATGAGATAACAAAAAGAATATAAAAGAAGAGGAGCTGAAATTAGGTAGCGTTTTTATGGTGATTGAACTAACTTGCAGATCCAATTTTCAGCGTCATTACAGCTGCCCTGTAAAGAGAACCCCTTAAATTCTTCTTGGGAGGAAGGAGTACTAAATGCGACCATAAAACGACGGGAGATATCCGCTGAAAGAGAGAGTATGACAGTTTCGCTTAGTCTAGATGACTGACAGCAATACGATTAAATCTTTTACTCATATTTCTTTTGTTTACTTGAGATTTCTGAAATAAGCTTCTAGTGTGGTCCTTTATTCTATAGTGTTGCATATTGGTAACAATACGTAGAAAGGGTTAAAATATTTTAACATTTTAACATAATACTAACTTGAGCAATGAAATGCAGGTATTTATAACAATGTATGTCTAAAATGTTAAATTATTGGAATACTATTACAGTTAAATATTTTATAGCATAAAATATTGAATTGTTTCAATACTATTGTAGTTTTCTTTTTATAAGAAAAGGAAAAAAAAGCTATTACAGCGTGGTCAAACATAGCCCTATTATGCTTACATGTCATCATTAGGCTTCGGTCGGAAGTTCTGACACGATTGAAGTTAAAAGCGCATGAACGAATGAGATGTGTGCTATTCCTCGGGAACTATTCCATCTGATTCGCCGTCTTCCTAACAATAAATCGCCTGGACACGACCTCCTGCCGAACATAGTTTTGAAGAACCTTACAAGAAAAGCGCACCTACTTATCTTCTGTCCTGAATATCTGTCTCCAAACCAGCTATTTCCCTTCCACGTGGAAATTTGCTCATATCATTGTGTTCCACAAACTTCACAAGCCTAAACATCTGCCAGGAAGCTATCGTCCTATCAGACTTCTGCCCACACTGATGAAACTCTTTATCATCCATGGTCGTCTCGTGCAGTACCTCATAAATAATCACATTCATTCTTTTCAATTCGGGTTTCGCCCGAAATACTCTACTGCTCATCAACTATTGAGGTTAACGCAACACATTGTCACTGGCTCCGAGCATCGTCAACCTACCCTAGCTATTTTCCTTGATGTAGCACAGGCATTTGATCAGTGGCGGCTGGTGGGTTAAATTATTGGTGGTGCACAAATGAAAAATAAAATACAGAGTAGTAATGACTCACCTATTTATACAGATTCTCTGCTCTACTCTCCTTAGACCTGGCGAATCTATCGATAACTTTTGCGTTGAAGTCGCTGACCTTCATAACAAACTCTCTCTCTCTCTCTCTCTCTCTCTCTCTCTCTCTCTCTCTCTCTCTCTCTCTCTCTCTCTCTCTCTCTCTCTCTCTCTCTCAAGTGAAAGCATTGCTAATGCTGACAATCGGTTCTGTGACATTGTGTTTCTAAGGAAAGTTTTTATTCTTTTTAAAGTTGAGAAACAGCATTCTGCTTCAGCGGTAGACATTGGCTCGGAGGAGTTTGACATATTCTCTGAATGTAGCACATAAATTGTTTTCCTTATTGAAGTCCATCAAGCACAAAGCGCCGGACATTCCACGAAATTCCTCTTGACTGTAAATTACAGTCAGTTCTCTACGAATTTTTGTTCCAAAGATAAAAGGATAGAACCTTTTTGTTTCTCTAAGGGAATCCTCTGGAAATGTCTTAGAAATGTTCTTGATGAAACAAAGTTGAGGCTACCAGATGCCCCGTGAAGCTAAATCTGTCCTTTGCTTCTCTAAGAATGTCACATACTTCAAGAGCTTCTCTTCTTTTCACATCATGACCTTCTATTCTTCTCCTCTTAATTGCAGTTTCTTCGTGTTCCTCGATATCCACGCTATTTCTTACCTTTTGCACTTCCCTTTTAAATGCGTTTAGCTGGGCGATGGCAAACGTTGCATTGCAGTCTCGTTTCTGCAGCTGATTGTACAAAATGTCCACATGTGGGATGATCTTGTAGAAGAAAGACAGCCAGAATACAGAATACAAAATTATAATCTTTCAAAGTGGCCATAAACCCAGAAGCCTGAACAAGTGTGGCGTTGTTGTTTAACAGAGCTCTCTTCTGAATAACCTCCATGCATTTAATTAAATTCTCCCTTTGTTCGAAAAGCAGAGCACACAGAAGCTAAGCCTGAAGGTCACGCTATAGCCGTTGCTAAGAGTAGGAGGAGCTAGGTTTATAAACCTCCATTTAAGCAATGTATAAGAAGCCCCTCCCATCTCTTCACCTTCCCGCAACCCCCTCACAGAGCCTACATTTGGGCGAAATCTTAGGTTAACTCTTCGCTGCAAACCTGCGGCTCCTACAGCTAACCTCTGTTTACTTCGACTACTGCGGTCATGGGCAGCTTCAGACGATAAGCGTAATTGAAACATGTTTGTATATAAAACAATGCAAACAAGTACAGCTTTAATGTGCAAAATGCACCTGTTGTATATTCAGAATCAGTGGGTGTAGCGCAAACCTGCAACCTTATGGAGGAACCACCCCTGCATTTGATAAGGTATAGCATTCTGGCTTGCTACTTAAACTCTATTGCACTGGTCTCCCGGACTACTAAATCCACACTATTACCAATTTTCTCACCGATCGCAGTGAGAACTAAGCCTCCTATTACAGCAGGCGTTCCACAAGTTCAATACTGGCACCAACTCTTTTTAGTATTTACACCTCCGATATTCCAGACATGACTCCAACCTCAATTGCCGTGTAAGCTGACGACAGAGTGTTATTTTACTCTCACTCTAATCTACATTCTGCTGCACAAACCTTACAGCTCTCTCTTGATTGCCTCCTCAGTGGTTTCGAACTTGATGCATCTCCCTCAATACCCAGAAACCAAGAATTTTACTTTACGCCACTATAATCCACCTTCGCCTGTACGCCTTCTGACCGATCATGTGCCGTGAGTCCCTTCACCTACACGTCAAGTACCTTGGAGTGTTACTGGACACTCGGCTTACGTGGAAGCATATTGTTCGCACCCTTACCCTGGCGTCCGCTCGTCTTTCACAACTGTCTCCATTATTTCACAAACATACTTCACTTGGTTTAGAATCTTCACTGCTCCTATACAAATCTCTGGTTCGACCTCTTATTACTTATGCCGCCAGTACTTGTCACCTGAGGCACCTACAAGTCATCCAGAGTTGATTCCTGCGAATTGCCACCAATGCCACTTGGTTTGTCCGCCACCAGCAGCTGCATCACCAGCTGGGACTTCTTCCTCTCCAGCATTTCATCCGACAGATTGCACGAGGCTTCTTCTAGGTTCTACGCCACGTTCCAGGAACTGTGACGTATAACATCGACGTCCGAAGTCGCCAGCCAACGCGACTGAAGCGGCGACTATTACAGGACCTGCCTTACAGTGATGACACTTCTACTTCTGAATGATCTACTGTTCTACATTTGCTTTTCTATTCTTCTTTTCTGCTGTGTAAATTCTCACTATTGAAGTATGTATACCATTTTATTAGTTCAGTGCCACATTTATATTAGTGCAGTAACACATTTGTTTTAGTCCAGAGGAGGTACATTTTCCATTTTCCTACAATGTTATTACTCTATGATTATTTTGTATCTATTCTCTCAGATCTGTAAAGCATATATTATTGCTGACTGAACGAATAAATTAATTTAAAAAATGTAATGTGTAATTCAGGGGGTTAAGATACGACGCCTGTACTTCGCGTTGCCTCTAAAATGTAATCATGCAGTCCAGTAGGGAACAAAATAAATGTTCTCATTTTCATTACATGCCCAGTAAGCAAAATAATTCCCTAACATAACAGTTTAAAGCAAATTGATGGAAATAACCATTTTTTCCACACTATCCGTGTGTAGGCTAACGATTGAATGAATAGAGCCAGGCTGAAAAATTCAATGCCATAGCTGGGATTGGAACCACGGATCTTCCGCTCTCCGTGCGGTTGATCTAAACCATTGAGCTACTATGGACAACATGCCGACATGACATTAAATTCTCCAACTGACTCGCATGTTTCCCAGTAGACCACTAGGGAATGTGCTGAGACACGCACCTTTTGTGCGACTTACTATGCTGTAAAGTACTTAAGTCCCAGGCTTTATATTAAACCATGTTTGTAGGTTAAGGTTAAATAAACGGCTATTGTGGAAGAAATGATTATTTCCATCAATTTGCCTAAAAAAAGTGGTTTAACTGCTATTATACAAATTTAAAACAATATTTTTTTCCTTTCATAAATTATTAATACAACTTAACTTCTCTGATTATAAACCAGACTTTTACAGAAATGCAACAATTCTACACACACGTCCTTTCATTTTGAAATCACGACGCAAAAGATCTTAATTTTCAGACATCTAACTTGCACTATATTCAAGCTTCTACTCACGTTGAGAATAATTATAATTGTTCTAATTCTCAGGTTTGCTACCTGCTTTTTGCTGAATACATGCAGCATTCTGCACACACGTCACACACGCGTCTATTCCATACAAAAGATGGTATCTTCCCTTTTCATTGATTGACTTTAACCTTATCACCATGGTAACTAAATATTCTAGTCTACATCACTTTTCCCTGTGGCGGGTACATTAATTTTGAATTACACAATTGCCTGATTTTCCAAATATAAAGTCCTGAAAACAATTTTCTTTTATAATTTTATCTTTCTATTTAATTTACCATATTTACCATTTATCTAAATTGAATATTAACATTCATCTTCACCTGTCTGTGACCTAAGCTATTCAGTCATGGCCATCTATAACTCATATTAATTCAGAACAAAACTTTCATCATTTTAAACATATCAATATAAATTATAAATGAATAAACCCAATATCTATCTGGCACTTCCCATAGTAACATCTGCATCAATCTTATAGTTTGATACCGGGATTAAAATGAAAAATACTGTACAGCGTAATAAAAAAGGAGGAAAGAAAAAGAAAATGAAAAAGAAACACGAATAGACAAATACCGATGAGTATAAGTATTTTATCTCCCAAAGCTGCGACACGAAAGTTTACAAGAAAATTACCCCACTCCCAAGTATTTTTCGTACGTAAAATATTTTTATACTTTTATTTCTTAAGAAAATGACTCTAATACGAGTCTGATTAAAATACCACAATTAAATATACTTTAATGGCAAATAAAATATACATCTTTATATTCCTGGAAATAGCTTTTAAATTCTTGTTTAATCTGAATTTATTTAAACTATTAGTAAACCGCAAGGGATAGATAAAATCTTACTGCACAAAAACATCATATATCATGTTAATCCACGCAGCTTATGGCAAATACATTGCAATGTGCATTATTCACGATATATTTTTGTTATTGGTTTGAATTTTCAAATACTTTTACATTTATCAAGCGAACTAAATATTCTTTCTTTCCTTTTCTTTTTCTCATGTTTAGGCAAAGAGAATGGAAATTCAAGCTTTCACAACTCAACCCGCTCTTAAAAGGTTCGGCTATCGCTTAAGCCTACTGTAATGAAATGTATAATAAAACCATTTCTGGAAATAATTATCTCGATTAAAAGGAATTAGATAGAAGAATACAATTTTGCAATAATAGTTTGTGTTGAACAATGGGTGTAGAAATTCCTCATTACTGATTGCCCAAGACAAGAAGACAAGCTAGCAGAATGTGTAACGTAAAATACGTAAAATACATAAGTTTATAATATTTATAAGTTTATTTACACTTTATTCAGCTTTAGAAATATTAATATCTGGCATTTGCCATGATTAATTCTTCAAAGGGCGCTGATAACCTCTGTAGTTGAGCGCCCTTATACACATCACCACCATCATCATCATCATCATCATCATCATCATCATCATCATCATCATCATCATCATCATCATCATCATCATCATCATCATCATCATCATCATCATCATCATCATCATCATCATCATCATCATCATCATCATCATCATCATCATCATCATCATCATCATCATCATCATCATTCACTCATTTCCTAGTAAACAGATCCGCTGCCGGAGCAGTTAAACAGTTCAAGCTCTTCTGCCCTTCATGCCCCTCTAGCCTTTTTGTCGTGGGCATACAGTATATAACAGCTCAATATATTTTTCTATTTTTGTTTCGTTTTGTATATTTCTGCTGTGCATTATAATACCGAGTCCGGTCATATTTTCATTTTAATAAATATATTCGTTTTATAGAATTAATAATTATGTCTAGAAAACAGTTCTGAGAAATTGCCAAAATTTCGATACTAGAGGCTAATTTCAAGATGCGCGATATCTCCCACTCCTTTTACCATTCTTTATTGCTTCTGACAGTTCTCACCAGGCGCGCTGCGAGTAACGACTGTAGCGGGAGGCGCATCATAATTACGTTTTTAAGAACCTAATATATCATCTTCCGTACAGCCCGGACTCTTACCGTGGTCTACTGGGAGAACACTTCGGATGGATAATAAAAACCGAAGAGAATATTATGCAAAGCGAATATTTGGTCTGAAGCGTGAAGCGCGATCGTCGTGTGTTTGGTGGAGACATAAAAAATATAAGATCGGGGGAGATGTGGTTGTAAAAATCAGGACGGAAATGAGGGGAGAGCTAGAGTCTAGTTTTGATGTCACAATACGCCTAACTTAGGGAAATCTCCCACTATTTTTTAGTGCTGTAGTGTTGGACCGTGCTATTTAACTTTCAGAAACAAATTTTTGAAAACAGAATTATTATTTACAATAAAACAAATTGACAACTTATACCTACATCTTTCTTTGCCTATAACAAATTCATATATCACATTCGTACATGGTGTTTTCGAATCTCATCCACATTGAATAGGTAATCAAATGGCATCAAGGATGTCCTTTAGATGTGTTTGCAAACGTATAAACATGCAATAACTATTTTTCTTTTTTCTTTCTTGAAAACCAATGACAAAGTATTGTAAATTTTATTAAATTACAGATTATTCATGAAGTAAAGTTTATTTATCCCACGCTTTTCTTACTCCTGAAATTTCTGGATTAAATATAGGTATATACAGAATTCAATCAATATGAAAGACTTCAAAGCCTTGCCAGAGAAATTTTTAGTACATGTTTAAATTGTCAAAAATATGCAATAGTTTTGGTCTCTGCTGTACACCAGCAACGATTTTGTTCCTTAAACAATCATTGAACTGGTAATTTGCACACGGTTTCTAAATGGAATGGACAGTTTGAATATAGTGAGTATTGTTGAAAAACTTTGCTTGGAATGTTTAAAACAATATCTCATTTATGTCCGGAAAATGTGTGTTTATCTAACTGCTCCCGCACCCGCGTAATAATAATGTTGGTAATTTTTTGTGATTTAGTGGAATTCAAAATTATTATTCTTCATGGAATATAGACATCGAATCTTTTTATAAAATATTTAATGTCATGACGGCAAGTTGGCCATGGTAGCTCAAAGGGTAAGAGCGACTGGACGGAAACCAGTAGATCCGTGGTTCAAATCCCGGCCGCGGCATTGAATTTTTCATGTTGACTCTATCTAAAACCTTAGCCTATACACAGCCAGTGTGAAGAAATGATTAATTTCCACCAATTAACTTATTTAATAAGAGTTAAATGATGAAGCCTGGGACTGAAGTACTGACGATAGTAAGTCGCCACAAACGGTGTATCTCGGATGCGAGAGCCCCTAGTGGTTTACCGGGGAAATATACGAGTCAAATGGAGAATTTAATGTCAAGCTCATGGTACCTCAATGGGTAAGAGCGACTGAACGGAAACCAGAAGATCCGTGGTTCAAATCCCAGCCATGGCATTGAATTTTTCATGTTCATTCGTCAAAAACTTTAGCCTATATACGGCTAGTATGAACAAATGATTAATTTCCATCAATTAACTTAAATAATAAGAGTTAAATGATGAAGCCTGGGACTCAAGTACTTACGATAGTAAGGCGCCACAAAGGGTGTATCTCGAATGTGAGAACCCCTAGTGGTTTACCGGGGAAATACAGGAGTCAAATGGAGAATTTAATGTCAGGACGGCACGTTGGCCATGGTAGCTCAATGGATTAGAGCGACTGGACGGAAACCAGGAGATCCGTGGTTCAAATCCCGGCCATGGCATTGAATTTTTCATGTTGACTCCATCTAAGCGCAATAAATGTTGAGTATGTGTCGGAAGAGAGCTTTGAAAAGTTCAAAAAAGAAGCTTTCCGTTACTTATATAACATTTTCGTCGCCTTTCTCAAAAGGTTCAAATGACCCAGCTGTCCACGGTGCCTAAAGCCTTACTCACTCACTCACTCACTCACTCCTTACTCACTCACTCACTCATTCACTCACTCAGAAGTATATTCTTAACCTGACCAAGATTCTATGAGGTTCCGAGTTCGATTCTCGGTCAGGGTGAGTTATATGGATAAGGTTTCTTTTCCAGGTTTTCCCTTTTCCTGAACGATGAATGTCGGGTAACTCTAAGCTCTATTGATATCTATTCGACACTCAGTACACCTGAAATTTAAGACGTAGACGAATAAAAAGGAAATGATGGGAAGTAAACGTTCGTAGATGAGAAACCAACCCAGCTTACACTTTACATTTACACTTTACTGCAAACTCATTCGGTGAATGCCATAACTAAGGTGTTTTAGTAGTTCCCATTTGAAATAATACATATAAAATATTAACTTTCAACTTTATAAGTATGATGCACAAGTTAATTAATACGTTTGTACAACTTTTTAAATCAAAATGAGAAACCACAATGAGACAAAAAGTTAGAGGATGGTGAAACATCATTGTGAACACGATGTAGAGGACTGAAATGGATGTCAAGTAGGGAAAGAAGATAAAAGAGGAATAAAGAATAAGGGGACGAAGATGATTTCAATCGATAGGCACATTGCATGGTACAGCGGCGATGTTTACATAAATCTTGACTCCCTAGGGACTAACGAGATTCCTTTACCAATCCCATCAAGTTCAACGAGAGGACAAAAGAGCTTCTTATTTCTATAGGGGCTAAATGTATTTACATTGTCACTCCATTGTGTTTCATTTGCCCTTCAATATTCCGTGCAGCTTTTCCCCTTAGGTGGTTTCGTACTTTCTTTCAGCAGGGGATGTGCATCAAGTATCACATGTAACATTTACCAACCTGATGCTAACTGAAGAAGAATTAGATATTTTCAAGAGAAATGCCGAAGTTGAGATAAAAACGCAAGATAATACGTGTTTTGCAGCCAGCCCTACTGAATTACTCAATCCTTGGCATTTAAATCTTTAAAGGTGTATACTCATTGACCCAGAGGTAATTTGTCTACAATTTGCAGCATTTGTCAAGTTGCTCCTGGCTGTAGAGGTTAACAGTAGAGGCCTTCGTTTCGACTTTCATATGGAGAGTACTTTGTTTTTTTATTCTTCTTAGTGTATGAACGTATAAGTAAACTCATGTGGTGCAGGACCGTTGCCTCCCGCGGTCAGAAAAATAGCCCCGAAGCCTGAGGACCCTTAAAAGTTCCTTAATTACATAGCCCCCAAGCCTCCCGGTTCCAGTCCCTAATTACATGGGCTCAAAATCTCCCGGTCGAAACAAGTACAGTTCCAGTTTGGTGTTTATAATATTTGGTTTATAATAATTATAATATTTTTATAATATCATACATTCTTCTAGCTGAAGATATTTCACTTTTTTACGTTCATTCTTAATAGAAAACAAACACGGCCCTAGTACCAAAAGAAAATGAACCCCTAATGCTTAAATTTGAATTAGTGCTTGTTGTTCCAGTTCGTTTAGCGTTACTCAGGGTGTACCACAAGTAGGCGAACTGGCTCGCACAGCAAAAGATTCCGCATTTATCAGTTTCTCCATTATTTACTTTCTGTAATTTACGTACAATGCATATGCATTTAGATGCTTCGTTATTTTGACATTGTAAACCTTTCGTCTTTAAAATAAGCGATATTTTTCCTTTTAGATTTTATTGTCATGTATTTCCAGGTTTGGTTTCATAAGAAATCGACTTCACGTATTCCATTTCTGAAATTTTTTTCAGCTTTTAAATTTTCTACTTGCTGCATCATGATTTTCAAGTCTGGATAACACATTTCCTTTTTTATTTGTTTAGGAATTAATTGCAGTTTTAGTATCCAGTTGAATTTGTTTCAATAGTTAAAAGATCTATACAGATCTGGGTTGCAGGAGAAAACTGATTTAGTATCCAGCTGCATTTGCTTCAGTACTTCAAAAAATCTATACATATCTTGGCTGTAGGAGTAAAACTGATTGTGGTATTTGTTGTGGAAACTTTCGCGAGCGTTGGTAGTTCTGTCTGCTGCGACTTAGTTCTGTCCATATGGAAGGAGGAAAGAGTGCATTTTCGTCAATGTAAATTTTCACTAAACAGTCACAAAACTATATTTTTTCCGAGATAGGCATCACTGCCATGAAGTCTTCAGCAAAACAGTCACCAACCATATGAAGATCCACCATTGGCAAATCAAATATGTAGTTCAGAAATTTTCCGATTTCATTTCTGGAATAGTAGTCATGTGCAAGTCCCAAGTTTTGTATATTTCGCCACCAGCTCTGTGTTAGATGAGATTTACATCTTTGGATTTTAACATCAGTCCACACTTCTCTTCCAGCATTCATTATGCTTTCTTCAAAGTCAGAAACATTGTTGATGGAGAGAATTTTAGACACATTTTATTACATTTATCAACAACTGTTGAAAATACCTGCTGATATGGAATATAATGGCCATTAACGAACTCATGGATTATAAATAGCTAGCAAAAAAAAAAAAAAAAAAAAAATCTGGAATACTTGAAAGTTCCATACATATATTCTGTCACACTGATCGCGTACTCATGAGGTTTCGGGATTCACAAAATATTACAACCTTCTTCGTAGCATCGTTGTGTAGCAAAAACTCGGCTCCATCTACAGTTTCCACATTTAATGTGTTCAGAACACCATGAACCTCCTCTATAGCCGTGAGTAATTTCGACAGAATTTTCCGCCTATCTTTGTATATGGACGACTCCAGTGATTTCTTCTTCTATATTTTTTCTCTTCAGTTGCTGTTATATTAGTTTTTATGGTCTTTCACATATATCTTCCGTAGATTTTCTCTTCGGATCACAAAGTACTTTCTGTCTCTGAATTTTGTCACTAGGTGGCGCCGCGTGTTTATGGTACTCTTCAATATCCAGGACATCTATTTCTTCAATGCAAAAGGTTTAATACAATTTTTGCAACTTTTAACATTGCACGTCCATCGTGCTACCGGAACTTTAAAACATTTCTGGAATCCGAAAGTGTAACCGTTCCGAAGTAGAATTTTCCTTCCTGTCCTATTCTCCTTAATTTCAGTCTCGTCGGAAAACATGTTAACTCCTGACTAATTACACCTGTTTCGCGGGAGGTTTGGGGGTGTTTACCTGCTAAGCTTGCCTGCGGACGAGAGGTTTCCGTACTGCACCCAAATCATAAACGCTTGAAATTAATAATTTAAACTAATATAAATAAAATCCAAGATTAATTAACAAATCTAAATGAATTAATTTGTGACACGTACTTCCAAGACAGTCTTCGATGTCCTAGTTGCTAAGTCGAAAAAATTAAACATGAGACAGAGTGTGTAAAGAACAGTCTGAAGTTCAACTACCAAATGCTTTTCTGAGTGCTTGCATTCATAGCATGGTTATGACGTTATAGCAATAAGTGATTTAGAAACGTCAATCAGAATGCGTAGAAGGCTTTTGACCTTAGAGTGAGGACAGAACTGCTTGGTGATTCTCAGTTTTTCCCCACTTCAGAAGTAATCCAAGTAAAACAATACTTATTGAAAAAGTTGTAGAATATTCCATACGAATAACTTTATAATTCTACTAATTATAATTCTTGCTGTATACACTAATTTTTATGGACTTCTTAAAACTATGTTAAGAGTTATATTATCAAACGGCGTTAAGTTCTTAACAAAAAATAAACTTATTTAGACCTTATGTAACCTTCTGCCACCTTTAAACTCATTAAGCGTAATACAATATAGAAACACAGAATACAAAGGGAACGTCAGCGCAACTTACCTCAGAATTCTCGTTAGCCTTTTCTAAATTCATGGCCTTATGTCTAGCTTCAAATGACACACTACATTAGTGCACTCTATGTAGTTGTGGCGTTTTATGCTGCAGCCTCAAAATGAGGATTTCATAGTTTATAAAATGCAAAATATTGAATTAATAACTCATCGACACTTGAGGGGCTTACACCTTTCTATCTTTATACTTCATGTGGACACTCAAAAATAGCTTACCAGCAGAAAATTTTGAAGGAATCATTACAGAATGCACCAGAACTTTAAGGTGCAATAGGCGTGCTCTGCTGTCATGGTGTCATTTTCCACTTTATTATTTGGTACTCTTCCTTCAAAAATTACAATTTTAGCCAACAGTACTTCATAGTTAGAGACATACATGGTTTGAAGAAAGATTTGACAAAACTAAGTTACCTTTTTACCAAAATAAAGCCAACTAATTACCTTATTCCACTAAACAATGGCTCATGTAAACAAAGCATGTTCACGTGTTTTATTTAGCACTTCAATCACATAGAGGAAATGCTACATTTTCTGAATTGAAACTGACAGGTGGAGAACGGTGGTGCGGGGTTTTTCCAGACAGAATCTTTGGAGAGAATGGCTTAATCTGTTTCGCAGAAAAGTACTTGAATAGAATACCTGGAAAACACGGTTTATCGCCAACAAAAGTTATTTTAAAAGTAAAAAAATAATAATTACAAAGTATGAAAAAAAGGATTTTTATAAAAGAAGAAGATTTTGCTAAAATATAATGGTAATATTTAATTTTTGTCACGTGAATTACAAGGGCTGTTCATTAAAGAATGATCACAATTGTTCTTAACAACGTACCTTTACTCATCCTCATAATTTTGATGGTCCTTCTCAAAATAGTCTCCCCTGAATGCGATACACTTCTCCCAGCGTTCCTGCCAGTCTTCAAAGACATGCTGGAAACCATTTTTGAGAGATCCTTCAAACTCGCCTCCGCAGCCTTCACCACTGCTTCTGATGATGGATAATACCTCCCACGAAGGCATTTCTTCAAGTTAGGGAATAGAAAAAAGTCACATGGGGCTAAATCCGGACTACAGGGAGTGTGAGGAATGCACTTCACGTTAATTGTTGCAAGATATTCAGCAACAACATTGGCAATATGCGGCTGCGCATTATCGTGGTACAGCATCCAGCCTGCTTCACGGAAATGTGACACCCAATGAAATGTTCAGTATTTCAGAAAGTGATCTTAAGATAATTCGTCGATCCTCTCTCACAATGGCAACAGCAGTGTTCATGTTTTCTCCCCCCAACAGTCTCCCTCGTGTGGGCTCCTCTTCGTGGTTGAGGGAGACGGTCAACAGGCCCACCCACATGTAGGCCGTGCGTGGAGATCCGTGGAGAAGGTTTTTAGATTCTTGTCTAGTTTAGAGTTCAGGATATAGTGAACGAAATTTTTAGTAGGTTTTGATTGATGTTTTTATGTACGTGTATTTTTAATAGGTTTTGTTACACTTGTATAGTTTTTAGAAAGTTTTATATCTGGCTTTTGCAATGACTAGTTTTTTAAAGGGTGCTGATGACCGCCGTAGTTGAGCGCCCTTTTATATATATATATATATATATATATATATATATATATATATATATATATATATATATATATATATATATATAATCATATTGATATTTTCTTCCGTAAGAGCAGTAACTGGAGCACCGGGTCCACCTTCCTTTGAAATTGATTGTCTCCCATCTTTAAACATTTTATTGTTCCTCGCGTGTTACCTCCATTGCAGCGGTAGGCGATACTGAACATGTCTGAACTTGCCTGGTTCTAACAGGTGGGAACCAGGAGTACCAACAATGAAACTACTACGGGATGTTTGTTTCACATTAAGATAATAGAATAATAACATTGAATTTTGGTGCGAAAAATTATGACCGTAAAAACATTGTGATCATTCGTTATTGAAGAGCCCTCGTAAATACTAAATGCTGCAAAATGTAAACATTTGATGTGTTCTGCTCTACTCACTCAGGCAAACTATCCTTATAAACGCTTATTCTTGTATCGACTTCTGGTAATCGAGATACACATTACGTACTTGTACATTTTTCCGATGGTTATGCTGGCCAACAGAAAAACCGTAGCATTCGTGTTGCCATTAGTAGCGACAGGAAGATTTGTTACAGCAAATCAGTTTTTTCCAATAAGAGAGCACAGCTACCGGCCCTGTGACCTGAGCTGTGTTAAAGACATTAAGAAAAACTGACAGAGTCTACTTCCAGTGGAATATACAGACTTAATTATCTCCTCCAGTTCTAAAAGCTCTTTCAGGCTTACGTGGTGACTAAAGAATAAATTCTTGACTTTATGTCCCGATGTCCAACACATTACAAGAAGAATGTACTCTCCGTAGAATCACAAAGAAGTAAAGTACCCAGAGAAATGAAACACAATTGTTCAATATCAGAATTCATGACGTTTTCCTGCAGAAAAGAGCTTCCTAGCATGGTGAAAGCTTGAAATATTAAAAATGGGATGCCCGAGCATACTTTCAGAGTTTCAGAATAACGCTCACTTCCAAAGTTGCCTTCTAAGTTAGCTTTCTGTTGGGAGGCTCCTATAAGTACTAAAAGGTGACACATTTTAAGAAATGTAAGCCGTATTTTCCTTAGTTAACAGAAATTCAGTCATTTTATAGTAATTTGTACCAAAGTGAACCAAGAAAAGTCACTTCGGTTCTTTTTGTACTCAGTAACCACTTACGTGTCCTGCGCCGTGGCGTAGGGGCTAAGGCAGCATGCCTTGATCTCTGGCCACGGAAAGCGGACCGAGTTCGATCCCACCTATGTGGTGCGGATTTTAGGTCCCGGGTATAGGACCGGTGCCCACTCAGCATCGTGAGGAAAGTGAGGAGCTTACGCTAGGTAAGTGAACCTGGTCACGGAAACCAACTTTCCGGCTGGGGTATGCCGAGATGCTGACCACATCTCCTCCCCGTATTGGTTGGATGATCGTCCACCTCTGCCATGCGTAAGTGGGCGTGAGACCGGCAGTCGGGTTGGTAGGCCTTGGCCCTCTAAGGGCTGTCGCGCCATGGGTTATTATAACCACTTACGTGGATCAAGAAAAGTGTTTTAAGTTCTTCTTGGACGCAGTTTAAGGTACTGTAATTTAGTATAAATAAATTATGCTATCTTATATATATATATATCAGTTTGGAGCAGAAACACCCATGTTCCATAATACGAAATATACATGAGCTTTAGATGGTAAGTGTCAGTCTCACTATCAGGAGTTCGCGAGTTCGAAACTCGATCAGGGTGAGTTACCTGCATAAGGTTCCCCCCGGGGGTTTGCCTTTTCCTGAAGGATGAATCTCAGGTAACTGTAAGCTGTGTGGACCCTGGGCTACTTGAGCATCATTCCACTCATTGCATTCATCGTCCGATATGACTTAACGTTGGAGGACGTAAAAGAGGTATCCCGAAGCTTAAAGCTACTCGATGCCTTAAACTTTGAATCGAATATGTATTTGGTATTTCACTTCTACATATTTAAGCGAATTTTCTTTAAGTATATGGTATGAAGAATAATTTAGCTTTCTTCGTCTCCTGAAAAGTCATAGTGATGTGACTTAAGGGGTTTCTGCACCAAGGGATTTATCTGTAGAAATAATATTATTCCATAATTCCTAATAGGCAGTGGCGGCTGGTGGGTTAAATTATTGGTGGTGCACAAGTGAAAAATAAAATACAGAGTAGTAATGACTCACCTATTTATACATATTCTCTGCTGTACTCTCCTTAGACCTGGCGAATCTATCGATAACTTTTGCGTTGAAGTCGCTGATCTTCATAACAAAATCTCTCTCAATTGAAAGCATTGCTAATGCTGTCAATTGGTCCTGTGACATTTTGTTCCTAAGGAAAGTTTTTATTCTTTTTAAAGTTGAGAAACAGCACTCTGCTTCAGCTAATTGTTTTCCTTATTGAAGTCCATCAAGCACAAAGCGCCGGACATTCCACGAAATTCCTCTCGGCTGTAAATTACAGTCAGTTCTCTACGAATTTTTGTTCCAATGATAAAAGGATAGAACCTTATGGTTTCTCTAAGGGAATCCTCTGGAAATGTCTTAGAAATTTTCTTGATGAAACAAAGTTGAGGCTACCAGATGCCCCCTGAAGCTAAATCTGTCCTTTGCTTCTCTAAGAATGTCACATACTTCAAGAGCTTCTCTTCTTTTCACATCATGATATTCTATTCTTCTCCTCTTAATTGCAGTTTCTTCGTGTTCCTCGATATCCACGCTATTTCTTACCTTTTGCACTTCCCTTTTAAATGCGTTTAGCTGGGCGATGGCAAACGTTGCATTGCAGTCTCGTTTCTGCAGCTGATTGTACAAAATGTCCACATGTGGCATGATCTTGTAGAAGAAAGACAGCCAGAATACAAAATTATAATCTTTCAAAGTGGCCATAAACCCAGAAGCCTGAACAAGTGTGGCGTTGTTGTTTAACAGAGCTCTCTTCTGAATAACCTCCATGCATTTAATTAAATTCTCTTTATTTTCGAAAAGCAGAGCACACAGAAGCTAAGCCTGAAGGTCACGCTATAGCCGTTGGTAAGAGTAGGAGAAGCTAGGTTTATAAACCTCCATTTAAGCAATGTATAAGAAGCCACTCCCATCTCTTCACCTTCCCACAACCCCCTCAGAGAGCCTACATTTGGGCGAAATCTTAGGTTAACTCTTCGCTGCAAACCTGCGGCTCCTACAGCTAATCACTGTTTATTTCGACTTCTGCGGTCATGGGTAGCTACAGACGATAAGCGTAATTGAAACATGTTTGCATATAAAACAATGCAAACAAGTACAGCTTTAATGTGCAAAATGCACCTGTTGTATATTCAGAATCAGTGATTGTAGCGCAAACCTGCAACCTTATGGAGGAACCACCCCTGCCTGTAGGTACAATGAAAATAGATGAATAAAATAGGCTTAAGTGGTAGTCAAATATTTTAAAAGTAGGCCCCTTTGTAATGTATTTGAAACGTTGATCTTTGCATAACCAGACCTCCTACTCGGGAAAACTTAAAATTCGAAGCAATAACAAGCAAGTGTCGAAATGGTTACCTCTACAAAATTATATTTTTGTACTAAACTGTGTGCTTCAACGAGATCTACCTATATTTTTAGAATGAAGACTTAAATATAACCAAAAATTAAAGTTATAATTTCATTTGTCATCGATATATCTCAACGAAAATCGTAAGAGGTATTGTTGAAGAAATATACATTTTCAAAAAATTGTTCACGTAAGGGGTTGTCTGTGATGGGGTAATTATTCTGTCACATTCTTTGAAGTCACTAAACTTAAATACCAAGTTTGGTATGTAAGTGACTTTGTTTTTAATCTCTGCTACTTATAGGGAGACAAAAGACAGAAAACAGATACACAGAGATATTATTGTAGGAGACGCTTTTGGTTTCAGAGAGACTCAAAATATATTTCTAGTGAATTCCTTGTACCAAATTTTTGGGTGCAGATCAACACCTCTGTTTATTGTAAATACATAGTAAACAAGCAGAAATACTTGTTACCATCATGATAGTATTCATGGTTTAAAATACAGAATTTCATATTTTATCTGTCTCTATTCATAGTAACACGAGGTTTGGAAATAAACCTTCAACTTCCTTTAGTGATATAAGCTTCCCTTCCCTTCCAATCGCAAACAAACGTGTTGAGAAAAACCATTCACTACTTAGTCTTTTACCTTCCCCTTTGCTTTTAAAAATTGTGCACGTCAAGTTGGCTGTCACCTTGCTTTTTTCTTGGGCGGTAATGGAATTGTCAGAAGGCTAAATGAGATCACAGGGCCTCCTGCTCTTTGTCACGTGTAACGTCTGCTTTCCAACTTCCACGTTTAATTGGCAAGTATGCCAACATACATATGTTATGTCGAAACTGAGAAATATTTCTTACTTTCATTAGCACCACCTTAAGAGAAAAGGGATATGATATTCAAATGTCTAATTTTTTTTTCATAAAATATAATTATGCTTTATGTTACTCTAAACCATGATATGTAGTTTCTGAAGTGGTGTGGTAAATTATTTAATCAATATTTTCACTGAAAAGGTGCCATTTGATATCATTTATATAACTCTGCATCTTTGATCCTTTGAATGGTTCAATCCTTACAAGATTTTGACAATTAATCTTGGAATTTCAAAATACTCTAGTTAGCATCTATATTGTGACTTTGTGGGTTCGTGAAATGATAAAACGAGGTTACAAAACACAAAAACTACACTTTATTCTCCTCGAAATACATTCGTCACCATTACAGTTTGCTAGCTAACCTCAAACTGGTTTTTTTTCCCTAACAACGACTCTCAACTGTCTCGTTTCCGGTAACGATTGGCCATCATTTTTTTTATCGGCTTCGCGAGTCTACCACCAGGGTGACAATATTATTCGAGGCAGTCATTTATCCCAACAGCTTTCTGCAGTTTGCAAGATTCTAGAACTCGCCCATAGCTCTTGATAAAAATTTAGTTTTTCCAGTTTGTTGCAGACATAAATTCTTCCTATGATATGGACTCTTATTCTTCTTCAATCCATATTCTTAAAACTGGTGTCATTGAATTAGTGCTTGGCACTTTTTCTTCAAAGATCATCAGAATGTGTTATGTTTATCTCCTTGACAACCGTTTATCAAGTAGCTTAAATTATCCTTTTGCTATATCTTCTTAGTTTGTCTTATAATATACTTCTTCTTCTTCTTCTCTCTGTGTTTTCCTTATCATTTATACCTCTTTATTGCTATCCAATATTATTGTGGCCTTCAAGATCTTCTCGTCTGCTGAAAATATAGGGTCTTAAATGAATCGCTCGTTCGCTTTATTAGTTCAACACCTTTTCTTTATATCTTAAACAAACGACATGAAGATAGTGATATCGCTGTGGTAAGATAGTTGTTTTGAATAGTCTAATTATGTTTGTAATAGCACATAGGGATAATACTATCAGTACCTGTATACTGCATCCTGCGCCATGGCGTAGTGGGCTAAGGCAGCATGCCTGGGTTCGTTCCCACCCATGTGGTGGGGATATTAGGTCTGGGGTATAGGACCGGTGCCCACTCAGCATCGGGAGGAAAATAAGGAGCTCACGATAGGTAAGCGGCCCTGGTTAGTTAGTTAAGTGCAGAGGTTCTACTCTCACTAGTCCTGGACCCGTAGTACCAAGGACCCGGGCCTCCTTCTACCCGGGAGCGATGGATCCTCCAGGGCTCTTTCCATAGGGCAATATCTGATTTCTTAAAAAGCCCCCCTCCCCTGAGCACGACGTCAGGTCGGGAGGGAAGTGGATACGCCACTTACGCGCATCAACCCCGCAGGGAAGACTACCGAAAACCTCGGTAGGGCCGCCTGGTGATCTAGAACACCTTCTACTAGCTCTGCAGGCTAGTACCCGGGACTTATTAGGCAACCCTCTACCCCCTCCGGGCGGCCGCAGCCTGGCCGGAGGTACCCAATTCGCCGTGGGTGTCGGGAACACACTGCCGCCTTGAGTCCAACCCAATCCGAACAACTCCCCGATGGGAGGGGCTCGGCTGTTCGGCCCGAGGTTCCTCTAGTAACGTCAGAGGTACAACGAGTGCTAAGGGTCCGCAGCGCCCGCACCTCGGCAGCTGAAGGGGACGGATCCCATCCCCTACGGGAAAGCGGCCCTGATCACGGAAACCAACATTCCAGCTGGGGGATACCGAGATGCTGACCACATCTCCTTCCCGTATCGGTTGGATGATCGCCCTTCTCTGCCGTGCGTAAGTGGGTGTGAGGTTGGTAGTTGGGTTGATAGGCTGAGACCTACTTGGGGCTGTTACGCCATGGATTACGTTGACCTGTATACCGTAATAGTTCTGCATGAGACCCAAACGAGCCACCTTGAAGGGGCAATGTTTTAGAAGGTGCTGCTATCAGGGGAGGACAGGAATCTGTTATTGTAGAATGCTGAGGTACTTTTAGTCAGCATTGCGAACCAATGCAAGCTATATCTATGAGTTTAGCTTGCTGGCATCCGACCTAGGGACGTACTCTAGCCACTAAGCAAAATATTTCTAGCTGGTCTTAAGATGCACCAAGATAATCAAAATGATTCTTGAGACGTTGACAGCATCAGGGTGACAGCTGCTGACAGAGTGAGTGTAATCTACTTTGAGGTAGCTTATATTGGATAGTAACGTTAATTACTGAAACAAACTCAGCACTCTATTGTAACAAATTTTTGTCTTGATGATTGCAATACGCTCTGAAACGTTGCCCACTTCCTGGAGCCTCGATGGGGTATTTATGCAGGACCGTTGCAATAATTATGCTATCTTTCTGGTGCAGCATTACAAAGACACACCACAAACGGGCAGAACTAAATACTTAAGATCTGCGACTTGTTGTTGCTCATGCAGGAGAAAACATTCAAACACAGCTCATCCAATTGCTTAAAGAGGCCAATCAATGCATTGTTTCCTTCTTGTGCGTACAATATTCAGCGATTTACTGGTATTTTAACTGTCTATATATAAATTATCTACTAATTAGTAACAGGTAGAGTAAGACTGCCGCACAAGATAACTTATTTTTATAACCTTTATTATGTAAATTAAGAAAGTAAAAAATTTCAAGAATTTTGGATCGATATTACAAGAACGTTTACCAAAATTAGAAATAGACAGAAGAACATGTTTAGGAAAAAGAGCTATTGGGATGCCAAGTTCAATATTATGGAGTAGTAATATTTTGGCCAAAACGAAAAAAATTAATTTATAAAGCATTGGTGGAAAGTGTGATGCTCTATGGAGCAGAAACTTGGACAATCAACAGAATCAAGAGGATAAATTAAGAGCAACGGAAATTGACTTCTGGAGAAGGTCTACCTGGAAGTGAAGAAGGGGTAGAATAAGGAATGAAATAATAAGAGAGTTGTTGAATGTGGAAAGAGATGTTATAGAAGTCTTAAATGAGAAACGACTACAATGGTATGGACAAATATTAAGGATGGATGATGGCAGATTACCAAAGGATGTGCTTAGATGGACGCTAGAAGGAAGAAATAGGAAGGCAAGACCTAATGATCAGTAAATGGACAAAGAGACAGAAAGGACTACTTGATGTAGATGCATTAGACAGGGAGAAATAGAGGAATAGTATTTCTCTGTAAATTTTATATTGTGACACAATGTTTTTAGTTGGCTATTGTTTTGGTTGAGGTAACCTACAGCATTGTAGAAAGCCCTTTATTAAAAAAAAGTATAAATAATACCGAGGTAATAATGTTTTAAGAGATACTGAAAAACGTGGGGTTGGAATGCTTCAAGGCAAAATTCAGTACAAACAGACAAACATCGCTATCAGAACTGAGGCGACTTCTTCATCTAGGTGTAAATAATAGAGTGCTTTTGTGCTCATGATAGTAATACTGTTGATTGATATTCACAAGGGATTTATCATTAGAATTCATTAAATGTCGCAGTAAGATTAATATGCAAAGACTCAACACACTTCAATCATAACAACGTGCTCTGATATGTATTCTTGCAAGGCTCCATTATTATTTCTAACAGGCCACCTTGAAGGAAATGAAAAGAACTAGTGTTCAATGTTGGAGCTCCGAGAGTGATTATGAGCGGCAGTTTTGAAAACTAGTTTCATATTCCATAAATGAGAATTAAAGATCAAATCGATATTGGGACTTGACAAATGGCAGCGTTTCATAGTTTCTGATTTTATCTGTCGAAGTTACACTAGACATGTCGATTTGTCACAGTCGCGGGTAAACTTATGTAGAGAAAACATAAGTTATAAAAGCATTGAACTAGGTGTTTTATGGATGAAAGGAATTATTTAGGTTGAGATTAAAAGCAATGTTATTTCAAACTTGAATAGCTAAATTCATGTCTCATTATCTCAGAAACTATTTAACCTGTCACACACTTTTATTCAATAGGTTTATTTATTATGAAGAGACTACATTTTCTCGATTATATAATTTTGAATTAAAATTTACCAGCAATTATTTTTTCCAATTACCAATCATTTATTAAAACCAAGGTAGGTCAACAGCACTAAGGTTTTATCTTTCTAACGTGTTATTCAAGTATCCTTAATAGTGTTTGAGGAAAGAAGTCACTTACACCAAATATATTACTGAGAATAAAAACTAATCAAAGCAAAAATGAGGAAAAGAAACTCAAGCATACTTACAAGAAACAATATGACTTACTCTACATACTTAGCAGCAGTAGAATTTGTAGAACAGAATTTCTCTTATACGAGTCAGATGGGCTAAAGTGTATATTACTTTTCAAAAGTATATAGGTGTTATGACCTTTTTTCTGTGAAGGATACAGAATTTGCAGTACAAAATGTCAGATGTACCAACACGATATTAAAGCCCATATCTGCAGCGTAAATGGTAGGTGTCTACCTCACGTTAAAGGGGTCCCGAGTTGAAATATCGATCAGGGTGTGTTTTATAGATAAGGTTTATTTCCGAGGTTTGCTCTTATCCTTATAGTGAATTTCGGGTAACCCTGAGCTCATTTTAACATCATTTTACTCATAGTAGGAGGATGTTAATTAAAGAAAATGCTATCCCAAAAAATATGTTCACTGCTGCTGAAACTATGCTGCACGAGGAATTTTAGTAGAAGCCTGAAATAGATGCCTTTAACCACTTTGGCTGTCGTTAAAATAGTTTTATTATCAGTGACGGAACCCAGAAACCAATGAAGTCATGTACAGGGGTATAAACTACACCGAAATATTTTTATAACGAATGAAGATATCTTAAACAATTATTTTGGGATAGGAGACTTATGGCTTGTAGGTTCAAATGCGGAAGTAACGGCTGTAAGTTTCCAAAGTATTAGTACGCCACTGCTAATGATGATACCACTTGAGCGCACAATACACTAAAATGAAGAGACATATCGGAGCACTCCCTCTGGCGTAATGGTTATGACATTAACTTTCAAGTGAAAGGTAAACGAGTTCGAGTCTTTGTTATCTTTTTGAAGTGAAAGCTTCTTTAGGCGCGTTTAGCACTTCTTGTGGGTATTGAATTAAACTGAACCGTCGCGCTGGAATATGTAACGCTCATTCGGGTGAAGTTGGCTCGAGTCGGCTCAATCCGAACTAAGGCCCCCCCCCCACACTCAATCGTCAATTCAGTCTTATGTTGTCCATACCACTATACACCATAGATTTTCTATCGCACTCAACAGCATATCAACAAAACGTATTTAGGTATGTTTTAACATATTTCAAATACTATGAAAAATTCAAAAACCCTACATGAGTTTCGTTAAAAAAAAATAATTGTCTTAGGGCCGTTGTTACAAACGTCTGTCAAGTATCTGTAACCGAACCGGTCAGATAACCTTCTGTGTAGTGTTTAACGCCCGCTTTTACTACATACGACACCGCAGGCGATGACAGTGATGATACATGAGATGAAGATGGAGCACCGGTGGAATGAGATGGCGGGGAAAACCGGAGATCCCGGAGAAAATCCGCCCCAGCGCCATGTTGTCCACCACAAATCTCACTTTGCGGTCGCCTGGGATCGAACCCGGGCCGCCTTTGTGAGAGCCAAGTGGTCTAACCACTGAGCCACGGCGCGGCCTAGATAACCTTCTGTCATTTAACAAGTCGACAGCATATCAACTTCCACTTTAAACAACAATAATAGTCAAAAGAAACAGGTAATATCACCGAAGTTCGGTATTTGCATAAACCATAAAACCATAATAACGAAAAATAAAACGAGTGTGCTAACTGGAAACAAAAGTGTTTGGAATTCGTGAAAGAGATGTTTCATTTAAGAACTTGTTATTTTTACTGATAATTTCTCTGTATTGTGAGTAGTAAAACGTAAAACATTAATAAATTAAATGTAATAACACGTAAATAATACAATTATCACGTATTAAAATGACGTTTTGCGTTTATTTTCATTTACAACTTATAGGTTATGTTTTCCCACATTTGCCCACCTGCTCGGTAGCGTGGTGATAGCGAGTCTGCCTCACGTTCAAGAGGTCTCAGTCAGGGTGAGTTACATGGATAAGGTTTTTCTGGGGGTTTCCCTTATCCTGAAAGACGAATGTCGGGTAACTCTAAGCTCTATGGACCCTGGCCTCATTTGAGCATCATTTCACCGATTCCATTCATCGTCCGATATGACTTAACGTTGGAGGACGTAAAATTACCCGACCGGGGTCAAGAAAATGTATTAATATCAGTATAAATTGCAACAAAACATTTGAAATAAATATGACATGTAATAAAATGTATGAAAATATGCACGAACGTGCCATAAAATATGGAGTAATGAGTATATGTACGGATATATGTGTAAAATTACGTAACCAAGCATTTCCGAATATTCAAACAATATGTACATAAGCAAATGAACGTCATATAATTATGTTACAAGATATCTTTGAACTTGTATTTGTATTAAAAATAAAAATCAATGAAGCAGCAAGAAACAAAAAATGAAACATGATTGTGAAATAGCATGGATTTTAATATAAAAATAAAACACATATAAAACAGTATATTATTTGATTTTATTTTACTTCCTTTATATATCCTTTATGTATAACCCTCTTCGCACGGTCGCTAGTCCGTGGTCATTCATTTGTTTCAGAGTATTTTCATTTGAGAGTACACTTAGCGTAAGGCATAAAATGTTTACCTCGCAACTGGCCTCTTTGCGCAACAATGAGTGTCAACGTTAAATTTTTTTAAAATAATTTTTAATAATAATTTATAATGATTAGTTTTTAAGTTTTCACTTCTGTCATATGGTCTTAAGCACACACAATTTTGTCGTTTTGCTGTTTATTTTTGTTTCCTTGGCGAGTTTGTTCTTTTGGTTGCTTTTTAATATTGTTACCCTGGCGGTAGACTCGCGAAGCCGATGAATAAATGATGGCCGGTGGAGATTCGGGAAACTTCGGGGCCGATCGTTACCGGAAGCGAGAGACAGTTGAGAGCTTTGTTTGGAAAATAAACAGTTTTGAGGTGATCTAGCAATTTGTGATGGTGAACGGTGTATTGCCAGGAAAATAAAGTGTAGTTTTTGCGTTTGTAACCTCGTCTTGTTATTTCACGAACCCACAAAGTCACAATATCTTGTCTAAGCTTTTAATTCTTGCATAAATGTGTCCATTTTATGGAGTAATTTCACCAAAGAAAATGATGGAGATGAGAGTTGCAAATAAATAGGAGTCAGAGCATTTAACTCCAAAACACAAACGGAACTGCACCTTCTGCCATCTTTAAAATAATATGTCATTGAAAGAAGACGGGAAGGAAATACGACTGATGTGTTGACGCAGACTCCCGGTTGTCGCTTCTTCTAAGCAGGACAAAGTGAAAAGTGTATAAGACATGATGTACTGAACCGCCAAGAAGAGTTCCTCTCTGACGTTTATCACGCTAGCGGATAATCACGTTACGGGACCTGGACTAGTCCTTGGGCTAAGAAAGACAAATCGAGATGCTTAGGAGTTAGCTTCAACTGCATTGCTTTGTCGGGCTGCAAGACAGCAGAAGACAGGATGGATCTATGGGAGACAGCTAAAATATATATTTAGAGGATCATATTCGGGGCCTCTAGCCTGACACTGTGTATGTGGACAATATATCTCAAAACAAATATTACCAATTATTTAAATTCGTGTTCTAAGGTTGCTACAGGAACTACATTTTTTCGGAGAATACTCTGCATGGAGGTCCGTGCTGAGTCTTTTGTGGGTCATCCCCGGGGAGGAAGGAGGAGATGAGACGAGACGGGGGTGGCCATCCTAAGGAGTTACGACAGTGCAGAGAGCACGGTTCCTACATTTTACTTCGATGTAAACTTCCCTCGGCAGGCCAGGACAATGATCATCTGACCATACTGTGGTTCGGGAACATTTATGCAGTGAGGTCTATCCGAAAGTCCGAAGACCCCAGCCTTTGTCAATCCGGGCGTGATGGAAAACTCCGGGGCTCTATCCATAGGGCAATACCTGGAGTATAAAATGTCCCCCCACCATTGACAACAACGTCAAGACGGGTGGAAGTGGATACGCCACTTACGCGCGTCAACCCCGTAGGGAAGACTACTGAATAACCTCGGTGGGGCCATCTGGTGATCTAGCACACCTTCTACTAATCCTTGTTTCATATAAGCTTGCCCTCTATCTCTTAACGGCCACGTGACCGTATCACCTTTCATTGTCTGCTATTGTAGTATAGACTGTTTTGCAGTAAAAATTAGTTCGTTATTTAACATGGCGATATATCTTTATATGTTTGGGAGAGAATTGTCAAATTTATATTTTCGTAACTGTTTGAATTAAATATATTACGCAACAGAGTTGTTTTATCTGAAATGCATGTTAATTCTTAAACGAAGTAAAGAGGAGGTTCCTTTGCTCTCAAGCACATAGCACGATAGCACGTGATTTAGCGGTTGTGATGACATATTTGTTTATATGACTTATCACTGACCTTGTTTTGAACTGGATTAGTCATATATCGGCATTCGAAGGTGTGTTGTGCCGAGTGTGAGAGCTAAATTATTTTATTGATCGTTTATTGCGCATGTACTTATTATATGTATAGTGGCAGAGTCTACCGCCAGTTTTTCGCTGAAGCATCGCAAGGGAAAATCTTTACAAAGCGGCGAAAAAAGAATTGTGGTGCATGTGTTTAATGCACTCACAGAGAAGAATCCGTCTTTGTCAGTGAGAGAAGTTGAACAGCTGTGCTCTGAACTTACAGGTGTGAATGTTAGATGCGTAGGGACATCGCGACATGAAATTGAGACAACAGGAAAACTTACCACTGCAGGGGCGATATTGCTGTGTGGCGAAGACGTTATTTAAGCACAATCAGACTGTACCGAGATACAAATCACAAAATACACTACCTTGACGAGACTTGGGTAAGTGAAGGACACACGACAAGTATTGCGTGACACGACTTTTAAGACTGAAAGACAAGCGTTTTTGCAAGGTATGTGTGCTGGTTTTAAAAAATCGCAGTAGAAAAGGCCGAAGGCCTTTCATTATAAACTTGTTTCAGTTTCATTACTCATTCATTCAGTTTCAACTTGCTCAGTTTCATTATAAACTTCATTATTTTTGCATGCCTTCATATTCTTATTTGTATGATTTTATGTATCTTCCTGACAATTATTATGACGTTTACTGCAGGTTTAAATGTGACGGGAAGGAACCGCCTATGGCCTATGGCGCGAAAGCATTACCCAATTAGGATGAGGGGGAAGGTAGTTGCACGCGGAGTGATACATGTCAGCGGGGCAAGGTTATATGAAACAGAGATTAGCTATGCAGGCTAGTACCCGGGACTTCTTAGACAACCCTCCACTCCCTCCGGGTGGCCGAGGCCTGCCTGGAGGTACCCGAACTCCCGCGAGTGTCGGGAACACACTGCCCCCTCGAGTCCAACCCAATCCGAACAACTCCCGTTCTGGGAGGGGATAGAATATTCGGCTCGAGGTACCTCTTGTAACCTCAGAGGTATCACGAGTACTAAAGGTCCACAGTGCTCGCACTAAAGCAGGTGAAGGGGACGGATCCCCTCCCCTATAGGAGTGGTTCGGAAACAGTTCCACCACGAGACCTGGATTCGGAGACCGGAGTAGGAATTAACATAATCACCGAAACACACGCCGACAGAAAATACCTGACAGAGGCATCAGATGAGAGATGATGTGAAATAATAATGGAGATGAAATGGAGGGACAGGAAATTTGAGGAATGTAATTAACCTGACGTCCCGGGAAAACACCCAAAAGCCCATGTATCAGGTAGGTTGGCAACAGGAATCGAACCCGTGCCTTCCAAACGCGGGCCACAGACGAAACCACGTGAGGCATCCCACTCGGTTGAAGAAGTATATTTACATAGAAAATGTTTCACCATGTTTGATGATTTTGAAATGAAAATGCTTATCTTTAATTTTGTGGAAAATCCTTCAAGGCCTCTAATTGTACATTACTTTTGTATTACTGGTAAATGATAAAAGAAAGACGAAATTTTGCGACACAAAGTCGTTAATTTCTTAATAACGCACTATTTTAAAACAATTTGTGGTCTTAACTGCTGCAATTCTTCATATTTTATACTTTTTTCAAGTCGTTATTCGCTTTTTCTTATAGTCGCACAATGAGCATGACTTTCAAAGTCATCACTTAATTCATATAAATCTATTATCTTGGTCTACTATGTAAGAATATGTAGTGAAATTTGTTTCGATTTACAAGAAGTTGGTAAAATATCGAACCTTTCTAAGTTATGGAAAGGTAGAGTCAGAATGAAAAATTCAATACCACAGCCGGGGTTTGAACCACGTATCTTCCGGTCTCCGTTCGGCTGCTTCTCTCCAATGAGCTACCATGGCTAAGGTGCCAGGTTGGCATTAAATTCTCCCGTACTTTGGAAAGATAGAGTCAGACTAAAAAATTCAATGCCATAGCCGGGATTTGAACCACAGATCTTCTGGTCTCCGTCCAGCCGCTCTAACCCTTGAGCCACCATGGCTAACGTGTAGATATGACATTAAATTCTCCAACTCACTCGTCTTTTGCCGGTAAACCACTTAGGAGTTCTCATAAACACATGAGACAACTACCTTAATGGCGACCTACAACATGTAAGTTCTTTAAGGCCCGGGCTTTATAGTTAACCACTATTAGGTCAATTAATGGAAAGTAATTGTTCTTTCACACTGGCCGTGTGTAGGCTAAAGTATGCAAAGATAGTCAGACTGAAAAATTCAATGTCATAGCCGGGATTTTAACCACGGATCTTCTGGTTTCCGTCCAGCCGCTCTAACCCTTGAGCTACCATGGACAACGTGCCGACATGACATTAAATTCTCCAAACATGACATTAAACTCTCCAAACATGACATTAAATTCTTCCGTACTTTGTCCTACACACGGCTAGTGTGAAGGAACAATAAATATCCATTAATTTACCTAATAGTGGCCTGAACTATAAAGCCCGGGCCTTAAAGTACTTACAGCATAGTAAGTCGTCATTAAGGTAGTTGTCTCATGTGTTTATGAGAACTCTAATGGTTTACCGGGAAAAACGCGAGTCAGTTGGAGAATTTAATGTAACGCTAGCATGTTGGCCATAGTAGCTCAATAGATAAGAGCAGTCGGACGGAGACCAGAAGATCCCTGGTTCAAATCCCGGCTATGACATTGCATTTTACAGTATGACTCTACCTTTCCATACGTTATCGTACACAATTAATTTCCTTTGTAAGATAATTTGTAGAAAAATGGATAGAACAAGTAATATGAATATAACTTCTTGTACATTTTTTATTTCATTTTTTTTAAACCTGACTGGAGTACATTTCAGAGTGTTAATTTTTTTTTTTTTGCGTTTAGCAAGATTTTCTTCACATAAGGTGGTAACCCTTATTGGTAATAATGACAGTAGAAGCCCACGTAATATATGTGAACATAGACTGCATATCCAATGAATCGTCAGTAATGGAAGTATCAAAACAAACATAGATGCAGATTTATATCTCAAAGCCATTGTCATTGAAAAGCATCCGTGCTAACCACAAATTTAAACATAGTTTTAGCTTTCCCCAAACAATGATCTGAGTGATCACACACTTTTATTGTTATTATAATTTCCCTCTCAGCCCTGTACCCATCTGTAACACTGGACATGACCCGTCAGTACTATACAATACCCCCCTCACCCCTAATTAGCCCCAGGGCACATGGAGTTAAGCCCCAGCGCTACAAAACCCGGGATTTGCTTCTTCCCCTAATCCAAGGGTTGACAGGGCGATATCATGTTGCGTAGACCCTGAATCTCGCTCCGGTTTCACTCTGGATTTAACCCCATGTTGTGATTTCCACGTTACCTATCGGTGATTGCAATTTTTTTTTCTTTCTGAAATGAAATGATATTCATGTAAATTGAGAATAATTGAATGGCGAGCACACAGTTTTGTGATGAATGGCCACTGCGTCACATTACGTTGGCTTCCACGTCATTAAAGTGTATTAGCCAACAAACAAAACGTCAGCAGCCTGCGCTTTACGCAAACAAGGGTGAAATTAGAAAACAAACCAAGGGCGTTATAACAGCATTTCTGGTGCTTTATTTAACCGGCAAAATTAATTAAATTATGAAACCTCTATTTAATGAAGAATGCGATCATATTATGCAAAACAGTAGCTAAATTGAAAAAGAGCAAAATATGTATTTTGCATAGCGAATGTGTAATCAGTAACCTTGTTTCAAACGTAGAAATCAAGGCAAAAAGGCATGACGTGCTATATTCACATTGCTTTTCTACTACTTTTATCTACTTTATTTTTATATACGAGGGCTGTTCAATAAAGAATGATCATAATTTTTTATGATCATAATTTTTCGCACTAAAATTCAATCTTATTATATTCTGTTAGCTTAATGTGAAACAAACACGCCGTAGTAGTTTCATTGTTGGTACTCCTGGTTCCCGCCTGTGAGAACCAGGCAAGTTCAGACATGTTCAGTATCGCCTACCGCTGCAATGGAGGTAACATGCGAGGAACAATATGCGAATTTGAAATTCTGCTTTCGTCTCAACAAATCTTCAGTTGAGGCCTATACAATGTTACAGGAGAGCTATGAAGACTCTGTTCTTCCCTACAGCACAACTCGAAGGTGTTTAAAATGATTAAAGCGGGGAGACAATATTTCAAAGAAAAGTGGACCCGGTGCTCCAGTTACTGCTTTTACGGAAGAAAACATTAACACTGCTGCTGCGATTGTACGAGAGGATTGACGAATTACCTTAGGATCACTTTCTGAAATACTGAGCATTCCATTTGTTGCACCCACATGTTGGTGACAGAAACATAACGTATGAGACGTGTTTGTGCGCGATGAGTCCCAAGAGTGTTGATTCACGAACAAAAAGAGATTCTCATGTAGGTCTGCATGCAGTTAAAGTTGATGTTAGAGGATGATCCGGAGTTTCTTTCAAACGTGATCAGTGCTGATGATACTTGGCTACATCATTTGATCCTGAGAGCAAACAGCAAAGCTTGGTGTGGAAATCTCCTTCATCACCAACCTCCCAAAAAAGCAAAAGTTGTTGCTTCTGCTGGGAATGGTCATCTCATTCTTTGATATTCATGGAATGGTTTATCAGTACGTTGTACCTGCACACACATCAGTAACTGGACAGTACTACAGGGATGCCCTGAAAAAATTGCAAGTCCATATCAGGCGCAAAAGACCACATTTCCGTGAAGCTGGCTGGATGCTGCACCACGATAATGCGGGGCCGCATATTGCTAATGATGTTGCTGAATATTTTGCAAAAATCAACGTGAAGTACATCCCTCACCCTCCCTATAGTTCGGGTTCAGCCCCATGCGTCTTTTTTATACTCCCTAACTTGGAGAAACGCCTTCTTGGGAGGCATTATCCATCATCAGAAGTAGTGGTGAAGGCTGTGGAGACGATTTTGAAGGATCTCTCAAAAAATGGTTTCCAGCATGTCTTTGAAGACCGGCAGAAACACTGGGACAAGTGCATCGCATTTAGGGGAGGCTATTTTGAAAAGGACCGTCAAAATTATGAGGGTGAGTAAAGGTACGTTGACAAAAAAATTGTGATCATTATTTATTTAACAGTCCACGTACCTTCTACAGTCTAGTCTCACGAAAGATTACTTTTCTATTTTATTTTAGTAGGCATAAATCGGCTCTTCTTTCTAATATGCGACGCGACGATTTTTTTTGTAATTCCTTCACACTTTTTGACGTTTTTATATACAATCATGATTTTTAATATAATTCCTTTACTTCTTAGTGCAATTTCGTGTTGAAGACCATTCTTTTAACGTTATTAATTGTTTTTTTTTATTTACTTACCACGTAATGTAGTCATATTGAAGAATTCAGTGCAGCCAAACTATGCTTGTTTCTCCACTGAAAGCAATGCTGCCAACAGTCTTACTTATCCCGAAATTACACTATCTAGCAGACTAAATGCATGAGTTTGCTGACTGTATCGGACTGGTTCGGCTACTGTCGCGAAGTGTGCATGATGTCAAATGACACCAAGTGTACTGCCAGGGGAAAAATTGGCGGTCCCGGTCACGTCGTTCAAATCGACGAATGCAAAATAAGACGACGCAAGCTTCATCATGGGCCATAGGGGATTAGCTACAAAGGGCAGCTCCAATGTATTATTGGGGGCTCTGCCCTCTGTTGTTTGTCTCTTCTCACGCTCTGGGTGAACATAGGATATTAGCCACAAAAATTTCATTGGTTGAGGTGTTAAGTCCCCCTTCGAACCTTATCATAGTGTCACATCTCTTTAGGCGATTATGTATTCGAATGAACTACACTAGAAAGTATTTCTTAGAAAAGGGTTTTATCTTCCTTCTACTTTGTCTATTACGAACTTAAAAAATGGAAATATTTGATTTCAGGAAATACAATATTTGGTATATAAGTTTACTGCCTTACAAAGACGCGGTACCAGAATTTTCACGGCATTCCACCATCCCAAACTTTGTAATTTTCTCAGAAATGACTCTAACTCTTCAAATTGATATAAAAAATAAAATGCATACGTCGAATTTTTAGGGAAGTGCTTGATTCCTCTTTATTCAGGAGGATTTTTGTGTCATTTTGTACAACTGCTAAACATTAAGAAATAGAGAAAAACCTACTATAACCAACAATGTGTATCTTAAGATACAATATATAAATCCAGTGACCTTTACGTGACACAAGATGTCTGAGTTATCGTTATTAGTGGTTTGTGAATGTTCAAACAGAACTTAAATTTCTGTCGCTATCAGTTGTTTCTTGCGTCAGTTGTTTCTTCAAGGAATAGGCAACTTTATGGAGATACAGCACTAACATCTAGCAAATGTCTCCCAAAAATTAACATTTGTATTGCACGGCTTTAATGCAGCACAAAAATTCAAAATAGTTTGACTTGATATTGTAAATAGCTATTTATATATAATTTACGTTAAAGTTTACAATAAGATATATTTAATTTTGAAATGTGTTGTTTGTCAACTTTTTTCATTATATTTAGATTTTGAAAATGTTCTACACGATGCATCCAATTCTCATAAAATTTGCCAAGTAAATTTCCAAAAAAATTAATTCATGATATATAATTTTGTTTGCTTTCGTGTATTTTCTGCGTTATTATTTATGAAACTTGCATAAAACTTTTTGAAAAGTAGAAATTTCAAGCGTTAGAGCTTAAACATTATTGTTTATTTATTATGCAATTTTTATTCCTATTTTACCCAAAGGTATATTAGGAATATAATTTACAAATTTATGAATATAATACAATTTACAAAAACATAACAAAATTCAGTATCAAGTTTACAAAGAGTAAACATCAAGATGAATCATTTAGCTTAAGAAATATAATGTTTAAGAAAGCCATGAAATATTGATAAGTTTTGTAATTCATCAAAATACGTATAAGTGGTTTTGAGAAAGTGTAACCTAAGGATTGAAGCAATAATTCAAGTTCGTATCTTTCAAAACAGAAAAATGGGCAATCAAATAAAATGTGAGGAACATCTTGAAGATGATTTCCACAAATACAATCAGATGTGGATTTGATTATGAATCGAAATAAATAAGTTGAAAATTTGCCATATCCAGCTAAGAATCGAGTATGAACATAGGATTAACAAATTTACATTTATGTCTGTCAAATCCGTTGGTAAATATAAATCCTTAGTCAAAACACCACAATCAATTTTTAACCAGTATTCATTCCAGTCGTTGAAGATAATCTCCTTTAATGTTTGCCTCACATAAGAAATAGGGCATTGAGTGTATGTCTCTGGAAGATCTGAAGTCGCAGCTCTCGTTACAAGTTGTTGTTGTTGTTATTATTATTATTATTATTATTATTATTATTATTATTATTATTATTATTATTATTATTGTTATTGTTACTGTTACTGTTGTTGTTGTTGTTATTGTTATTATAATTATTATTATTATTGTTATTGTTATTATTATTATTATTATTATTATTATTATTATTATTATTATTATTATTGTTATTGTTATTGTTAGTATTATTATTATTATCATCATCATCATCATTATTATTATTATTATTATTATTATTATTATTATTATTATTATTATTATTATTATTATTATTATTATTATTATTATTATTATTATTATTATTATTATTATTATTATTATTATTATTATTATTGTGGAAACGTTGAGTCAGACTGAAAAATTCAATGCCATAGCCGGGATTTGAACCACGGATCTTCTGGTTTCCGTCCAGCCGCACTACCATTGTGCTACTATGGCCAACGTGCCGATATGACATTAAATTCTCCAACTGACTCGTATTTTCCCGGTAAACCACTTAGGAGTTCTCATAAACACATGAGACAACTACCTTAATGGCGACTTACTACATGTAAGTACTTTAAGGCCCGGGCTTTATAGTTAACCACTATTAGGTTAATTAATGGAAATTAATTATTCTTTCACACTGGCCGTGTGTAGGCTAAATTGTGGAAACGTTGAGTCAGACTGAAAAATTCAATGCCATAGCCGGGATTTGAACCACGGATCTTCTGGTTTCCGTCCAGCCGCACTACCATTGTGCTACTATGGCCAACGTGCCGATATGACATTAAATTCTCCAACTGACTCGTATTTTCCCGGTAAACCACTTAGGAGTTCTCATAAACACATGAGACAACTACCTTAATGGCGACTTACTACATGTAAGTACTTTAAGGCCCGGGCTTTATAGTTAACCACTATTAGGTTAATTAATGGAAATTAATTATTCTTTCACACTGGCCGTGTGTAGGCTAAATTGTGGAAACGTTGAGTCAGACTGAAAAATTCAATGCCATAGCCGGGATTTGAACCACGGATCTTCTGGTTTCCGTCCAGCCGCACTACCATTGTGCTACTATGGCCAACGTGCCGATATGACATTAAATTCTCCAACTGACTCGTATTTTCCCGGTAAACCACTTAGGAGTTCTCATAAACACATGAGACAACTACCTTAATGGCGACTTACTACATGTAAGTACTTTAAGGCCCGGGCTTTATAGTTAACCACTATTAGGTTAATTAATGGAAATTAATTATTCTTTCACACTGGCCGTGTGTAGGCTAAATTGTGGAAACGTTGAGTCAGACTGAAAAATTCAATGCCATAGCCGGGATTTGAACCACGGATCTTCTGGTTTCCGTCCAGCCGCACTACCATTGTGCTACTATGGCCAACGTGCCGATATGACATTAAATTCTCCAACTGACTCGTATTTTCCCGGTAAACCACTTAGGAGTTCTCATAAACACATGAGACAACTACCTTAATGGCGACTTACTACATGTAAGTACTTTAAGGCCCGGGCTTTATAGTTAACCACTATTAGGTTAATTAATGGAAATTAATTATTCTTTCACACTGGCCGTGTGTAGGCTAAATTGTGGAAACGTTGAGTCAGACTGAAAAATTCAATGCCATAGCCGGGATTTGAACCACGGATCTTCTGGTTTCCGTCCAGCCGCACTACCATTGTGCTACTATGGCCAACGTGCCGATATGACATTAAATTCTCCAACTGACTCGTATTTTCCCGGTAAACCACTTAGGAGTTCTCATAAACACATGAGACAACTACCTTAATGGCGACTTACTACATGTAAGTACTTTAAGGCCCGGGCTTTATAGTTAACCACTATTAGGTTAATTAATGGAAATTAATTATTCTTTCACACTGGCCGTGTGTAGGCTAAATTGTGGAAACGTTGAGTCAGACTGAAAAATTCAATGCCATAGCCGGGATTTGAACCACGGATCTTCTGGTTTCCGTCCAGCCGCACTACCATTGTGCTACTATGGCCAACGTGCCGATATGACATTAAATTCTCCAACTGACTCGTATTTTCCCGGTAAACCACTTAGGAGTTCTCATAAACACATGAGACAACTACCTTAATGGCGACTTACTACATGTAAGTACTTTAAGGCCCGGGCTTTATAGTTAACCACTATTAGGTTAATTAATGGAAATTAATTATTCTTTCACACTGGCCGTGTGTAGGCTAAATTGTGGAAACGTTGAGTCAGACTGAAAAATTCAATGCCATAGCCGGGATTTGAACCACGGATCTTCTGGTTTCCGTCCAGCCGCACTACCATTGTGCTACTATGGCCAACGTGCCGATATGACATTAAATTCTCCAACTGACTCGTATTTTCCCGGTAAACCACTTAGGAGTTCTCATAAACACATGAGACAACTACCTTAATGGCGACTTACTACATGTAAGTACTTTAAGGCCCGGGCTTTATAGTTAACCACTATTAGGTTAATTAATGGAAATTAATTATTCTTTCACACTGGCCGTGTGTAGGCTAAATTGTGGAAACGTTGAGTCAGACTGAAAAATTCAATGCCATAGCCGGGATTTGAACCACGGATCTTCTGGTTTCCGTCCAGCCGCACTACCATTGTGCTACTATGGCCAACGTGCCGATATGACATTAAATTCTCCAACTGACTCGTATTTTCCCGGTAAACCACTTAGGAGTTCTCATAAACACATGAGACAACTACCTTAATGGCGACTTACTACATGTAAGTACTTTAAGGCCCGGGCTTTATAGTTAACCACTATTAGGTTAATTAATGGAAATTAATTATTCTTTCACACTGGCCGTGTGTAGGCTAAATTGTGGAAACGTTGAGTCAGACTGAAAAATTCAATGCCATAGCCGGGATTTGAACCACGGATCTTCTGGTTTCCGTCCAGCCGCACTACCATGTGTTTATGAGAACTCCTAAGTGGTTTACCGGGAAAATACGAGTCAGTTGGAGAATTTAATGTCATATCGGCACGTTGGCCATAGTAGCACAATGGTAGTGCGGCTGGACGGAAACCAGAAGATCCGTGGTTCAAATCCCGGCTATGGCATTGAATTTTTCAGTCTGACTCAACGTTTCCACAATTTAGCCTACACACGGCCAGTGTGAAAGAATAATTAATTTCCATTAATTAACCTAATAGTGGTTAACTATAAAGCCCGGGCCTTAAAGTACTTACATGTAGTAAGTCGCCATTAAGGTAGTTGTCTCATGTGTTTATGAGAACTCCTAAGTGGTTTACCGGGAAAATACGAGTCAGTTGGAGAATTTAATGTCATATCGGCACGTTGGCCATAGTAGCACAATGGTAGTGCGGCTGGACGGAAACCAGAAGATCCGTGGTTCAAATCCCGGCTATGGCATTGAATTTTTCAGTCTGACTCAACGTTTCCACAATTTAGCCTACACACGGCCAGTGTGAAAGAATAATTAATTTCCATTAATTAACCTAATAGTGGTTAACTATAAAGCCCGGGCCTTAAAGTACTTACATGTAGTAAGTCGCCATTAAGGTAGTTGTCTCATGTGTTTATGAGAACTCCTAAGTGGTTTACCGGGAAAATACGAGTCAGTTGGAGAATTTAATGTCATATCGGCACGTTGGCCATAGTAGCACAATGGTAGTGCGGCTGGACGGAAACCAGAAGATCCGTGGTTCAAATCCCGGCTATGGCATTGAATTTTTCAGTCTGACTCAACGTTTCCACAATTTAGCCTACACACGGCCAGTGTGAAAGAATAATTAATTTCCATTAATTAACCTAATAGTGGTTAACTATAAAGCCCGGGCCTTAAAGTACTTACATGTAGTAAGTCGCCATTAAGGTAGTTGTCTCATGTGTTTATGAGAACTCCTAAGTGGTTTACCGGGAAAATACGAGTCAGTTGGAGAATTTAATGTCATATCGGCACGTTGGCCATAGTAGCACAATGGTAGTGCGGCTGGACGGAAACCAGAAGATCCGTGGTTCAAATCCCGGCTATGGCATTGAATTTTTCAGTCTGACTCAACGTTTCCACAATTTAGCCTACACACGGCCAGTGTGAAAGAATAATTAATTTCCATTAATTAACCTAATAGTGGTTAACTATAAAGCCCGGGCCTTAAAGTACTTACATGTAGTAAGTCGCCATTAAGGTAGTTGTCTCATGTGTTTATGAGAACTCCTAAGTGGTTTACCGGGAAAATACGAGTCAGTTGGAGAATTTAATGTCATATCGGCACGTTGGCCATAGTAGCACAATGGTAGTGCGGCTGGACGGAAACCAGAAGATCCGTGGTTCAAATCCCGGCTATGGCATTGAATTTTTCAGTCTGACTCAACGTTTCCACAATTTAGCCTACACACGGCCAGTGTGAAAGAATAATTAATTTCCATTAATTAACCTAATAGTGGTTAACTATAAAGCCCGGGCCTTAAAGTACTTACATGTAGTAAGTCGCCATTAAGGTAGTTGTCTCATGTGTTTATGAGAACTCCTAAGTGGTTTACCGGGAAAATACGAGTCAGTTGGAGAATTTAATGTCATATCGGCACGTTGGCCATAGTAGCACAATGGTAGTGCGGCTGGACGGAAACCAGAAGATCCGTGGTTCAAATCCCGGCTATGGCATTGAATTTTTCAGTCTGACTCAACGTTTCCACAATTTAGCCTACACACGGCCAGTGTGAAAGAATAATTAATTTCCATTATTATTATTATTATTATTATTATTATTATTATTATTATTATTATTATTATTATTATTATTATTATTATTATTATTATTATTATTATTATTATTATTATTATTATTATTATTATTATTATTATTATTATTATTATTATTATTATTATTATTATTATTATTATTATTATTATTATTATTATTATTATTATTATTATTATTATTATTATTATTATTATTATTATTATTATTATTATTATTATTATTATTATTATTATTATTATTATTATCATTATCATTATCATTATCATTATCATTATCATTATCATTATCATTATCATTATCATTATCATTATCATTATCATTATCATTATCATTATCATTATCATTATCATTATCATTATCATTATCATTATCATTATCATTATCATTATCATTATCATTATCATTATCATTATCATTATCATTATCATTATCATTATCATTATCATTATCATTATCATTATCATTATCATTATCATTATCATTATCATTATCATTATCATTATCATTATCATTATCATTATCATTATCATTATCATTATCATTATCATTATCATTATCATTATCATTATCATTATCATTATCATTATCATTATCATTATCATTATTATTATTATTATTATTATTATTATTATTATTATTATTATTATTATTATTATTATTATTATTATTATTATTATTATTATTATTATTATTATTATTATTATTATTATTATTATTATTATTATTATTATTATTATTATTATTATTATTATTATTATTATTATTATTATTATTATTATTATTATTATTATTATTATTATTATTATTATTATTATTATTATTATTATTATTATTATTATTATTATTATTATTATTATTTTAACTAAGGCTGGTAGAAAGTATGTGTGCCTTATAATCATATAAATGAAATTAAGAAAAATATCCTTTTAAAAATTACATTTGGCTTACGATAATACAATCCAGATCAATAATTTAATAATTCTGTGACTAACTTCTGAGCCGATATATTCAAATTGCAGTGACTTTTTTCCTTAGAGATAGTGTGTAGTGGCATTTATTAATTCCCCTTGTCGTAGCTAAAATGGTATGTACAATTTTACTACATCCTGATTCACCTGTATTATATGCATATAAATAAGTATTTTTAAGAATAATTTGTAGAATCCATCTAAAATAAATTATGGCGAATGGAGAAAGTCATGTGAATTTGACATATATGTATATTCATTCCCGAAATCGACCCATTCCCCCTATAATTTTTAATCTCAAGTCAATGGAAATAATGAACAAATTAAACAATTATAGTAAACAAACTGATACATCAAATAATCTGTGATAAATATGCAGCAATGCTAATGGCAAATGTCCCTGCTTTTAACCGTTCTGCCACTGCCAACCTGTGTGAGAAAGAGAGAAGCTAACATAACAGCTGACCCACGACTTGGCGCCCGCCTTAAGAAGTGAACATTGTTATAAATGAGTGCAATATTGTGTTGTTGTCATACAGGGCATTGATCTTGAGGAACAGTTTCTTCCCGCCAAAAGTGTAAGCACCTGCAACACGTGGTCAATACTTGATGCAGGCGGAAGTTGTCTTCACGTGCTCTTCCTGAGGTCTCTGACCTTACCATATGCTTCCTTGTTGTCATTATAAACAAGCTTACAAGATGCTCTTGGTTCAAATCAAACAATATGCAGTCTGTACATGTTATGTTTGCATATTAAAGTGCTGTAGTTTAATTCCATTGCGTATATATAACTTCTATCTTCTTTGCTACGCATTTACAGTAAGGAGATCCAGTGTTTGTTACTTTCACACGAAATAAACGTTTTGATATTCTTCTTTATTCTTCCAAAACACTTTTAGAAAAATATCTGTATGTCTGAACGCACGCAAAGATGTTAAGACGACAAACTCAGTATGTAACTGCAACATCTTCCAATTATGCGACACAAATTAGGGGACTATCACTGAGCTCACAGCGCTAAGCACCTGAAAATTTAACGGTATAATGCCTGCTGTATATAAACTATGTGTACCAAACATCTGCTGAGGAGTAGAACCGCAAAGCCCAAAACTGAAGCCTGGAAAGTGCCGCATGTGACTACTTGCAAGCAGCTGGTGGACATCCCTCGCTCTGTACCGGCGCTCCTTGCGTATGCCATGGGTAGACCGCTGTCCGTCAGGGGTGAACAACCCCTCCCGTAAATTACTGTAGTATTATACTATACCTATATGTTCCTAAGTATTCTGGGTTAATTTTGGGTACTTCCAGCTATACTCTGCACCCAATTTTTGGCACAGAGGGCCCGCATAGAACAGAGATGAAGCCATCAAACTCTCAAGCGAATATAAGTGTGAACGCAGTGATAATTCCCGTGTAAGGTTTTCAAGAACACTCCTCCATTCCAAACTATTTGTTACGTGGAAAGTTTTTTAAAATTTTAATTTTATCAAAAATAGCTTTAACACTTTTAATTAATATGTCCTGTTTTCAAGACATTTTTATGACAAATGAAATACGAGGCGTAGAATAAGGTCTCCAATTTTATTTAGTATAGAAAACATTTTTATTTTAAATGAATGTTATATTGATGGAAAGGCGGAACTTACAGTTATCGATGCACCTTTCTATGCGCTGTGGCAGTTTTTGTATATCCTTGTCATAGCATTCTCCCGCCAAGTTGTACAGGTAACGCTCAGCCTTGTTTTCAAATCATCGTCGGTCTGGAAATGTAGTCCACCCAGGTGTGACTTCAACTCAGAAAACAGATGATAATCACTAGGTGCTAAGTCTTGACTGTAGGGGGGATGGCTGAGATTGTCCCATCCGAACTGGGCCAGGAGATCAGCTTCGGTGAGCATTTTGGGGACCCACCTCGCACACACCTTGCGATAATGCAAATTTTCGGTCAAAATCTTGTCAATCTTAGTCTTACTGACTTCAGGGATAAGTTCACACAGCTCGCGAACTGTCGCACGCCGATCTTTAAGCATTTCTTGCTTCACTTTTGCAACTGTTTCGGCTGAAACCGAAGACCGACCAGAACGCTATTCATCATGGACGTCTGTACGTCCGTCTTCGAACTGTCTGACCCAGTTTCGCAGGTTTCTGACGTCCATACACTGTGCCCCATAGACTTCGCATAACTGACCATGAATTTTAGTGGGGGTAGTGCCCTTGGCACTCAAATAAAAAAAGAGGAACGGATCACTGCACGTAACTCACATTTGGCGGCGGAAGTGATAGGAAGCTCCAACGCAAACGGCTGCCCAGCCAAAACTAATGGGTCGCAACGGGCTCCTTGTGGTGGGGATTTGAAGTGGTAAAACCAAGCTACACGCCAGTGTTGCTGGATCTTACGTAATAGCGTTCCTCACGGCTCCAGCGCCTTGGATACCTTATTTTACGGACACGTCTTGTATATATCTTGAATTTTCTGAGATGAACCTCTGAAACTGTTTATATTCTGAATGGCTTTTGTATAACTGGTAAACCACTACAAAAATGTGATAGTGCTAGCTTAAGTACACATTTTATCTAAAATACATTTTTCTTCTCCGAGATACTCGTTTTTATTGGTTGGAATTTTGAAATACCTTTACTTTTCTCAAATGGGAAATCGCTATTCTTTTTCCCCTGTTTGTGAAACCAGAGTGTAATTATTTGAAATTAATTACGTAACGATAAGCTTTTAAAAGATTTGACCATCTCTTAAGTCTATTATATTCCCACCTTATCTACAAGGAATATTCAATGAAAGCATTTCTTCAAATTTTTGTCTCGATTAATGTGAAATATATGTTAGAGTAAAATTTTTAAAGGATATTTTGTTGCAGAATGTGTAGAGAAAGTGCAGCAAATGTAACGCAATAAAATATTTATATACTTAAATGCTGTTCATATTTAAGCATCAACTCAAAGAAATCCAAATAAATAATGCATACAAGACACATGGAATATACCTATAGGCGTATTCTTTTGTCTCTTCTACAAACTGTTCTTACAAAATTAAAGTTTGTGCTTCCTACGAGAGAATTTGCAGAACTGTTTTCGTGGCAGTTCCAAAAGTGCAAGAGGATACTGAAGCAATAATCAAGTCTTTAAAAGGATGGGTCACAACTGACTGTTGCCTTGGGTTACAAACGAATGTCAATTATCTAAACTTCCAAACCAGTAGCTACTATGCATATTATGAAATTATTTATCTCATAAAACATTTCTTTGATAGAAATTGTGTGTTTTAACCAGATCTTCATTTTTATGGTAAGTTTGTAAGGCTCTTGTGGTCTTTTAGTAATACAAATTAAATAAAATTCATTCAAAATGAAGAGGATTTCGCAGGATCTTCAAGAAAATTCAAGATTTTCGTTTTATTTGTCATGAGATATATAAAAAATACAGAATTGTAATATAGCTATTAGTCGTTTTTTAAGATATCGTGACTTTGTTGATTCGTGAAATTCAAAGTCCAGGTTACAATCACTAAAAATTGCTTTTTATTTCCGTAGAAACACGCTTTGTCAACCTTTACAGTCCAGAATTACGTCACATACACAATACAACTTGCAAGGTCATCGACCACAAACACAGCTATTCACGCACGAGAGCTCAGTTACCGACTGACTCACTGTGGCGGGCGGGGCTCCCTTTTTATAGCTTACTGACTATCCGGAATGTTCTCAAACAATCAAGACGGCGCTAGAACAAAGAGGAACTCTCCAGAATTCCGTCTATTTCCCCCCATCGTTTCGGCGAGATTTTATCTCCGCACTGCAATGCCCATCTCTTTGATCTCGTTGCCCGCGCCACCTCAAATCAACAATACGCTCGCGAAATTGAAAAGTGAAAAAATTAGTTTAATGTTGTAAGTTGTTTGCACTTGGATATTTTCTTTTTATGCCGGGTCCTTGGTAGACGACAATCTAAATTATCTACTTTGATATTGACTCAAAATTTCGTTTTTGAATCGTGCTATTCACAGACAAATATATGCACTTGTGCAGTTTTCAAAAATGCTAATTTTATTCCTGGAGCTTCAGCAAAATATGTATGTTTCGTTTGGAGTAAAATATTTTCAACTTGTGTATAAAATACCACTTGTTTAAGATGCCACTAAAATGTTTTGAATTTTCTGCGAGAAGCCGGCGAACACACCTTCATTGTGAAGGCATATTGTGTAAAAGATAAACAAAACGTTTCGTGGTGAAGTACGTAATGTAGAATCCGTACAGACATACGATTTATGTTAAATAGCTTTCTGCATTAACCACTTCCGAGATATCTATTGTTATTAGTTTGTATTGTCAGGTACTTTACAGGAGAACAATTTTGTATGATTTTAATAGTAGCTACTAGTCTTGTTGGTTTACTCCTGGAAGTCTGTTTTTGCAATAACTATATTTTAAGAACACTTAATATGAGTTTTATCAACAGTTTTATAGCTGTTTGAACTCCTCGATGAATGAATATCCGAGGTCATGCTTTTCCTTTGATGTTCTCAATTAATTGTATTTTCAAGCGTGCATTCACCTTTGCAGGTGCCTTAGAACCGTTTCATGACGTAACACCGGATACTATTTTCTGTGTACTTCCTCAAGTAGTTAACTGCCATTCATATCTACCACTAAAGACACAGAGAACAGCTGTGGAATTCCAGGTAACTTCTCCCGGAAGAAGGCCTATTGTTTCCGTCTTGACAGCTTCTGAAACGTGGCAATCTTGATTTACTTAAAGTTTACATTAACGTTTGAATGTAATTACATATTTACAGAAAGTGTTAGATAAAATCTTCAATTTAGAAGTACTGTTTAGTCACTTATTTAAAAAATGCATCGTCTTCAGCAAAATATAGTTGTTTGAAAGCAACAAAAAGTATTTAGATTATTAGTTTATAAGTTCTTACTTCACGTTGAGATAAACATTATGTAGAAATTTTTTGGACCTTTAACATATTTATCCAGATTTTGATTAAGGATTCATGTCTGTGTATGCTACTATTTAATGATGGCCATCTTGAGACCCTTGACATGGTCTACCAGGGAAATTCATTCCACAGAGCATTTATCCAGCACAGAATTTTGGAAGTGTCAACCTGAAGTTACCTAATCTATATTCCGGAGTGCTGCTAAGATACATTTTTGTAATTATCACGTTATCCAATTTAAGAAACTGGTGGACCACATAACAACCGTTAACTACGTCATATTTTGCTAAAAATACACTTGAAATATAGGTTAAAGATTTAAAAAATCCAGTTCCTGTTTGCGCAAAATACCACATGTTGTAGAGAACATGCCGTATTGTTCCCACATTATACGACAGCACATGGTTTAACCATACAAGGAGATGTTGACAAGCCTCAACCGTGTTGTGATGGAAGGGGTAGCCAGTCCGTGTAATGTGAAACATCAAAATTCAGCGTGTTGCTCTGTGTGCTCCAGTCATGACAAAGTGAACAACAGTAAAGTAAATTAAAGGTGATATGTTGTTTTCTATCAATTACCAAACAGTAATTTATGGAACAAGTGGATAACCTCGTTGACTATGACATCAGTGAATGTCTCGCACGAACCACACTGAACGTGACAATTCTTGAAAGCCATATTAATATTTATTTACAGTTGGATGCAGCATTTTACGCAAGCTTAGCATTTTAAGTTTCAGAAAAAAAAATCACGAAACAATTTTGTATGTATAAATGACGTAAGATAGGTCTGTCCGTATATGTCCGTGAGATTCTGCATTCTCGTGCTTCTCTCTTTGTTATTACCTGGTATGCTGAACCGATAACCAAGACAGTCAATTGTATACTTCCCTTTCTGGAACAGAAGTGAGCAGATATTATGGTTCGTGGTATAATTACCACTTCATGGAAAGGGGTGTATAGCAGTTCGACACATTAGCAATTGTAACAGATAATTATCTAGGTTTCAAGGGGGAGTGTGTTGTTTTTCCTGTTTAATTGTGAAGGTCACTTTCAGGTGACAAAAGCTGTACATTCAAAAGCTGTAGAAACAATATAGCCAAATATATACCATCCACGCCGATCTTGGAAGTACAAGTCATGAAACCAATGTCATGCCGATGGTATATACTCGTCTTACAAATAAGAAAAAGGAGACTTACAGCAGGCTGTTCAGCACAATTAAAGAGAAGATTCCAGACTGGAACCCCAAGGAAGTAATTGAAGATTTTGAGCCTGGCACCATTCAACCATTGAAGTATGTGTTTCCAAATGTAGAAATTTTTGGTTGCAACTATCATTTCAATCAGTGTATTTGGAGAAAGGTGCAAGAATTAGAACTGGCACGTGACTACATTCAAAATGAGGAGATTAGACTTCATATAAGGATGTGTTCTGCATTGGCTCATCTTCCGCTTAATAAAATTGACGATGGTTGCCTCATTATACAAGAAAACTCGCCAGAAAATGAGCAATTAAGTTTGCTCTACGACTACTTTGTGGAAGGGTGGCTGGATAATCCTTCGTTACCAACAGATTTATGGAACTGTCATGGAAAATGTCACAGAACCAAGAATATCGCTACCAACGCTCCATGGTTCATCCGTAATCAGCAGCTCCATCACGAACTAGGACTGTTACCTCTTCACGACTACATTTGCAGGATCACTCGTCGTTTCTTTTCCACGTTGCAAGAAGTTTCAGGAGTTGTGCATTATAACATCGGCGTCCGCACGCGCCTGCCCTCACGCTTGAAGAGGAGACTACTACAGGACCTGCTTCTAAGTGATTACATCTGATTCGAGTGATTCTAGTGCTTGATGTCTGTCTTACATCTTCAATATTGGCATAATTCCTCAGAGAGTATTATTGGAGTTCTAACTTACAACTCTCCCGAATTGCATATTAAGCATGAATCAATTCCCTGGCTACCTCCTACCACCTCCGTCAAATACCTTGGAGTAATGCTGGACACTAGACTTACTTGGCGAGCCCATATTGATCGACTTATCTCGTTGGCATCAGCACGACTTTCAAAACTTGGCCCGCTACTTCACAGACACACTCCTCTTGGGATTGAATTCTCTCTGCTTCTCTACAAATCTCTTGTCCGGCCACTTATCACATATGCTTCCCAGGTATGGGGTTCGGCTAGCAACACTCATCTCCGAAGGCTACAGGTCCTGCAAAATCGATTTATGCGCATCGCCACGGATGCCCCTTGGTACGTAAGAAATCAACAACTGCATAAAGAACTTGGTCTCCTTCCTCTTCACCAGTACATACGTCAGATCGCCTCCCGCTTCTTTTCAAAGCTGCCAGATGTTCCAGGAGCTGTGATGTACGACATCGGCGTACGAACCCGCCAGCCCACGCGCCTGAAGAGACGACTCCCACAGGATCTCCTCCTTAGTGACTCTGATTAAAAAAAACTATGAATATTGTTTCACAATGACTGTTGTTCTTATCTCTTTCATTATTTGTTTGTTTTAATTAACTTATTTTTCTCTTGTTTCACAGTGTTAAGAAGATAATAGGAGCCAACTTGGTTTGCCTTACATGTTATTATATAGTTCATAGAGATTCAATTAGCCAACAAGGATCTGTAAAGCATGTACTGCTGATCGATCATTGAATAAAATAAAATAAAAAAAGGAACCAGCGGTTCAACAAAGTCGTGACGCCCGCCTCGGTAGCATGGTGGTAGCTTGTCTGCCTCACGTTCAAGACGTCCCGAGTTCGAATCTCGGTCAGGGTGAGTTACCTGGATAAGGTTTTTTTCCGGGGGTTTTCCTTACCCTGAAAGACGAATTTCGGGTTACTCTAAGCTCTATGGACCCTGGGCTCATTTTGAGCATCACTTCATCCATTTCATTCACCGTCCGATATGACTTAATGTTGGATGACGTAAATTACAAAAAAATAGTAATAATCATAATAATAATTAATAATAATAATAAATAATAATAATAATAATAATAATAATAATAATAATAATAATAATAATAATAATAATAATAATAATAATAATAATAATAATAATAATAATAATAATAATAATAATAATAATAATAATAATAATAATAATAATAATAATAATAATAATAATAATAATAATAATAATAATAATAATAATAATAATAATAATAATAATAATAATAATAATAATAATAATAATAATAATAATAATAATAATAATAATAATAATAATAATAATAATAATAATAATAATAATAATAATAATAATAATAATAATAATAATAATAATAATAATAATAATAATAATAATAATAATAATAATAATAATAATAATAATAATAATAATAATAATAATAATAATAATAATAATAATAATAATAATAATAATAATAATAATAATAATAATAATAATAATAATAATAATAATAATAATAATAATAATAATAATAATAATAATAATAATAATAATAATAATAACAATAATAACAATAATAACAATAATAACAATAATAACAATAACAACAACAATAACAATAACAATAACAATAACAATAACAATAACAATAACAATAACAATAATAACAATAACAATAATAACAATAATAATAATAATAACAATAATAATAACAATAATAATAATAATAATAATAATAATAATAATAATAATAATAATAATAATAATAATAATAATAATAATAATAATAATAATAATAATAATAATAATAATAATAATAATAATAATAATAATAATAATAATAATAATAATAATAATAATAATAATAATAATAATAATAATAATAATAATAATAATAATAATAATAATAATAATAATAATAATAATAATAATAATAATAATAATAATAATAATAATAATAATAATAATAATAATAATAATAATAATAATAATAATAATAATAATAATAATAATAATAATAATAATAATAATAATAATAATAATAATAATAATAATAATAATAATAATAATAATAATAATAATAATAATAATAATAATAATAATAATAATAATAATAATAATAATAATAATAATAATAATAATAATAATAATAATAATAATAATAATAATAATAATAATAATAATAATAATAATAATAATAATAATAATAATAATAATAATAATAATAATAATAATAATAATAATAATAATAATAATAATAATAATAATAATAATAATAATAATAATAATAATAATAATAATAATAATAATAATAACAATAATAATAATAATAACAATAATAATAATAATCATCTCGTGCAAAGACCAGATCCTAACATACTCGCGCTAGTTAAGGCCTTGAAGCAAGATGCAGAATACCAGGGATATCTTTATGACAGAAAAAAACTCAACTTGGAGGTTAAAAAGCGAAGAAAGTCCACAATTACACTTGACAATAGGATTGCCAACAGCCTGAAAATCTTGAGGAAACTAGAGATTTAAGAAAATGTCTGAAAGCTCTTGCCTAAGTGCATAAATTAAATTAATGGCAAATTCTGTTTTATACGAATGAACTTAAATAATAAATGTGACGAATTCTTTCCAAATGAGCTTGTAAATAAGTGTAAGTTAAATTATGGACCGAGAAAGCTCAAAACCCATTGACGAGTTCTAGCAGAACGAATAAACGTAATAGTTATAATAACAAAAATATTTTTTTTTTTTTGCGTGCGATAAGAGATCGCCTCCACGTGTTGTGCCCCGGAAATAGTATGCTTTAAGTAGGCATAGCTGGCTAAGAATCTCTTAAAATGGGTTTCTCAACAAAGTAATAAAAATGACAATGAGTAATTAACACTCCTGTGCCTGCCATGCCATGCCATGTGGTGCTGGCTGACTGTATAAAGCCAGAAGGTTTTTGCTGCGTACCCACTCGTTAAGGGTTTTACCGCAGGTAAGGTATTTGAAATGGGATTTTGTAGGGCGAAATGTGGGTTTTGAGATTTGTGTTATTTTATAAGGTTACAGTTTTGTACCCAGGGGTTGAAGGACAGGTTACAATGCCTTGCACCCTGGTGTTTTAATTTTTATTTAATTTGGGAAAACTTTTGATGCAAAACAGCTTGGAAAAAATATGTGGAGCTCAGCTTTAGCTGCTGTTAGGATTAGCTCCTGGGTTTTCTCAGGTGTCCGCAAGCCATGCGGGGTAACCGGTGCTGTCTAGAACGGCGTCTAGTGGGGCTATAATCTCCCAATGATCTGACAAGGGCGCTTCTATGAGTTGGTAAATTGGCGTATAATTTTGATGCCCGGCGCCTAATTTCATCTTCCACGTATGGAAGACTCGAGGCTTCGAAAAGCAACCTGGTAGGAAAATAACGTCCCACAAAATATATAGACCTAAGTCCTCTATTCTGTGCACGTTGAAGCCATGCTAGCCAGCTGTCTGCGGCCATGCCCCAGATCTCGCAGGCATATAGCATTACCGGGATTACCAGCGCTCGGAAGAGGTATAACTGCAGCCCAACCGGCATCGAGGTTGACCCCAGCTTTGGATACAGGGAAGCAATTGATCCCTGTACCATCGCCGATAGGCCCCTGATGTGTTGGCGAAAAGTTAGACCCCTGTTTAAGTTGACACCTAGGTACTGGACGGAGTTGGTCCACTCTATCCTTCGACCTCGGTAGCTGAAGTTGGGGCAGTCTGCGGGGGTGTGGCGCTTTGTGAAAAGTATGGCGTGGCTTTTGTCCGGATTAACGGACATCCGCCAACGCCTACACCTCTGTTGTGTTAGACGGAGATGTCTTTGTATTGGGTTGAAGGCTCTAAGGATGTGTTTGTCTTTGCAGAACAGAAGCACGTCGTCAGCGTATTGTGGCATTTCGACTCGTGACTCTGTTGGGAAATCTTCCATAAAGACGTTGAATAAGGTGGGAGATAGTACAGAGCCTTCGGGGACTCCGCCTCTCACTGGTCTGAGTGTTGATGTTTTCCCCGCGACTGTGACTTTGAATGTGCGGTGTCGCAAGGAGCTGTGTAAGATGTTGATAATTTTGTTGGGAGCCCCAGGTGGATCAGTTTGTAAAGGAGTCCAGCGTGCCATGTCGTAGAGAAGGCCTTCTCGACATCCAACGAAACTGCAGCCGCGAAGGCGCCTTCCTGGAAACCCAGGGCGGCAGTCTCCACCACACGCAGCAGCTGTTGGACTGTCGAGTGCCCAGGACGACAACTAAACTGATGGAACTCCTGTGCCTCTTTTAATCCCCAGTACTTGAAACCGGTTGTGCTGGTTGATGCATGTGCCCAATTGCTACTGTTTTTGCCTTGTGCCCAATTACTAATGTGCCCAATTGCTACAGATTCACTGAAAGTAATTATAAATCTTCGTTATTCTATATTTCTTGGTATCTTTGCTGTTCAGAGAACTGTATGTCACAAAATGGTTTCATTTTCTCGTTATAATTCACGACAACTTAGAAATATCCTTCCCACGCATGCCTTAATGAACTAACGTGCACTGTATTGATTGCAGTAACATCATGTTTATAATGACAAGCTTGCGTAAATTCGTTCAAAAGCTGATGATTTAGCTGGAAGTGAAACGTGGTTTTTAGGCTTCTTTTTGTATGCATGATTATTTCTTTGTATGTAGATTATTTATTCATTTGTTCTAGTAATGTCATATGTGAGCAATTGAAGGTTACAACTGTAATTCTTCCATTCTTTCCTTGTGATATTTATGATCACATTTGACATATCCTGCTGGATATCTGAAAAACGTCATTTCACTACAGTTATTCTGCTTTCATATCTCTTTCTTAATCTCCATGTTTTATTACCGTAACAAAGTATCGCTCGTCATGGTCTTGTATAGACGGATTCTAGTTTGTCTTTGGACTGAGGAATGTTTCATTTAAGTATTCCCACTGGTTTAGTGCAGTTAAAAATATACTGAAAAATATCTGCCGTTTTGATAATAAATAATGTCTACCAATTACATGTACATAAATAAATTTACTCTTTCTAAAATTCGAGTGAAAACATAGAAGATCAAAGTTTTGCTTTTTCTGTACAAAATTTCATATCACATATGAGCCTAATTTTGTTAAAAGCATTGTAACAGTTGGTTTTATTCATATTTATTTTTTTTTTGAAAAATTTATAAATTTATAAAATAAAAACAAACAAAATGGTGTATATATATATATATATATATATGTATATATATAATTTTGTAGTGACGTAGCAGTAAATCGGTCAATCATATAAAAGTAATATATGGGTAGTGATAGTAACGAAGGATTAAATAATCTGGTGTAGAAACCGATGGAAAATTCGTCTTTCTTTCTGGAACGCTGAAGGGATCGGACGCTTTTTAAATTCCTCGAAAATATTTGTGTTAGTTCAATTTGAAGTATTAGATTGATTCCGATCACAGTATAAAGTTTTGTGATAAGAATTGTAAGGGATTTGGTGTTAAAAGAAATAAACGAAAGATTGATTTATTATAGAAATTCAAATTAAAAATATTAATGACTTGTTCACTCGTTACCAACCTTGTAACTTAGAAATAAATGAAATGTGTAGTGTTTAACGCCCGCTTTTACTACATACGGCACCGCAGGGGGTGACACTGATGATACATGAGATGAAAATGGAGCACCGGTGGAATGAGATGGCGGGGGAAACCGGAGGTCCTGGAGAAAACCCGCCCCAGCGCCGTGTTCTCCACCACAAATCTCACTTTGCGGTCGCCTGGGATCGAACCCGGGCCGCCTTGGTGAGAGCCAAGTGGTCTAACCACTGAGCCACGGCGCGGCCTTGTAACTTAGAGTTTTCATTGTTCGTAAGTAAGAATATAACAAAAGAATATTAAAAGCTACCCGAGGCATAACTAAGGATTTTCCTCATAGCTTCGGGGAACATCTTCATCAAGTCATAATATTCTGGGCGAAGGGTAAGATCGACGAAGTAAGACCAACAGCGGGAAGCGAGATACCAGCACGAATCTTGCTATATATATTGCCACAACTTTGGGGCATGGAAACCCCACAACAATGGAGAAATCCTGCTACACATGTTGCCACAACGTGGGGCATCATCATAGTATATTCAACATTGCATGTGCACAACAACGGAGGAATCCTGCTACAGCATGGATACAAGGCAATAAAACATATATTAATTATATAAATCAGTTTTAAATGTAAAAGCACCTAACAGTTAATCTACGTTTAAAGCAGCATTTTAAACAGAAATGATAATCGATAGTAAGAGTGATCATTTTATTCTTAATTTAAGGGGGGACGTATGCAAATATTCAGGGTCTTACATAAATAGCCATAACATCCAAAGTTTTCAAGTTAGAGAAGTGAAACTTAGTATACTCATTTAAGAAAAACAATTAATATGCACAATTGTTTTCATAATTTTCCATTGTTTATAACTAATGCTACATATTTTTTTCTATATGCAGAGATATTTACAAACTTAAGCCCATCTTTTCAAAATTCACATATGCTATCTTTCTGAAATTTGGTATGTTATTTTAAAACACACTGAAAATGAATTTGTTGGACTTAGATTTATTATTGAAGCTGTGTAGAATTTAAAAAAAATGTTAATCATATGCATGCTTTAAAAATTAAAATAATTTCATATTTTTTGTATCATCACATTCTATCTGGAGCTTAATCTTAAATTCTAGAACCAACAAAATGTTCATTGTAGCATAAGAAAGCTGTGTGCTAAATGTCATCACTGTAGATGAAGTAGTTTGAGAGAAAAATGGGTTGAAGTTGTAGAAAATGTAAGTTATGGGGAAAGGCAATTAAACATAAAATAAGTATTATTCAGTTTTCCTTTTAATTTTAAGTCAGAACTTCCCATATCCATAGTCTGTATCCTCATTCTGGTCTTCTCCAGCCTTTCTTTTTAAATTCCTCTTCTGTCTTGCTTCTTTCTGCATTAATTTCATAGCTCTTTCTGCACCAGCGATGCGAATGTTGTCAATACTCTGCAAAATTATTTCCATAAACACACCAGGTTGATACCCTAACTGATGCATAACTTTCTTTCTGCCAACATTCCCATTATTAAACACTATTGCAGCATCAAATGTAGCAATTTTCACCTCTATGGAAGACACAAATGATGTTTTGGAACACCTTTTCCATATCAAACTGTTGAGGCTTTCATTTGGGTTTTGTGTCTATCCATAGAGACATATTTTTTAGATCTGGGTGTCTGGGTGTGCTGCAAGTCTGGGTGTGCTAAGAATTCGTAGGTGGGCTTTATAGATTCCAAGACAGCTGATGGAAGACTATGTGTTGCTACTATGCTACTATGCAACACTAGGGCATTTAATTTTTTAAAGGTACATACAGACCACGTACAGTCATAATATTTTGGTGCTTGATAGCTAATACTATGTACTATTTTACAAAACAATAAAAAGATTAGATTTTTTGAACATTTTCTCGTACGTCCCCCTTTAAAGAGATTATGGATGATAAGGACAGAGCGCCCGTGTACAACTACGTCTACCATAGAGTACTACCACTTAGTGGCATTGACATAAATTGTAGTGGCAGTGTGGAGGAAGCTTCGCGCACGATCTGTATGATACGGATGGCTTCATAAGTTAATTACGTTATATCAATTGCCCAGGCATAACAGCTATTTAAGAGAGACTGAATTTTCTATTCTCCCCTCCAGTTTTAAAGCTAATTGAACATTGGCACAATTAATATGACTAGATAAAGAGGTCAGTTGTCTAATGCACAACACTGTAGCTCAAATAGCTTTATGATACAATTAAACTTTTCTAAATGGCAAAAGAATAATGTAAATATTCTAAACTTGTCTTATTCATATTTGTCAAAGAAGTACGGCATTTTCTGTGATGGTGATGGTGATATATATAAGGGTGCTCAACTACGACGGTCATTAGCGCCCTTTAAAAGTAGTCATGGCAAAAGCCAGATATAAAACTTTCTAAAACTATACAAGAGTAACAAAACCTATTAAAAATACACGTACATGAAAAACATCAATCAAAACCTACTAAAAATTTCGTTCACTAAATCCTAAACTCTAAACTAGACAAGAATCTAAAAACCTTCTCCTCGGGTCTCCACGCACGGCCTACACGTGGGTGGGCCTGTTGACCGTCTCCCTCAACCACGAAGAGGAGCCCACACGAGGGAGACTGTTGGCTCGGGACCCCGGGAGCACCAAACCCGTACCTACCGAAGTAGGCCCCTGGGGGTGGGCATTTTCTATGTTTTAATACAGGGGATATACATGTGAGTAATTGATTGAAGTTTATACACTTTTAATTTTATTATTTAAGCGTTTTATAACGGGATCATCAATTACATTATTAATTGTATAGAAATATTTCTGAGCTGGTGCTTAAAATTGTGCTTAATTTACAATATAAATAAAGCTTTTATATAGTAATAAATAAAATAATCACAAACTATGTGCTTAAACTTTTATATATTGCATTTTAGAACATATATCCAAATTTGGATACAAATCAGAAGAAACTGAAACGTAAGGATTAAATTTCATTCGCCAAAGCGTAAAACCAAGTAGAAAAGAAAAAGATTAAAAATTGCAAGGGTGATATAAACACATTTCTGGCCTTTTAGAAATGATGGATTGCGAAAAATGTTCCGCCAAAATAATCTATGAGTTTCTGTAGAACGTTTTATAAGATACAATTAAAAATGGAATATTTTGAGCTACCGATCCTGTTGCATATCTCATGAGTTCAAAGAAATACTAGGGTAGATTTAACAGCAAGGAAAAAACAACCAATAATCCCCAAGCTGTCAAACAGTGTGTTCACATGCTCTTGCACTGTTATACGGGAGTAGCCACATGTTGCAGCAACAGTAGTTGTACTTGGGTCAATGGATAATCACATTCTTTCTCTGTAGCATGCATTTATTTACATCAGTAGGCTAATTAATTATAAATGATGTAGAACAAAATCACCATTTAAGCCATGGAGTCCTCTACTCCGTCCACTGTGTTTAGAATTGCGGTTGTGCGGTTACTCTCGATAATTCTCTCAGGCCTTGCCGTCACGCAAATGGGTTGTTGCATCGGGCTATTAATTTCTAATGCGGTAAACGACGACTTTGAGGGAAACCACACCAAAAGTCACTTTGCAGCACAGGTCCATTAATCTAAGTTCCATCAACGACCGTAGATGTTGGTGCATCGACGTCACCAGGTCGCATGGCTTGGCGATTATGCACAGGCGCGCGCGTAACATTGTTGATTAATTCCCTGAGCGACAGACCTGCGACAACAGTTCATTTGTTTGCTACCCTGCTGCCTTTGTGGCATTGTCTATCAATTTGGCTCTGTAGAACACTTCTGTGTGTTTACCTTGACGCATTTCGTGTTGGCTGAGTGCATGGGGAGGATTGACTGTCCGTCCTCTGTGCTAGGCAATCTATCCTTGTAAACAACTCTTTGATGCTTTCCTTCGTTGTATAATTGATCACTCCCTCTAGCTAGATCTATGGAGAATACCTGCAAGCAATTTGCATTTCGAAATGCTATTAGCGGTATAGTTTAGGTGCAAATCAACACTAAGGAAAATACAATGACTGACTAATTGGTAAACCAGTCGGTGAACTGTTCACTTTTTAAAACCGAATGAAGTTTGATTACTTTCATTTACCTCCTTCGTTCTTTACGAAATCGTAGTAAAACAATCTAGAAAATTCTTTTGGGAATTATCCCCTTTGCACCTTATAATTGCAACTTTGTACAGTCCCGGCTGATTTTAATAACGGATGAAAAATTTACCTCCATGTTTACTTTCTTCGTATGGAGGACTTGCCCCTCTCTAGGGCTTACAAGTGGGCACCGGGGGCCAGACAAACCCTGGATCATTGGGTCAGAGGTCTCTCTGATCAGAGAGTACCTAGAGGGTACCCAGCAGGGTTGCCACCTCGAGGAAAGAGTTGATAAGAAATGAGGGCGAAATATAACTAAAAAAAAATGATTATGCAGCGGTTGTTGGAATGAACGATGGGTGGGGGGCGGGGACCAGAGAATTCTCAGACCTCTCTTTATTCATCATATATCCTAATATGGCACTCCGGATATTCACACCAAAGGATACAAAACTTAGGCGGAAAGTCTGACTTTCTCAACCTCCTCCTGAGAGTGATCAGGTTCTGAAAATGTTACATAACCTTTAAGTACCCTTTTGGTCCTTGAACAGTCGTCGTTCGGAATGGTAGAACAAGGTTTTTAGACAATTGTGGTAGGTGACATTTTCAACTGTTGTACCTTCTCTTTGGCCATAGTTATTTAATAAAAACTTTTGATACAATGCAGAAACCTTTAACATATACAATGAAATAAGTATCAAACTGATGAATATGAAGGATTTTATTTATTTATTTGTTTATTTATTTAGCTACTTACTTTTTATTCATTTATTTACTTATTAATTAATTTATATATTCATTCATTCATTTATTTATTTTCCACTTTACAGCAGTTCACCCTTGGTTCCTTCTTTCCAGAGATTCCTGTCGTTCCATTGTCCTTCCAGTCCCCTCTTCTTCAGAAGACCATATATTTCTTCGTACCACGTTCTTCTGACTCTTCCCCGGTTTCTTCTGGCTGGTACTTTCCACTTTAGGACTTGTTTGGGCCGGTGTACATGTCCATACCACTGTAGAGCTCTATTGGACATTCTGTCTATAAGAGTTTCTAGTGCGTCCATTTCATGTCTAATGTAGGCGTTTCTGACATGTTGTAACCTTCATATCCTCATAATTCTTCGAAGTCCATCCATTTTTGTCGCTAATATTCTTTTCTGCGTTCTTCCATTTATTGTCCAATTTTCGGAACCATATGTAAGAGCACTTTCTATTATTGTTTTTAAAATTTGTTGTTTAGTCTTTCTAGTCAGATTCCTATTCCACAAAAATTGTTCAAACTTCTAATCACCTTCCTTACACAGTTTACCCTATTAATAACATCTTTTTCGAAAGTGCCATAGATCCTAGGTACTTAAATTGTTCAACACATTTAATTATCTCATAATTTACTTGCAGATCTTCCGAATTTCCTGCTATTACTATATATTAAGTTTTAATGGCATTTATTTTTAATCCGCATACTTCAAATGCATTTATTAATTTTCTAGTGATATATCCTATATTATCTTTATCCTGTCATATTATAATCTGGTCATCTGCAAATAGCTAATTGTGCAATAAGCGGCCATTGATGTTTAGTCCCATTCCCCTACATGACTTATTCCACTTTCTCAACACCTCTCCTATAAACATTTTAAACAGTGTAGGTGACATGTCACAGTCTTGTCTTAGTCCTTTTGTTCTGGGGAATTCTGCTGATACTTGGTTTCCCATCTTAACACTTGCCTTACATTCATAGATTCTTTTAATAAAATATATAAGGGATTTAGGTATTCCAAAGCTTTCCATTGCTTCCCATATTCTATTTATAGGTACAGATCCATATGCTTTTTCAAGATCAATGAATACCATATGCACCTCTTTCCCTTTAGCCAGCATTTGTTCGGAGATTTGTCTTATCACAAACCCATTATCACAACGTGATTTGTCTGCTGTAAAGCCTGAAGGATGGGAATTTAAAACATGCACAGTCTGCAACCGCCGAGAAAAATAATCTTCTAAGTTATAAGATATAAAATATAGATTAACAGATTTCTGTTAGCAGCTTTCTCCCATGATTATTTAGAATGTCATGTTAACTTACGTCAAGGTAAGTAGGTCAAGGTAAGAAATCTTTGTTACATGAGTGTTATAGTATTTTGGCATTTGTATCGATATATCATTCAGGAGGTCCTGTGGAAAAAAACATTTATTGCACAATCGGAATCTCAAAGCTATAATTCAGTTACCCTTTGAGTGCCCATATAAATCAAGCAGTGCTAAAACTATTCAAATGAGTTTCTTCGGATACATTGTGCCTCCCCTGGCGCCAAAATGTACTACGTGGCCTAAATGAAGAACAGAGGAGATCGCAACTCTTGCATATTAAGTGTAAAACATACATGATAGTAATATAGAGGCATGTTGACATGAATGCTGACCTTATATGAATATGAATTTATGTACCCATAACCGGCTTGTACTGGAGTTTTCCCTCTATATTTAGGATCACAGATGATATTGTAAGGTAATGGTAAACACAAGTAAATTCATGAATTATAATTTACTGTACACAGAAAGTACTAATAGAGTACTCCACAGAAAATGTGTATTAACACCTTTTGCTTACCAGCCTTCTTTACTTCAGGGATTAGTCACTTCTCACATTCCAACACCTACTCCCATCTTCTTCTAGGAAGAAGATTTAAATTCTGTTTGTTCTCATTTATATTATCTTGTAGTTTGTATATGCCTCTTTCATCTTGAATTGTTCTATTTCTTATTAAGTCTGACCTGGTGGTCCTTTAACTCTTCTTAAACATTTCATATCTGCTGCCTGTATTTTGCTTTTGTTAGTTTCTTTTAATATCCAGGACTCGCTGCTGTTTATGAGCACTGAAACTGCCATTATTTTATAAAATTTCAATTTCCTTTCTTTGCCTGTTTATTTTATAAAGTTGTTACTATGGTCCCGCAAATCTGGTGAAACTTGTTTATCTTGTTTTCTACATCTTTGCCTAAATCGAAGCCTACTTCACAACCCAAATTGTTAAAACTTGAGAGCTGTTCCAGCCATTAATTTTCAATAATATTTTTGATTTTACTGGATATTTTCCTGAATGTGTCATTTTTGTTTTATGTGTGAATATATTTAAATTATATTCCTTTCCCAATAGATACATTTTCCCAGCTGACTTTTGTACCTTTGTCTTTTTGGGATGCGGGAATCGGCATGTTTCCATCCCATGTTCATGGTTTTTGTCTCTAGATCATACTGATAGATCCAGGATTCATCCATGGTTACCAGATGATCAGGAAAACCATCTTCATCCTGTTCCAACAGCATCAACGTCTGTCTTGAAAGGTCACGGCGTGTTTGTTTTTGGAAAGAAGTTAGCAAACGTGGAACCAACCGTGAAGACATCTTAGATATGTGCAGTTCATCATGTATAATTTTCCACACACTACCATAACTAAGATGTGTCTCATTTATGATCATTTGGCTGGTTGCTCGTCTGTCTTCCAGTGTTAAACACTCCACTTTCTTTACTGTAACTACATCGTCTGTCCTGACTGTCTACCAGCTCTTGGCTCATGTTAAGAACATGTGATTAGTTTGACAATTGGTTTTCCACCTCAAAATTGTGTCATACAATGAACAATCATTTACATAAACAGCCGTCATCTCATCGTGGATTTCCCCGGCAGTTTTGCCCTTCAAATGCAGGAACTTGATCACACTACGAGTCTCAATTTTTGTCCATCTTACACCTCAGTCACTTCTGGCACTCACTGTAAAAAAACGAAAGGACTACAATCCTGAAACTATCAACATTATGTCCCGAAGGATCAATGATGACACTGAAATTTTTTTATCATTCTAGTATAAAAACTACCGGGTGATAATTAAAACTTTACGACACACCCTCGCTTGCATTAGATAACGTAGGAGAGGGCTGCATCCCTGTCTTATTGCTTGATTCGTTTTTATTCCTGTTTCGAACGTGCCTGTTTTATAATAAATTGTGTGTCTTTAAGTAAAATTTTAATTACTCATATGAGTGGGATATCCCCCTTCGTCCATTATGTCCTATAATCTTTCTCTAATCATAAAGTCAAATGTCTTTTTGAAGTCTACAAATCCTAATGTTTACAAATGACCAGGTTATTTACAAAAGAATCTGTTTCACATTCACATGACTTACTACTCATTATTCTTACAAAACTTATTATACCTACCTCTTTAACATTTCCTACAATGATAGCATCGTATATTCGGTTGTAGGAATAAGAAGAACATAGTAGGCAGGCTAAAATGATAGTTTTCAAAAGGTGGATCGGTTTGTAATTTCATATCCATGAGGGAGGAGGCGACTAACCATTTGAGAAAAACGCTGAATTTCACTATTGTTACTTGTTCTACTCACCCGTATACAAACCGTACTTATTAAATCTTATTATTCTATGTGCCTCTTATTAAGAGTGATATTTTTTTTGGAAATTAACTGTTTCAGATTAACACTGTAGGACAGGGGAAGACAGGTAGTGGTCGTGTGACGTCAGCTCCGTGAGCTCTAACCGCCAAATATGTCCCCGAACGAAAGGCAAGTTAGCGTGTGACGTCGCCGCGCTGATTTCTGCTGCCCAAGAGGAAGGAAACTGAAGTGTTCGGGTTCCGACAGCGTAGGAAAGACAGAAAACGTATCGGGTATTAATAATATGTACAACTTACATCTTGGGTATTGAAATATTAATGCTGACTGCTTTAACTGCACAATTGGTCACAGTTTATAAACAATTACATTTTGGCTCTGTGCTATGACAAAATATATGAAACTTATACTCGTAGTTTATCTGAAGGTCAGGTATGTTATAAGGTAAATAAAATAAAATATAAAGTAATCTTCTCTGCAAGTTACAGGAGACCCATTCCGAACCAACTTATGTAGACATTTTCCGAGACTTTCTGTTTCATTTTTCTTTAACTAGTTTATCGATGTCAGGACGTAATATCTTGGAAATTTGTAATCGAAGGCTGCATGTTTGGGGCTTGAACTTAGCTAATTTCATAACAGAAAAATAAAATTGTTCGGACACATATGTCGAGCCAAACATACACGATGCCCTTGCGGCAAGTAAATACAACCTTGGAAATCTGGTTTGTGGGTCATTGTTCTAAAAATCAGCCAAGTTTTCTTTTGTGTATATTTGTCCTTCAATAAATCGTCACATTGTAGATTCAACAGTCCCATTAGTTACGTGGCAGCTACATTGTTGTTATCAAGTGTGCTACACCTGTCAACCCTCAGATTCTGTCTTCAGAGCGTCATTTATATAGGCAACTTGGTGCTACACGGCTCTTACCTGACGTCACACGCAAGGTAGGACTCGCTCCTGACTGAAATAGGGCACAACTCTCTGAGCTGTCTACCTCTGCAGTAGGGCAAAGTTTGCTAAGGTGTAGTCAGACTGAAAATTCAACGCCATAGCCAGGATTGAGTGAGAGGTCTCCTGGTTTCCGTTGGTTGGTTTAACCTCTGAGCTATCATGTTTGTACTGGCATGTTGCAGTGTTAGCTCGGTAGTTAGTACAACTAGAGATCGGGTGACCCGTGCTTTAAGTCCCGGCTGATTCTTAACTTTGCAAATATATATGCATTATTTAATTTTACGAGGGCTGTTTAATAAAGAATGATAGCTATTTTTGTTTGTTTTTTGTTTTGTTTTGACAACGTACTTTAACTTGTCCTCATAATTTTGATGTTCCTTCTCAAAACAGTCTCCCCTAAATGCGATGCACTTGTCCCAGCGTTTCTGCCAGTCCTCAAAGACATGCTGGAAAGTTAGGGAATAGAAAAAGTCACATGGGGCTAAATCCGGACTATAGGGAGGGTGAGGGATACACTTCCCGTTGATTTTTGCAAGATATTCAACAACATTGGCAATATGGGGCCGCGCATTATCGTGGTGCAGCATCCAGCCTACTTCACGGAAATGTGGTCTTTTGCGTCTGATATGATCTTGCAATGTTTTCAGGACATCCCTGTAGTATCGTCGAGTTACTGATGTGTGTGCAGGTACAACATGCTGATAAACCATTCCATGAATATCACTTTTGCTATTTTAGGGGTTGGTGATGAAGGAGATTTCTACACTGAGCTTTGCTGTTTGCTCTCAGGATCAAAATGATGTAGCCAAGTTTCATCAGCAGTGATTACGACTGAAAGAAACTCCGGATCTTCCTCTAACATTAACTTTAACTGCATGCAGACCTGCATGCGAATGTCCTTTTCTCCGGGAATCAACAATCTTGTAACCCATCGCGCACAAACACGTCTCATGTGTAATGTTTCTGTCACCAACGTGTGGGTGGCACCCAATGAAATGTTCAGTATTTCGGAAGTGATCTTTAGGTAATTCATCGGTTCTCTCTCACAATGGCAGCAGCAGTGTCGATGTTTTCTTCCGTAAGAGCTGTAACTGGAGCATCGGGTGCACCTTCCTTTGAAATTGATTGTCTCTCCTCTTTAAATATTTTAAACCACCTTCGAGGTATGCTGTAGGGAAGAACATACTCTCCATAGGCCTCCTGTAACATTGTATAGGCCTCAACTGAAGATTTGTTGAGACGAAAGCAGAATATCAAAGTCGCATATTGTTCCTCGCGTGTTACTTCCATTTCAGCGGTGGGCGATACTGTCTGAGCTTGCCTGGTTCTTACAGGCGGAAAACAGCAGTACCAACAATGAAACTACTACGGTGTGTTTGTTTCACATTAAGCTAAGAGAATATAATAAGATTGAATTTTAGTGCGAAAAATTTTGACCGTAAAAAAATTATGATCATTTTTTATTGAACAGCCCTCGTGTATTTTCCTTGCGGACGTAACTGCCGTTCATCAGCATCATGGGGCTGGGGGACTCGAAGTCGGTTTGAACCGACCGACTTCGTTAGGTCTCCGCTGTAGCTGGTCTGGTGTCCCTGACTGGCGTGATTTGCGTGGATCTTATTGATATTGAATTGAACCTCGTATGTGATAATAGTTCCTGTTTCAATCTACAATTTCATTGTAGGTAAAAGATCATACATACACATATACGCATCGCCCGCCTCTATAGCTAGATGGTAGCGTGTCTGCCTCACATTCAAGAAGTCCCGAGTTCTAAACTCGGTCAGGGTGAGTTACCTGGATAAGGCTTTTTTCCGGGGGTTTCCCTTATCCTGAAGGACGAATGTCGGGTAACTCTAACTTCTATGTACCCTGGACTCTTTGAACATCGTTTCACCCATTCCATTCATCGTCCGATATGACTTAACGTTAGAGGACGTAAATTACACACACACACACACACACACACACACACACACACACACACACACACACACACACACACACACACATATATATATATACATATCGTAAATACATGTATCTTAATCAGAAAATACTATTTATTTAGGAGTCTCAATAGGAATACATATCTCTGCTGAAGCCTGACATCTAATTATTGGGTAAATACAATTTTCTGCTCCGCTCACATCTTTGCTAATGAAGCCACAACAGTATAAGTACTTCATGATGTTTATAAACTCAGTGTTTAAACGTCTGAAATAGTTTAAATTAATATGCATCAGATTATAACATATTTTCTTCCTTCTAGTATTTAAAATATTTTTGTTAAAATTGTGTATTTTTATGTATCAACTCTAACCCTAATATACCACTGTGTAAAATAGGGTTCATTAATCTGGATAAATAAAAATAAAATACAATTTTTACCTTCATTGGTCTATTTGGTACGCAGTAGAGAAAAAATATATAAATGAAAGCTTCTTTGTTTTAAAATCTACAATGCCATGTTTATTTTACTGTCTACATTACTTTTAGTTAATTATTGGCAAGTTATTTGAAATGCAAAAACCCAAACAATTATGTTCAGTTACCTTTGTAGATAGCTTTCTCTTAAGTGGAAACCGAAGGCTTTTGTTTTAAATTTTGAATATATAAATGCATTTTAACTATAATTTATTCATCACTATGGAAATAAAATAATGACATGCACATTACTCTTATACCAGCGGAATGTTGCATGGGAATATTACTAACAAAAGAATGCACATGCTGGTTCGCCGTATGATATATGTATTCTATTGCATTTATATGACCTGACCCCCTTCCACATCGACATCATAACAACACAGAGACAAAAGATTAAACAAAATTTCCAATTCCCTTTGATTGCTCGGACCGTGTTTGTGGGAACTAACGATTATGTACACTCTAGTAGCAACAGCTGTGTGCCTCCCCATCCCAATTGCCCGCGGGGCTGTCAGGGACTGTTCTGTTCATTTTGGGGCATCCCAGAGTACGAGATGTTCTATTACTGTTGCTGATTCTATTCAGTATATGTAAAGCTTCCCACTGCTGACACCAAATGGTAAATGCCGAGCTTCGAACCTTGGAATCCCGACAGGATGCTGAAATACCGTGTGTCATGTATTAAACACATCCACCATTAACATCCAGCACATCTTTGGTGCATAATAAGAGATAATGCGATATTCACTCGTCTTTTTACCTTAGCAGTAAGCAGTAGTTAACTGTCGCACTCTGCAATATTGGCTCACGAGATATCACAACCTCATGATGTGTGAGTTAGCTTTGCAACACATATATTAGTACACAGGGAAGATTGTACCATTCTTCAGGAGCTACATTTTTTGATGCACCAAATAGTACAGCTATAAAATATCTTAAATACTGTTATCCTCGTATTGTGTATCACATTTGTTTATATCCAATATCGTGGACACATATTGTCACAACCCAGGGGTGCATGGGGTGAAAAGGGGTGCATAGCAGGAAGCGGTTGGTAGGGAGGAAATGAGGCAAGGTAGAAGAGACAATACTTAGTTTCATTATCTAAGATGTTGCTTTGTTTTAATTACACTAGTTGACAAAAATGAACCCTTTTTCTTTCACAAGAATTAAAATAACATTTTCTAGAAGTATTTTTTGTGCTGAATTCAAATATAATTTTAGTTTTTCACCATCAGGCAGGAGTTTTGTGTGATATTGATTTGAATTTTTATAATATTCTAAAAAAAATCTGTAACTAGCTAACTCAAAATTATAACTACTCATTCTGACTTACCTAGAAAGTGGTAGGTAGTGATTTTCGGGCACATTTTGCAAAGTCTGTCTACTCAACGCAAGTGCGTGGCGGCCGCTTTCTTTGAGGAACCCTCATAATCGTTTTACAACATGGACCCTCCTCTTGACGGTCCTCTCTACAAGGTTGCAACATTTTAACATCACCGTCTTGCACCTAATGAAACAGAACAACAGGAAGTTGGAACTTTGGCAACTGAGACTCCACGCGGAGTAGACATGCAACTGTCATTTTCAGAAAATCGGGGTTGCTATTGGTCCCCAACGTCAGTGTTCCATTTCTGAAGTGTGGAGATAGATTTATGACGGTCATTAGTGGGCGGAAAGGTCAGGTCATTTGAGGTCCCTTTGAGTGGGAACTGCACACACGTAAAAAAAAAATCAGACTTTATCTGGAACGTCCCTCTTCTTGGTCCAACAGTAGTCAGCTAGCATATTGGAACTCCACTTGCCTTAGTAACTCTTTTCCATAGTAGAAATTTGCTGATGAAAACGCTCACCTTGTTCATCGCTGAAAGCTCCAAGATTTTCGGGGAAGAAGTCTAAGTGAGAGTCCAAGCAGTGAAGTCTTAAAGACTTGTTGCATCCCATAGCTTCATACCACTTTCTTCAGAGAAGCAGTCCTTGAAATCATTATGGCGGCCAGGATAACTACCTATTCTTACTTCTTTTTGGAGTAGATTCCACCCTTTGAGTCTGGAAGTTAAACCTTCAGCTTGCTGTTTAGACAGATTTAAATCCCGAATCAGGTCATTAAGGTCTTTCTGATTGGGAGAGTATGTTCTGATGATCAGGTATTGGTTTCATATGTAGGATCATTTTTATTTTCATCTGAAGCATTTTCAGTTTCAGTTAGGTCAGAATCAGTTATCACCTAAGGTCGTATCTGCATATTACTGGTACAGGGAACTGTTCATTGTGTAAGACAGGTCTTACTGCAGATTGCAAATTCGGATACTTAGTTGTATGTTTTGTTTTAGATGTGATTCCTTTTATATTTGTCAAACAGAAATAACAATCACTTAAATGATCCTTCGATTCCCTCCAAATCATAGGAATTGCAAATGGCATACGATGTGTACCATTTTTCCACCCAGCCATCAATCCAACACACGAAACACTGCATGTGTTTGGTGCCCAGATCTTATCAAAATCACCAGTCTGATAGCCAAGTAAAGTTGACAACACTTCCTTTCTTGGAAGTGTTGAAAACAGTGTTGTTATAATAAATTAAATTTAAAGGGAGTCGATTAATGACACTAAACAACACTTACTTTTAAATTTTTCCGGAACATGTTTTAGAGACTTTGCCTCCCTCCTCGACCGGCCATCGACTGGTTCTCATTGGTGTAGTTGACAGAGGAGACCTATGACAAAATATTGTCAACTACACCAATGAGAACCAGTCGATGGCCTGTTGAGGAGGGAGGCAAAGTCTCAAATATGTTCCGGAAAAATTTAAAAGTAAGTGTTGTTTAGTTTCATTAATCGACTCCCTTTAAATTTAATTTGACAACACTTCTTTACAAGTGGGGTCAAATTTTGCCTCTGAGACTTGGTCAGCTCATCACAAATATAGCAGAAACAGTCTACATGATTTACGCACTTTCTTGGCATGATGAAAAAATAAAGTACTGAAACACTGCATACACAATACACTTTCGCAAAGAAAGGAAGGAAATATTTCACTACTGAACAAACTCACAGTCAGCTCAATATTATCACATCACACAGCCAGATGAACAGGTCGGTACATATCCAAATATGAATGAACCTGCACAGCCTTGTTTTATGGTTCTTCAGCATATTACAAATCATTCCCTTATATAAAGCTTGGATAAAATCGCTACATATGAGGTGAAGTTTCCTATAACAGGTCAAAGAAAATGCTAAAAACCTATTTTAAAAAGTAGCGGTCACAAAAAAACTGTGCCTGATGGAAAAATTCTGACTACATATCTGAATTCAGTATGAAAAGATACACTAGATTCACTAATCAGATTTCTTGTGAAGAACACCTTGTCGACTAGTGTTATAAAGGTTAAAGCACAAAATACGCCAAAGCCTTGAAAAGTCTTTGGAGTGACATATTAGTGACAATTTATGTGATTACACCCATCTCCATGTATTAATTATTACTCGAGAACGTTAAGGCGTATTGATCTTCAGGTGGCCAGCGCTGTGATAGTCTCTTATCGGGTCTTATCTGGTCGATTAGAAGAGTGATATTAGTAAGTTGACGTACAGTAAGTTACGGAACACAAATAGAGCGATTGGAAGCTGCGTGTGTCTATATGATATGTTTTCTCACGCCTTTCGATATATATGACACACTGCTGTCCTGAAGACATGATTATATCTGAACAGACTGTACTTATGAGGGGGGACCCTAAAGAAACAGGATTGTTTGTCATAAAAACTAGATTGATGAACCTCATCACAAAATTGCTTCAGTCACCTTCAAAATACTCTCCATTACATGTGATGCACCTGTCAAGTCTCTTTTCCCACTGTTGGAAGCATATTTGGAACTCTTAAAGTTTAATATTGTCCAGTATCTTTTGCGAAGCTGTTTTTACCGCCTCCACATCGTCATAACGCTTCCCTTTTAGCGTTCTTTTCATTCGTAGAAATAGGAAACAGTCGCACGGGGCTAGGTTCGCCGAATACGGAACGTGGGGAACGACAGACCACCTCTGAAATGCCAAATAGTGGGTCACTCGTAAGGCCGTGTGTGCTGGAGCGTTGTCGTCATGCAGATACCAGTCACCAGTCCGGGCGTTTCCTCCTCACATCCTCTCGCACAAGCCTTAAAACATCCAACTATAAGCGCTGGTTAACAGTCTGGCCAGGGGGTACCAATTCCCGATGCACAGTTCCACGAACATAAAAAAAGACAATGATCATCGTTTTCACATTTGACCTCACTTGCCTTGCTTTTTTGGTCTGTGAAAGTTGGGAGTCCTCCAGTGGCTTGACGCTTGCTTGGTTTCTGGGTCATACCCGTAACACCAATTCTCACCCCCTGTAATGACTTTGTTCAAGAAGTTTGGATCACTGCAATTTCTGTTTTCAAGTCCTGACACACATTCATGCGGATGGTTTTGTGCTCCTGTGTGAGAAGGCGCGGAACAACACGCCTCATGTGCAAATCCTCCCTCAAAAACCGCTGGCACGGGCTCCAACTGATTCCTGACGCTGTTGAAATTTGGTAGATCGTTTGGCGACGATCCTCGTTGATATTTCGGAGGACCTTTTCAATGTTCTCCTCATTTCACGATGATGAAGGGTGTCCAGAACGAGCTTGGTCTTCAGCACATATCTCACCACGTTTAAAGCGCCCAAACCACTCGAAAACCTGTGTGCGGCTCATAGCGTCCTCCTGCAAAGCTTCTTGAAACATTTGGTGTGTCTCTGTTGCAGTTTTTTTTAAGCAGGAAACAAAATTTCACACACACACACTCTTTGTTCTTTTAAAGTTGCCATAACGACTTCGCAGAGGTAACCCGCCAACAGTCAGAGAAACACAATACCACACTTGCACGGTCAGCTCTACACTGACACCATCTGCACAGCTGTTTCATGAAGGTCTCTACTATCACCATCTAGTGTGAGAACCCTGCACTACGTCTGCGAATTGCAGCGCCCTCGGAATCGGTTTCTTTTGGGTGCTCTCTCGTACACTGGAGTCGCCGTATATGTGCAATAAACTGAGGTAAACATCTTTAGTTTTCTTTTTTAAGAAAAATCACCAAAAGTGTTTAAAGTGAGACATAAGTTTTTGGTACTTATGAGTAGAAGACATGCTTTGATATGTTTAAGCTTACTCACTCATAATTTTGATGTTCAAACCTCCGGACGTGTTTGCCCACATTTTGGGCATCTTCAGCGGGATACTGCAGCTACTGATTGTGGTCTTTGTTCCTTCTTTCCAAGAAGTTTATAACTCCTCCCATTGGAAGTCTCCTGATTACCAATGCCAACCTCTGAAACCGGAGAGCTCGTTCCAATCTCGATTGAACAGATGACCTTACTGGACATAGGCTATTGGGCATCATCTGTGGTGTTGTCAAGCTGAAGTTGGTTTCTCTCTGGTGTTATGAAAATAAACTACTGGCTGTCTGTTGAGGGCGATGTACTTTCTCTTCCATCTCCGTCAATAGAATTCTAGGCTGGTTGAGATTTGGATTATCATTAACCTGATCTTTAGTAGATGATTCAATAGTTATTAACTGGTTATTACCATCGATGAATTTATTGAAGTTTCTGCATGTGGATTGTTTAATAAACTGTAGTACACAATTGTATATTGGTATATCAAAGTTCAAAATTTTATCTTTATCACTATTTAATATATATATATATATATACCTTATGACAAAACTAATGAAGCTTTAAACATTCTTAATAATCAAGACGAGTCTATAAAATTCACTGTGGAAGTATAAGAAAATGGAATGTTACCCTTTTTGGATTTAAAGATATTTAAAAATCATAATAAACTGATGTTTGGAATTTATAGAAAAGATACACATGTGGATAACTATATTAAAGCTAACAAATATAATTCAGGATCACATTGACTAGTTATGTTTCATTGTTTAATTCATAGACTTATAAATGTTCCCATGCCTAGCTCTGAATATAGGTTAGAATTCGAACACATTTTTCATGTTGCTGAAATCAATGTTTTCAAGTAGTGACAATAAAGAGCATATATACAAAATACGTATCAAATCAATTACTACTTTGATAGAATCAGAAGAAACATGATATATAAGAAGTTCACTTACCATCCATGGGCGTTTAATAAATTTAAAAGAAACTTCAACAAATATAATATAAAATTAGCTCCAAAGACAACTTCAGTCTCAAGAATTTATTAAAGAAACCTTTAAGTAATTCCATTGATAAACTAAAATTATCTGGAGTATATAAAATACCTTGCAGTAATTGTGATTTATTCTACATTGGTAGAAGTAAAAGAAGCCTTAAGACTCGTCAATTGAAAAATTTAAGAAATATAAAACTAAAACAAATAGATAGGTCAGCAGTCGTCAACCATTTCTGGAAGTTTAATCATGAAATTTCAATTTTCAGCTCCTCTTGGAAGCCGGCCTTAAAAATGGGATTCCGTCGGTGTAAGAAGCAAAGATCAATACAGCTTGATAATCAAGTTTAGTAGTTACGTTTCTTTGACACAATTTTCTATACTCACGCCATATCCTGACCTGGCATTTAATTTACTGAAAACTTTCTTTTATTCAGTAATGCGAATTTTGATAGTGTTTTGTCTTTGTTCATATTGGTGTTATATCCAGTGTTTCATTTGTGGTTATAACATTTTATAAATATCCTGATGATGGGAGCGATGCACACTCCCAAAACATTGATATCTAATCGTCTTTTCACTTGGCTTGTTGCCCGAGAAAAAAGTGAGCAATTTTTTATTTCCTTAACATTAAGTTCCACAACGTGTAACAGTATTTTTGGGTTATGTTCGGAGGAATTATGAATTTGAATATGTAAAAATGTATGTAATGGTGTGATTGGCCGAAATAATAATTATATGACGTAATATGACGTAATGTGGTGACGTGCCATTGGATCGGCCAACCACAAAGTTAAGTAGAAGTAACGATAGTGACGAGAAGTCAATAATCTTTAAGAGACAGATATGTTCTTCAGTTTTGTGACATTACGATAAGTTAATAATCTTGTTATAAAGAGCAAGAGATTTTTGTTGTAACGACGAATGTGATGTATACCGCTGCGAGAACAAAAACGTTTTAAGTTGTAGTTCGAATCCGTATAAATATAACCAATTATAGAATTTGACTTCTTTATTCCGAACCACGCCTTGAAACACATATGTCTCATGACTTATTTAGAATTCGATTGATACTTCAAAATAATCATGAAAGTGAACGTACGAACATAATTTTGGAGCTGATGTTGGCGTGGATGCCTTGTACAGGAGGATTCAAGTAAGAAATCAAAATTAATTCCTGTTACAAATGTAAGTATCGGAGACCACGATCCAGGGAAGATCTCATGCTAATGGGAGCTACAAAGGATGGCACAACGAGAACATCACTATGAGTACATCTTAATCCCCCACTATCAATATATTTGTAGTAATACTGCTACAAATAGATCTTCGAGAACACCATCCCAACATCTTCTCATCGTCGGTCATAATTACGGTTGCAGGCCCTTGCCCTTAAGGGATGTAATGCTTTATTTATTTTATTTATTTTGTACTGTCCTACGATATGACGAGATAAGGATTTCTTGTTATTTGACTCACTGTTAGGTTCGTCAACCTAAGCCAGGATACAGTAATATAATCCACCAGGAAATACCATAATATTGCAATCCCGCTTAATTATCAAAAATAGATTAATATTTACTACCTCACCATGCGTACGTGACAGTATAATCGATGATGATGATGATGATGATATATAAGGGCGCTGAACTACGGCGGTCATCAGCGCCCTTTAAAAAACTAGTCATGTCAAAAGCCAGATTTAAAACGTTCTAAAAACTATACAAGTGTAACAAAACCGATTAAAAATACACGTACATAAAGAAAATCTATCAAAACCTACTAAAAATTTCGTTCACCTATTTCACCTTCTTTTTTCACCTTTCCACCGACACGGGTCTCCACGCACGGCCTACACGTGGGTGGGCCTGTTGACCGTCTCCCCCAACCACGAAGAGGAGCCCACACGAGGGAGACTGTTGGCTCGGGACCCCGGGTGCGCCAAACCCGTACCTACCAAAGTAGGCCCCTGGGGGGCATAGTATAATCGAGGCTACTCAAGACGTGACATTTTCTAATTAGAACGGTCTTTCTGATACTACCTTCAGACAATCTCAAAAATGTGCGAATAGAAATTTTTGTTACAAATAAGCTGCAATTAAAAATTCTATATAAGTATTACACAAATATAAATATTTGTTACAAAGGCTCCACTTATCTTAAGAAATTGGTGTTAATACTTCTTTCTAATGGTGATCGATTTCAAAAACAGATTGTTTGCATCATCAGTCAACTCCGTTGTCAAGGATTCCGTTACCATGTTTTTCTTATGTTTTTTTTAGTATTACCAACATCTGAAAACGAATCAAACCTAAAAACAGAATCAACTGCTGCTATTTCAAAATTCATTACGCGATGTTACTTTTTAAAATAAATATTTTTTCCCATACTATTAAATCTATCGGGCCTATAGTTTCTCAATAAGTAGTTTACGTTACTCTAGGGTTATATCCGTGACAAGTTCTTTGTTCTGCATAAATGTGCTCAATAAAATCATTTAGGACTTTTTTGTCTCGGCATGACGCTACATTTTCTCTGTTATCTAGTCTTGCGAGCTTCATCCACTTACTTCCGGGTCCGGAGGCGCCGCCTGCTGTCACGAGACCGGAAACGTCCGCTCCCGGAAGGACGCCGTCATCGATAAATAAAAGACTTGGCGTCGGTCCCTTTTTTTACTCGCCAAAGTGACAAGTGAGTGCGACACAATAACTTTAGTGGACACCTCGACACAAAAGAGGATGAGCAAGGCGAGAGAAAGTGCACTTCCCGAAACACGGAAAGCGTGTTACAGCAGTAAAGGGATTTTCTGGCCCTTGGCTAATCGTTTCCAATCGATGCGTTCATGGGAAGCAAACCCAAGATCACCTGCAGTTTTAAAAACTTCCCTTCTCTGATAAGCTTATGTTTCAATCACACTTAGCACAAACTTTCATACGTATACTCAAGTATCTTTGAAAGAGGGAGGTTTTGAAGAAAATGCGAAGGAGGTCATGTTATGCTGCAAATTATTTGTTCTTCCAGAGCAGCAGTGTTTAGCAGAAGTTATAGTAGAATCAGGTTGAAAAATTAAGTTCCAGGAAATAACCTAACAGTGGTTTAACTGAGGCCTGGGACTTAAGTACTTACAGCATCGTAAGTCGCCACAAAAGGTACTTATCTCATAGTATGTATATTAATTTACATGCTCCAACGTTAAGTCATATCGGACGATAAATGGAATTGGTAAAATTATGCTCAAATGAGCCCAGGGTCCATAGAGCCTAGCGTTTTTTTTTCTAATTTACGTCCTCCAACGCCAAGTCATATCGGACGATGAATGAATATAGTGAAATGATGTTCAAATGAGTCCGGGGTCCATGGAGTTTATATTCGTCTTTCAGGATAAGGAAAACACCGGAGAAAACCTAACCTTATCCAGGTAACTCACGCTAACCGAGACTCGTATTTGGGACCTCTTGAACGTGAGGCAGACACGCTACCACCATGTTACCGAGGCGGGCCTATCTAGCCTAGAGTTACCCGATATTCGTCTTTCAGGATAAGGGAAAACCCCAGAAAAACCTTATCCAGGTAACTCACCCAGACCGAGATTCGAACTCGGGACCTCTTGAACGTGAGGCAGACACGCTACCAGCACGTTACCGAGGCGGGCCTATAGAGCTTAGAGTTACCCGACATTCGTCTTTCAGGATAAGGGAAAACCCCGGAAAAACCTTATCCAGGTAACTCACACTGACCGAGATTCAAACTAGGAACCTACTGAACGTGAGGCAGACACGCTACCATCTACACTACCGAGGCGGGCCTATAGAGCTTAGAGTTACCCGACATTCGTCTTTCAGGATAAGGGAAAACCCCGGAAGAAACCTTATCCAGGTAAGCCACGCTGACCGAAACTGGAACTGGGGACTGCTTGAACGTGAGGCAGACACGCTTCCACCACGTTACCGAGGCGGGCCTATGGAGCCTAGAGTTACCCAACATTCGTCTTTCAGCATAAGGGAAAACCCTGGAAAAAACCTTATCCAGGTAACTCACCCTGAACGAGATTCGAACTCGGGACCTCTTGAACGTGAGGCAGACATGCTACCATCTACGTTACCGAGGCGGGCCTATAGAGCCTTGAGTTACCCGACATTCGTCTTTCAGGATAAGGGAAAACCCTAGAAAAAACCTTATCCAGGTAAGTCACGCTGACCGAGACTGGAACTGGGGACTGCTTGAACGTGAGGCAGACACGCTACCACCACGTTACCGAGGTGGGCCTATAGAGCCTAGAATTACCCGATATTCGTCTTTCAGCATAAGGGTAAACCCCAGAAAAAGCCTTATAAAGGTAACTCACCCTGAGGGAGATTCGAACTCGGGACCTCTTGAAAGTGAGGCAGACACGCTACCACCACGTTACCGAGGCGGGCCTATAGAACCTAGAGTTACCTGAAATTCGTCTTTCAGCATAAGGGAAAACCCTGTAAAAAACCTTATCCTGGTAAGTCACTCTGACCGAGACTGGAACTCGGGACCCCTTGAACGTGAGGCAGACACGCTACCACCACGTTACCGAGGCGGGCCTATAGAGCCTAGAGTTACCCGACATTCGTCTTTCAGGATAAGGGAAAACCCCGGAAAAACCTTATCTAGATAAGTCACGCTGACCGAGACTGGAACTCGTGACTGCTTGAACGTGAGGCAGACACGCTACCAGCACGTTACCGAGGAGGGCCTATAGAGCCTAGAGTTACCCCATATTCGTCTTTCAGCATAATGGAAAACCCTGGAAAACCTTATCCAGGTAAGTCACGCTGACCGAGACTGGAACTTGGGACCTCTTGAACGTGAGGCAGACACGCTACCAGCACGTTACCGAGGCGGGCCTATAGAGCCTAGAGTTACCCGACATTCGTCTTTCAGCATAAGGGAAAACCCTGGAAAAAACCTTATACAGGTAAGTCAAGCTGACCGAGACTGGAACTCGGGACCTCTGAACGTGAGACAGACACGCTACCATCTAAACTACCGAGGCGGGCCTATAGAGCCTAGAGTTACCCAATATTCGTCTTTCAGGATAAGGAAAAACCCTGGAAAAAGACCTTATCCAGGTAAGTCACCCTGACCGAGATTCGAACCCGGGACCTTTGAACGTGAGGCAGACACGCTACCACCACGTTACCGAGGCGGGCCTATCTAGCCTAGAGTTACCCGATATTCGTCTTTCAGGATAAGGGAAAACCCCAGAAAAACCTTATCCAGGTAACTCACCCTGACCGAGATTCGAACTCGGGACCTCTTGAACGTGAGGCAGACACGCTACCACCACGTTACCGAGGCGGGCCTATAGAACCTAGAGTTACCTGAAATTGGTCTTTCAGCATAAGGGAAAACCCTGTTAAAAACCTTATCCTGGTATGTCACGCTGACCGAGACTGGAACTCGGGACCTCTTGAACGTGAGGCAGACACGCTACCACCACGTTACCGAGGCGGGCCTATAGAGCCTAGAGTTACCCGACATTCGTCTTTCAGGATAAGGGAAAACCCCGGAAAAACCTTATCCAGATAAGTCACGCTGACCGAGACTGGAATTCGGGACCTCTTGAACGTGAGCCAGACACGCTACCACCACGTTACCGAGGCGGGCCTATCTAGCCTAGAGTTACCCGATATTCGTCTTTCAGGATAAGGGAAAACCCCAGAAAAACCTTATCCAGGTAACTCACCCAGACCGAGATTCGAACTCGGGACCTCTTGAACGTGAGGCAGACACGCTACCAGCACGTTACCGAGGCGGGCCTATAGAGCCTAGAGTTACCCGAAATTCGTCTTTCAGCATAAGGGAAAACCCTGGAAAACCTTATCCTGGTAAGTCACTCTGACCGAGACTGGAACTCGGGACCCCTTGAACGTGAGGCAGACACGCTACCACCACGCTACCGAGGCGGACACTCATAGTATATGAGAACTAATAGTGGCTTACGGGGGAAAATAAGAGTCAGCTGAACAATTTAATGTCCTACTGGCAAGTTACCATTGTAGTTCAATAATGAAGAGCAGCCGAACGGAGACCGGAAGATCCGTGGTCCAGATCAGGGGTATAGCATTGAATTTTTTAGTCTGACTGTACCTATCCGTGTCACGATTTTCCTTCCGCCAAATTTTTCAGAAAAAGAATGAAGAAAACTTCAGAGTCTGTTCAAAGAAAGTTCAATGTATGTATATGTATTTTATTTGTATTTAAAGGTTATTAAATATATGGCATTTTAATCAAAATATACAGAGCCATTTTGAGAAAAACTAACATTTAGAACAATGTTCTATAGAAATTTAGTTTGAGTTAAGGGAGATTTGGAAGCCTTCATGTCTTATCCTCAGAAAACGAACATAAATACAAAGTAGCTACATAGTGCAGTTTTCGTCTTTGAGTTAAAAAATCTAGTAAAGTAGCCTGAAGCTCAGTCTGGCACCACATAAAACAGAGATGGTTTTATTAAAAGGAGCTCAAAATTCCGGAACGATCACAGTCCTAGTGGACGGAATACCAATAAATAACTCAAGTATAATAAAATACCTGGGTGTCTATTTTGATGCAAATATGGGTATGGACCAACACGTACGGAAAGTACCTAGTAGCCAAGGCAGGGATGACAGTAGCACACCTCACTAGACTGATGCCCAACCTAGGAGGACCAAGTGAACGAACTCGTCGAATACTGTTTTCAGTGGCAACTTCAACAGTATTGTATGCAGTTACAGAGCACTCTATAAGAAAATATACAAAATTATCTTATTAAAATTACAAAGAACTATTGCAATAAGAATTATTAGCACATATAGGACAACATCTACGAATGCTTTATTAGTGCATTCAAGAACACCTCCAATAACCCTAATGGTGGAAGAAAGAATTAAAATTGAAAACGATGTGGATCGCGCAGATACTGCGGACGAATTGATAAAGGAATGACAAAAGCTATGGGATGAAAATGACGGAACAGCTAACTGGACCAAACCATTAATACCAGAAGTAAAAATATAGTTAAAAAGGAATCATGGTAAAATGAACTTTTATTTATCCCAGGTGGTTGTTTCAATGACTATTTACATCGATTTGACATTAAAACAACAGAGGAATGTTATATTGTGGACAGACCGAGATAGCAAAACATGCATTCTTTATCTGTGCCAGGTGGCACAAACAGAGGATGGGCCGCGCCGTGGCTCAGTGGTTAGACCGCTTGGCTCTCACCAAGGCGTCCCGGGTTCGATCCCAGGCGACCACAATGTGAGATTTGTGGTGGAAAACATGACGCTGGGGCGGGTTTTCTCCGGGATCTCCGGTTTCCCCCGCCATCTCATTCCACCGGTGCTCCATCTTCATCTCATGCATCACCAGTGTCATCGCCTGCGGTGCCGTATGTAGTAAAAGCGGGCGTTAAACACTACACAAACAGAGGAACAAAATAGGGGAAATAACGCCAGAAAATTCCGTAGCAAAAATGTTAGCCTCTTGCAAAAATTGGAATATAGTAAGTGAGATGCAAAAGATGTTATGTCTATAAAGAGAAAAAAACAGAAGTTTAACTAAATCTAACATTAGTTAACATACCAGACCATCTATAAGCCGCTTCTCTTTAAGTAATACCTGTTGTTGGTAGTTCCAAGAGAAGATCATTGAGGCTGGTAGTGGTCTTTTAGTTGGTGAAAATCCAACTCGCTAAAAAAAAAAAAAATAATAATAATAATAATAATAATAATAATAATAATAATAATAATAATAATAATAATAATAATAATAATAATAATAATAATAATAATAATAATAATAATAATAATAATAATAATAATAATAATAATAATAATAATAATAATTAATAATAGAGATGGTTGTAAAGGTTAGTGCCTATTGTTTCATTACGTGATGGAACAATTAAAACAACAGTAGTATTTTTTAGAAACCAGAAAGACAGGCAAGTGTCTCTAGGGAAATGTGCAGCATGACGTGCCGAGTTATATATGAGCCTTCCTCTCCTCTATTGGCTTTGTTGTGGGCCACACAGTGATTAGCTTTGTCCATAATGCTGCAACTCACTCAGAAAGCAATTAATTTCGTTTTATGGTGAAGGCACATGAGCTTTCGGTGACAGCGCCAACACTACGCGGTTTATTGCTGTGTGCCAACGACGATATGAACTCGGATCCTCTACATCGTAATCCCAGGCGGGCTGTCAACGCTGTATTACTCTGCCAGTTGCCGTTAGCCGTCGCTACATTCCTCACGCATCGAGCGTCATAAAACTGGTTTACAGCAACAAGGGTGCATGTACTCGTGTGTGCAAATATCGTTATTAAATGATAGTGTTCCTAGTTGTGGAGACAATGCAGAACACATGGAATTACTTTCAGGAATATTGAGTTATTTAATACAAACTTATTACGTTAAACTTTTCTATTGTGAACATGATGTTGCAAAGGAACTGAAACAGAACGAACATATGTTTCCATAAGAGTAAAGAACTAACTGCAATTGCTACTCCGTACTTACAGTAAACAAAGGCAGTCGTTAGTCTACCCAAATTAGATACTAAGGTTTCGCAGTTCCTTAATTCAGTATATATGTGTTGTAAAAATGATGGGAACTTTCTTTTTTATTAGTAAATCTATTTATTCACCAGCATCAGCTTTGACACCGTCACTTCGGATATACACTTGCTCCAGTTCTTTTTCCAATCTTGAAAGCACTTTTGGTTCTCACATTTCGTTCACTTCCTTCAGAGATACTGTTTTTATCTCATTAATAGTGGCAAACGACGTCCTCTAGTTCTCTTCAGTTTCGAGAATAGTAAAAAGTCGCAGGGGGCCATGTACAGCGAACAGAGTGGCTGATACAATATAATTTTTTGGATTTTGCCAAAAAGATCACGAACAAGCATTGAGCTGTGAGTGGGACCATTATTGCGATGCATTTTATGTAACTGGTTTTACCATAATTCTCATGTATCCATTTAATTGTCTTCTAATTTTTCGTCTAGAGTAGAACAAGTTCCTGTTTATTCCCAAAATGTAAGCTTCTTCCTCCGTGGAGGAATATCCGCACTCTATTCATTTGTTTGAAGGACGTCCTTTGTCTCTTTAGCTGTTCTATGGAATATCTTCCTTCGCTCTCTTTTCCAATCAATCTTCTTGCATTATATGTGCTCCTTTTATTTTTCCCTTCGTTTTTGATAAATTTTATAATATTTAAGACGGCACAGATTTCTCTAGTTACTGTATTTGTAAAACAAGACCTGAAGCTTTCCTGGCGACGAATATGCTCACTTTCTTCAAAGATTCGGGAGTGTGCATCTCCCTCAGTATCATGATATTTATAAAATGTTATAACCACAAATGAAATACTGGATATAACACTACTATAAACAAAGACAGAAGACTATCAAAATTCGCATTACTGAACAAAACACTGTTTTCAGTAATTTAAATGCCAGGTCAGGAGATGGCGTGAGTATAGAAAGTTGTGTCAAATAAATGTAACCACTTAACGCGATTATCAAGCTGTATTGATCTTTGCTTCTTAAATCGACGGGTTTCCATTTTAAGGCCGGTTTTAAGAGGAGCTGAACTGAAATCCAGCATCACGATTAAGCGTGCTCCTTTCAGAGGCAATCGCTAAAGCCTCCTTCATTCTCAGCTCCCAGTAAATGTTGCATATTGCCAAGATAGTTGTCTCTCGAAAATTGGCTGTGTGGCAGAAACGACCATAGAGTAAATGGATGAATGAAATAGGTGATATGATGCCCAATGCCAGGGTCTATAGAGCTTAGACTTACCGAACTTTGTCTTTCAGCATAAGGGAAACTCCCAGGGGAAGAAAAAACCCTATCCAGGTAACTCATCCTCACGAGATTCAAGCTCAGGACATCTTGAAAGTCGGGCAGACACGCGACCATCTAGGCTACCGATGCGAGTTCGACTATCTGCTGGCGATTCTGCTGTACGGTAAATTCAGTATTGAAACTGTTTTACAAATCCTCATTTTACTTTCAAAATTTAAATATTTATTTCTCCAGTTTTTCTTTCTTGTTCCTTTTATACCCCGCCTTTAACTCCAATGATCATATCGGCGGGCGTTCTCCTTTGGAACATATCGCTGGTGTTAACTCGTATTCGTTGGGTTTTAATCATTAGATCACTCATATATTCACACTCTCATTCATACTTCCAGACTCTGGGGAAGATGAATTATCTTGGTTGGAGAAAAATCCCCACCCCCACCGCCAGGAATCGAATCCGGGACCCCTAGCGCGGCAGGCAGGTGCCCTACCGAGAGAGCTGCGGGACCAGCCTTTTCCAGATTATATCCTTGATATACTCTGATATTTCTGCCCTCTGATAGTGATTCGGTGATTTTCGAAACCACTAGCTTTACTTCTTCCACAATGTCTTCAGTAATAGCTATGCAAGAGCGTCCAGAGCGATCGTCATTTTCAACTTTTTCTCGACCCTCTTTGAAACATTTCTGCCAATTCTAAACGCTTGTCTTACTGAAAGTAAATGCACCGAAAGCCACAACCAATATTTCAATGCTGAACTTTTCCTATTTTTAGGAAGAACCTTAAAGCAAATTGTGTAAAACTTCGCCGAGCACGTGGAAATACGTATAACCTTTTCAACTGTCAACACAGAACTAAATATACAAAACAGATTAAACTGCGAACGTACATCAGAAGCGTTTTCAGAAACTAGGTAAAACGTTTTGAACGTTTAGAGCATGAAGACCACCAAATTAAAACAAATATTATTTTTTGATCACATGAACAAAATGGTTAAATACCAAACTCATCAAGTTCATCGTTTTCGAGGGATGCGATCTTTAAGCTTTGTATGGAAAATTATTGAAAATATAATTGCCTCAAAAATACCTCCAAGGATTTTGACAAAATTATCATTTATTTGATGAATTTTTCTGGGTATAGCTTTTCAAGATATGTTTCTTCTGAATTACTTTTGCATAGGTGAAGAACCACAAGGGATAAACAAAATCTTGTTTTAGGAAAAGGTAGGTGTCGTTAATGCAATAAAGTTTGTTAAAAACTTTTCGTAGATTTAACTTTTCTGAGATTTTCGGCGCTGTTGAATTTAATTTTGAAGTATTTATCTTTCCTCATGTCGGAAGTAATTCGTTTTACTGCCTCAGGCCATGTAAAGAGAACAAATATCAAAGCCATCAAGTAGCGATAATCGGTTAAGACTATTGTGTTATAGAAAATGTGTAATAAAAACGTTTCTTGATTAAAATAAAGTGGATGGTAGAACTAGCGTTTGTAATAATATATACCACAAGAATGTATGGTGAAATGCATCTCAGTCCACACAACAGTTGAATGTGCACTATTCAGCGCTTATTTCACATAAATCTGAAATAAGTATAAAGAAGTCATTATTTGAAGATCAAGTCTGCTTCCCCGTCCAATGTAGTCCAACTGTGAATTAAGGATCTTCCATATCCCAGTTTTTCACCGCAAAACTGGTCGTGAGTGATATTCTGTAGGATGAATGGTACAATTTGTGTGTGCACCATTCCTAGGATGTTGATTGGTGCCTTTCTGCAATTTTTTAACACCGTGCTAGCGTGCTTCGTATTACTCCGCCATCCCAAATCAGCCAAAATTATTTGTGGGTTTCGTTCCTTAAATAAACTTAATTCACATCCTGCAGTATATTTTGTTGTTGTAATTTACGTCTTCCAACGTTAAGTCATATCGAACAATAAATGGAAGGGGTGAAATGAAGCTCAAATGAGCCCAGCGTCCACAGAGGTAAGAGTTACCTGACATTCGTCTTTCAAGATAAGGGATAACCCTGGAAAAGCCTTATCCAGGTAACTCACCCGGACTGAAATTCTAACTCGGGATTTCCTGAACGAGACAGGCACGCTACCTGCAGCGATAGCTATTTGAAATTTATTGGCTTTGCTAGATGAGTTTGAGATATTTCTGATTATGCTAAGTTATAAGATTTTCATCATTTGTTTATAAAATTAACTGGTAAGTTCTTCTTCTTTTTCTGTTTAACCTCCTCATTTATAACACTTACACCCCCAGAAGTTACAAGTGAGCACCTAGGTCACATTCCGGTTGAAGAGCAGACAACTCTTGCATCAAACAGAAAGCGTAGTTAGGATAGGTTTTTCTGTTTATTCAATGATCGATCAGAGCAGTACATGCTTTACAGAATATTGTTAATTAATTGAATACTTATGAACTATATAAGAACATGTAAGGAAAACCAAGTTGGCTCCCACTATCTATAAACACTGTTAAACGAGGGTGGCATACAAGAGAGAAAAACTGATAAAAACAAGTAATCAAAGAGATAAGAACAATCTTAATTGTGAAAAAATATTCATAGTTTTTTAGTCAGAGTCACAAAGGAGGAGATCCTGTGGGAGTCGTCTCTTCAGGCATGTGGTTGAATGTGACAGCAATATTTTTTGTACTGTATAACGCCCACTTTTACTGTATGAGGCGCCACAGGTAGTGACACTGAGGATACATGAAATGAAGTTGGAGCACCTGTGGAATGAGATGACAGGGGAAACCGGAGCACCCCGAGGAAAACCCGCCCGTACGCCGATTTTTACAGAACAAATATCACTTTGCGGTCACTTGTTATCGAACCCGGTCCATCTTCGTGAGAGTTGAGTAGTGTTGTATTCAATAAAATGTGAAACATAACTTCATTGTGTAGGAACAATCTCGCAGGCTGCTTTAAAACTCAACATGCAGATTTTGAGATACAATTATTTCCACTGCACAGTCATTTATAGGATATATAAGGAATAAGATTCATTGTTTCGATAGTATTTGGAGACACTAATTCCTATGTTTGGAATGGGATTGGGATTTCATTACGGAGGGGTTTCCGGACTTAGGCCACCATGCTGGGCCCATTTTGCCTATGCCCCCAAGTGGGGCACCCCTGGGAGGAAGGATGAGGTGAAGGAGACAGAGGGCGGCCGAGCCAAGGAGCCACGACAGTACAGAGGGCAGGGTCCCTATAGTTTACTTGGATACAGACTTCCCCCGACAGGCCAGGACAACGAGCACGCTCCCCTACAGCGGAACGTCAACGAGCCCAGCAGCCGAGCCCCTAAGGTCCCTGGCTGGCCGTCCCGAAATGGACCCAGCAGAGGAGCAGAGACCGGCAACCGACCTACCGGAGGAAGAAGTACAGTCCGGCCCTTGCATCTCCAGCTCTGACGTTTTGCGACTGCAAGAGGGGGAGGGGTAAGGTTAATATTACCAACATAGAGTAATGAGCAATTGAAAACACATCCACAAAATTATCTTTCAGAGTGCAAATATAGGACTATATTAGCTTTAAAATACTGAAATACAACGTACAATTTCATTATCTTGCAAGATATTCATTACAACATTACTCTATTCGAATATTTCGTTCACACCTTTCACACCCACTTACTGCATCTGTTGGTAGTACTGGGAGTCTCTACATCCGGTATTGTGGTCAGGAAGTTAAAACAATCTGCTAGCACTAATCAGCATTGTCGCTACTAGGCTCCCGAAGCCAACGCCGTGTTGCCAGGTTAAATGTGTTTGAGCCACGTGGCTTTAGCTGCTTGCGCTGGTAAACTTTCTTTGCTATATTTTGCGTGCGTGAATTAAGAATTTTAGTGTCCGTAATTCCTATTATTATCGCTATTATAATAATATGGCTACTGGTTCGTGTAATATGCAAATACGTGAAATATTTAAAATACGCATTGTCCCTCTGCTTGAAATTCCTGCTAAACAATTGGCAACAGCCTGCTTCCCCCTCTCAAGAAATGTCAGATCCGGAGATAGAGCGGCCAAACTGTAATTTTCCTCACAGCATATCATCCTGCCATGCACCGCCGGGACACCCGCCGACACTTCTACCCTGAAAGAGACTACCAGATGATAGATAAGGTGAAATAATAATGGAGATGAAATGGAGGGACAGGAAATTTGGGGGATGTAATTAACCTACCCAGCATTCGCCTAGCGACACCCCCCCCCCCCCCGAAAAGACCAATGGGTCAGGTAGGTCGGCAAAGGGAATCGAACCAGGGCCTCCCGAATGCAGGCCTCAGATGACCCTGCCTGAGCCATCCCGTTCGGTATGTTTGGAATGAGTGGCGAATAAATGTTCAAAACAACTTCAAACAGTTAGTCGGACGAACGGAATCTTGGGTTATATTTGTTGATATTCATTAAAGAAAATACTTGCAAACAAATATAGGTAGTACATTGCAATTCGTTATTGGGAGAATGAATGAAGGTGCTTGTTCTTGAGCGGGTCGAGGGAGTAAATATCAGGTGTGCAGAGGGAGGGTTGGTTTGCCACGATTGGGCCTGTGAGAGTCGTAGCGCACAGCTGTCTTGGCGCTTGTTGGACGGCCTGCCTTCTTTTGTTAGCAGAAAATATATTCACTGTAAACGTCGTATATAATGAGTTCTAGTACTCGTACATGCTCTTAAATATCTAATACCTACATTTCATCCCCTTACACTATAAAAATAAAACTTCAGTGTATTCCAAGAAACAAAATTTTTGAAGAAAATATCCCGATCACAAATTTTCCTTTATCTCAAGTTTCTTATATCTGTTTTCTTAAAAAATGAACTATATTGATTAAAATTTCATACTTTTCAGAAATTTGCATGACTAAAAAACTGTGTATTTTAAAATTTATACGAATAACTATTCATAAATTCGTTTGTGTAACTGTAAATTACAGCAGATGGGCAAAAAAGCTTATCACATATGAAAGTGTAGATCTTGTTAAAATACAATATATGTTAAACATTTTTAAACATTTTCCGTTTTAGAGCTGTATGTAATTACTCGATTTTCAATTGCTAAGTAGCCATTGTAATTTAGTTTTCTTTTAAAAGTTTTATAAGATTTGACTTTCGTTTTTAGAAGATTTGATTATCGCTTAAATCTCATTTATTCTGCAACTAAGTGTATAATAAAACAATTTATACCAGTAGATAGGTATCAGAAAGAAGAATTAACTTGTGCAGGAATAATTAGAAGGGTGAATACAGAAAGCCATGTAAATGGAACATTCCTGTTTTGTACCATAAAGTTGTTTACATTCTTTGAATATTAATAACTTAAAGATTTATATAGTTCAACGGCTTCCTGGCAAAATATAGCTGCTGGTCTAAGATATTCCGAATATCTACTACATTAGAATATTATAAATAATATTTTGAACATTTTCGTATCTTGAAAAAAATTCAGAGTGTGAATGCTAAGAGAGGAAATTTCAAAGGCTGGAGAGGCATATCAGATAACATATATGATGGTAACTAAACATAGAAATTGCTTTAGTACAAGAAATAGTTGAATATCAGAAGAATTAGCAACAATATATTAATCGAATGTTCTCTACCACGAAGCAAAATTTTAGTTATATCCAGGGCCGTATTCCTAACAAACAAAGCGGGGGACGTACACCTAAAAAATTTTCCAGATGCTGGAGAACCGATCAGAAATCTGCTCTTGTAGATTCGCCTTCCTGCTTTGGTTGTCCTCAGCATGCGTACGACTTTTTATCCATTCTTTTATTTAATCCTCTGGGTTCCACATATGTACTGGGGGTCAGTTAACATGTTCCCCCTCCACTACGGCCCTGGATATCCCAAAGGGGAGACATATATAAGGCGGCCGAAGACCAAATAGAAAGGTCAATTTAAACAAACGCGAGGTTAAGCTTCCAGTCCTTGGAAAGGTAGAAGAAAAGAATGCACAAGAGTCTAAACTTTCTGTGGTTCTTCTACAAAATATGCCTAAAAAGCTCTTCTCCTTGTTGCTTCAGATAAACCCTCATTAAAAATGCTGATGTAGGCATAAGAAGTTTAAATTAATAGACTTTTATAAGGTAGATTACTATAATTTTGAATATTTTGAAATTTTATACTCTTCGAATGACTACGAGAAAACTAGAATAATGGATTAGTAATGGTGATATCCACAGAGGTGGCGTAGGCATGATTCTCGCATTCGGACATCGTGGATTTGATTCCCACGGTCAACCACGGTTTTCAGGTGTTTTTCCTTGGTCCTAGGTCACCAGACTTTCCTTTCCGTTTTCACTTTACTTCTAATTTCAGTTCACCTTTTATCTCCTTGATTTTTTAGGGTTTCGCTACGGGGCCTTTCACTGCAGAGAAAACTCCCGGAGAGTGGACGGTTTTCAAGGCCCTGGTTCCCAATGGAATGTGCAAGGCTTTAGGGGAGAGCTGCCACTAGATTGTTTCAGTGTAGAAAAAGTAGGAAACTTGCCTCTACTCTGTCGTGACTCCTGCTTCTGTCTTCCTCTACCACGCCTCACCATACCCCTCTCTGTTTAGGGCGCCCCATTAAAAGCACACAATTAACTGAAGTTCGAGATGCTGGTCCTATGTTATACTAATTGAAAGAAAGTAAGGTGTCTGAAAAGTGAAACCCAAGCAAGAAGTATTTCGTAAATGACTATTACCACTTAAATGATGAGATAAATTAAGTATTTTAACAATGTATACATTTTTGTGTCATAATATTGTAAGAAGGTAAAAATTTTTTGTGTGATAATATTTTTTACCAGTTATAGAAAAGTAATTCAAAATGAAGAGTTCCTCACAGTTTATTCCTAGAACATTCCATATACGTATACATTTATATTATTTGCCTTACAGGGGCCGCCGGTGAGGCATTTTATTGACGGTGTCATAAATAAATAGATAAATAAATACATAAATAAAAATAATAAAAAAATAAATAAAACAAATAAATACATTAATACATAAATACATATATACATATTTACATTAATACATACATGAATAAATAAATGGTAAATAAATAAACAAACAATTAAACAAATGAATGAGTGAGTGAGTGAGCGAGTGGTTGGGTGGGTGAGTGGGTGAGTTTGTGAGTGAGTTGGTGAGTGGGTGGTTGGGTGGGTGAGTGGGTGGTTGGGTGGGTGAGTGAGTGAGTGGGTGGGTGGTTGGGTGGATGAGTGGGTGAGTGGGTGGTGAGTGTGTGAGTATGCGAATGAGCGAATGAGTGAAGGAAGGAAGGAATGAATGAAGGAATGAATGAATAAAAAGTAAATAACGACTGTTAAAATATAAATATGTGTACCAATTTCGAACGATTTAGGTAATCTTATCAATAATCCATCCTATTTTAAAATATACTGTACCAAACGGAACGTACAGGGAAACGGAAATAGATATTTATTACATCCGTACTCTTGTTACGCACAGGTGTAACGAGTACAGTAAAAGTTTGATAATACAGTTAATGGAGAATGTGATACGAAGCGTTCGTGTACGATTTCGCAACAGAGAGACAGTTAGTTATAAGTCCCGTGCTTTACTGCATTCATCGTAAGTTATGCGTCAGAGAAATCTCGGCACTACCTTCTCCCATAAGAAGCCGTGTATAAGCAGACATCCTATCCCATAAAACAGACGCTTATGAGCGTAGATGGTGCCATTTTGCAATCGGCGCCACGCCACGGAAAACAATCAGGACAGAGCGCTTGCGTTTAACGTGCCTATTCACACGAGGGAGCAGATTCTCAGAAACAATCCATTTTGTGCAATTCCTATACACTTCTCTTTCTTTCGTTTTCATACAGATGGTGCCATGGTACAGCGGCACTACCTTAGAAGCCACCCCTGTTGCCATATATGTTAAACATGTAGTAAAGGGGGTAATAAAACAGAAATAAATAATTATCGGCCAGTTAGTCTAACTTCAGTAGTATGTAAATTAATTGAGCATTTAATTGCAGAATATATACGAGAGGAGTTAGAAAATAAAAAGTTATTTAATGAAGCGCAACATGGATTTAGACCTGGGTATCCGTGCGAAAGTCAAATTACTTCATTATTTCAAGATTTGGTAGATGAGGCAGATGCAGGGGGAAGAACTGATGCAGTGGTAATTGACTTTTCTAAAGCTTTTGATGTAGTGCCACATAGTTTTCTTATTTGTAAGCTAGCTAATACAGGAATTGACAAACGCGTAGTATTATGGGTTAAACATTTTTTGAAAGGGAGAACGCAAAAAGTTAAAGTAGGTAAGAGCTATCCGATAGGGAAACCGTAAGTTCGGGTGTGCCGCAAGGCTCAGTACTAGGACTTTTATGTTTCTCGTTTTTGTTAATGACATTGCTGTTAATATTAACTACCAGGTAAGGCTGTTTGCAGACGATTGTATCATTTATAATGAAATTCGGAATACAGTGCATGAAACCGCTCTTCAGGATGATTTAAATGATATCTGTAATTGGGCTGCGGCTAACAAAATGTCAATTAATGCCAAGAAAAGTAAGTCCATTGTTTTTAGTAGAACTAAGGGCAAAATTATTGTTAACTATCACATGGGAGGGGTGCAAATTCCACAGGTGGACAGCTGTAAATACTTGGGAGTGTACCTGGCAAGTAATGCTGGATGGGACGAACAAGTAAATTCCACATCTAGGAATGCGTGGAAGGCATTACATTTCGTAATGAGAATATTGAAAAAGGGGAGCGCTAGGTCCAGGGAAATTGCCTACAAGGCCTTAGTGCGGCCGGTTATGGAATATGGAGTAGCATGCTGGGACCCGTATAGAGCTAACCAAATCGATCCATTAGAAAAAATACAGAAGAGGGCAATAAAATTCATAAAAAGAGGCAAGTATTTTGGGCCTATAAAAGGAGATGAGACTAAATGGGGGGAATTAAGAATTAGGCGTAAAAAACATAGGTTGGTAGCATTATTCAAAGCTAAAGCTGGTGTAAAGGCATGGGTGGACGTTAGTGTAAGGTTAGATAATCCGGATTATTATGGACGAAACGATCATAGGTATAAAATTAAGGGTAGAAGACACAGAACCGACGTAGGAAATTTTTTTTTTTTTTGTTAATAGAACCATTGAAGAATGGAATGAATTGCCTGTAGCAGTCTTTCAGGGCTGTCCCCTGTCGCTGAAGAAATTTAGAAGAAACCTAGATGGTTTATAGTTTAACTTTTAAATTATAATGGTATATAATATGTAAATAGAGAAGTAATTAGATATGTTTTAAGTGACTAAAGTTAAAATAATATCATGTTTGTATTGTTTATTGTGTTATTGTTTTAAGTCTAGTATTGTAATTTGATCTGTATTCTTAACTCTGCCACCGGGTAGTACCCAATTGCAGTGAATAAATACATACATACATTAAGATGCACCTAGTGTTATTTGCTGATTGTGCAATCAAAATCAATTTTGAGTAAATTAAAAGTACAAAGTAAGAAAACGTCCCAAAAAATTAAACATTTTCTAAAATGTTCGTGTCTGATCCTTTGAATACACAGAACTTTGTTTTTCCTTATGCTGCTTATGACAGAACACTTACATACACACACCGAAACAGGGACTTCAAAATGTTATGTTTATGGTGAAAACACTGGGTTGGATAAGGTATATTCCCTATTACTGGACGAGTGCTAGAAAAAAAAATATGTTGGTCTTTAATTGAAGTAACTTGAACATTAAACAGCTTCAAAGAATTGAGTACCTTATAGTATGAGTAGCTGAAGCGAGAATACTTGTGACTGAAGCCCTTTCTCCATGTACATTCCACTTGCCTGTCTAGTGGTATGAACCTTAGCACACTTTTACACTTGAGCTGGTTGATATACAACAACGTTGAGTGTTAAAATATTTGAAAGCTCTTCTCTGCAGTGTGTGACATTACGTTTTATGACTCTGGCTTTTAATTGTACTGAGCAATAAACCAGGACCATACGCTGAAATTCTTTCTCTTCTGGTTTCATCACGTTCTGGTCTATTTATGTGACAAGGCAATTGTGTCGTGATTGCTCTGGTTCCATGACAAAGTTTAAAACTAATTGAGTCATGCTTTCATCCAGGTTTTCTCATTGTTATGAATTTTTTTCGCGGGTGTTTGCAAACAAGTTTGTGAATTTTTAGCGCTTCAGTGGTTTTTACTGTGCTCGTTTAATATTAATTTTAGTTCATTAAAGAAAATATTTTTAATCAAGAAAGCAATTTAAAGCTAGGTTCACACATAGAGACATGTTAAATGAAATCCGCTGTGGCGCAGAAAAATGAAATTTCTTTTGACAGCTGTAGAACAAGCAAATTATAAACCGGTCCATTTAAACCTGAATCACTTCAATAGGCCATATCTTTTGAATCAATGATAGGACACACGTGCAACTTTGGGAGAATATAATGCATAATTGGGAGATTACATTACACTATTTACATCTCAGAGAAAATGTTGGAAGTGTCCTCCACCAGCATCTATACATGTTTGTACTCGTCTCACCATATTCTCTAAAGTTTTACGGAGAGTATCCTCGCCAATGTTACTTATTTTGGTTTGTAACCGCAGTATCAGACAGCGATTAGGAGGCGGCGAATGAACTGAAATCACGAGAATTAAAAAAGAAGATAAATTAATGAAAATGCTTTGCTAAACTAATATAAAATATTGTTATATTAATATGAAATTAGAATGAAATTAGAGTAATGATTAAAATAGCGGTTTAATTAAGAATAAGATGGCAAGAATATAATTTAAGACAACTAACATGCTAGAATCCATGTAAGGGAGAGAAAATATTTCTGTAAAATCTGAACACAAGTCGGGGAGACAGGAAGAGGTGACCGTTAGCCTCTTTGTTTAAGGAAAGGTTCAATGTCTGAGAACTATAAGCAAAAATGTGTAGGAACAATAAGGTTTTCTAGATGCGGTCAAGCGTAAGACCTAAAAGGATTTACTTTGCTGAGGCGATAACGATGTATACCGTTACAAAGAGCCCAGGGTAGGCGTGACCCAACTCACGGTGGGATGTAACGACAATGAGTTCGATGAGTTTTGCTAACCAATAAAGAAAAATCGAAATAAAATGAGAAACCAATAATAATGTAAGATTTGAGAAATAGGAAGAAGGGTGAGTTATTTTGGTCATGTGATAAGGGTTAGAGTAGGGATCAGAATAAAGTACGAACGGAATCGCAGAGTAGACGAAACTTCACTTCAACAGTCATACTACGAGGGGAAAGACGTGTTAGTGCGCGTGAAGAAGAAGGAGCAAAGATTTCTAAGTCCGAAATGTAGGGGAGTCAAGAATAACGCAACCAGCGTGAGAGAAGCAGCAGAAGAAGTTTATAATAGCAAAGTATTCGCCGTATAAAGAATTAAGAGAATTTTGTTAGGAAGTTTAGTAACAGGTGGTCACCGCTACAAATCAATCTGAATCAACGAACTTAGTGAGAATTAAATTAAATCATTTTTGCAACGAACCAGTGTATTATTGAGACAACTGAGCAGCCAACAAACAACAAATCCATTTCCTACAACCATTCACCTGAGGACAAGAGATCTCATAGCTCCAATTAGAACCCAAATCAAAAGTAAACACCAACCAATTTGAAATCTGACATGCGGGTATGCCGCATAATGGCGCCGACACGTTGGGGCTTCGAATTGTAGGAAATGGGTGAAATGTAACGACGAAGGACGACTACAAGGAGAAGTGAGAAGAACGACGACGAAGGACGACTACGAGGAGAAGTGAGAAGAACGACGACGAAGGACGACTACGAGGAGAAGTGAGAAGACCGACGACGACAACTACGATGAGGACAGCAGAGACTACGAAGAAGACGGCAAAAACAACTACATAGAATTTTCCCCCAACCAAGAGAGAAGTTCAAGTTCTTTCGACATCAACTGAGCCTACTAGACGACGAGCAGCACGACAAAAATTGGTAAAGACATCACATAAACACCACAGCCGTACAACAGAACTGTGAGTTACACATACTCAATTTATATTTCTTGTAAATGTAATATCATTCAGTGAAATCAATATCTATGTAATGTCTTAGTAATAAGTATTTTGGAAGGGAAATTAGAAAATTTAAAGGGGAAATTCAATGCTTTTGAGAAATAAGAAGATCGTACAGAATAAATTTAAAATGGAAAATTCTGGGGAACAAATAATTATGGAGACAGAGAAAGAGTTGGAAGTTGTTAATGAAGAGATAATGGAAAGCAATGTTATAGGATCAGTAGATGAGGGTGCAAATGGTGTAAGTAGCTTAAATGTAAATAGGAGAAGTGACAATCCTGGGGTTATGGAAAATCTACAAGAGATGTTCCAGAAACTCATGGCGCAAATGACTATTCAGAGTCAATCACTAGAGGCTAAATTAGTAGAACAGAACCAATCACTAGAAGCTAAATTAGTAGAACAGAACCAAACACTAGAAGCTATGGACAAATCACTCGAGGCTAAATTAGTAGAACAGAACCAATCACTAGAAGCTAAATTAGTAGAACAGAACCAAACACTAGAAGCTATGGACAAATCACTCGAGGCTAAATTAGTAGAACAGAACCAATCACTAGAGGCTAAATTAGTAGAACAGAACCAATCACTAGAGACTAAATTAGTAGAACAGAACCAAACACTAGAAGCTAAATTAGTAGAACAGAACCAAACACTAGAAGCTAAATTAGTAGGACAGAACCAAACACTAGAAGCTAAATTAGTAAGTCAAATTACAAGCCAAGGGAAAGAAACAGAAACTAGAATCACTGTCAGAATTCAAGGAATAACAGGGGAAATCCAGTCTGTAAAAGAGGCCCTGCAGCGAGAAGTAGGTAATATAAGAAGTGACCTAGAAGCTACCAAATCTCTCGTTGCAGGAGTAGAAAATAGAATAGGGGAGGAAATTAATAAGGAAAGAATAAGATTAGATGAACTGACCACGACACAGGTAACTTTTGTACAAGAGATAAATGACCGGTTTGACACTGTAAACAATAGTATAGCAGCTGACATGGAGAAGTTAAAAGAAAAGGTAGCACGTGTAACAAATATTCAATCAGAGAATACACAAATGTTGAGGGAAACAGTAAGCGAGATATCTCAAATCAGAGATACTGTAACTGGCTTACAGCTGGGACAGCAAGGGCCGGTACCTGAGAGTTCCAATTGTTCTATACATACACACAATGGAGAGAGGCAGAGCGAACAGGTTAGCGCCCCTTCTGTCTCTCCTCAAAGCAGCAATAATTGCGAAGTAAATATGCAAAACGTAAATATGTATCCAGCAGTGCACATGAATTTTCTAAGCGAATTGCCCCTCCCGAAATTTAATTGTCGCAATGACAACGCAGTACAATTTTTGGCCGACTTAGAAAAGTATTTTGCCATCAGAGGCGTACCCGAGCAATATAAGATGATAATAGTTCAAAGGGCGTTAGAATCTGCCGAACTTAATTGGCTACGAGTAACTGTGGGAGAAGGATGCAGCTACGAGTTGTTCAAAACAGCTTTCCTAGAAAAGTATTGGAACGCCAATGTCCAATACCAAGTAAGGAATCAAATAACAAATGGCCGATACCAAGGTAATAATGGAGAGTCTATTACTGATTATTTCCTGAGATATTCGCAAATGAGTAAATATCTACAACCTCCATTACAGGAAGGCGAACTGATTTCTCTTCTCACTCCCCACCTTCCTGAGAACATTAGAAATCACATGGTGGTAGCAAGACCTCAGACATTGAGAGAGGCAATTACATTGTTAACGGCTTTACAAAGCGTTGGGACGCAAAACTCACAAAATAGACATGAGAATCGAATGCCAGTGAGAAGTCCACACAGACCGTGGAATAATAATAATCATGACGGGGAAAGGGCACACAATCCCCGAAATTTTAACACGAACCATATGGCTACTCGTCAAAGATACGATGCCCACGTCCCGAGGGAATTCCCTAACAACAATAGAGGGAGACAGGGACCACCAAATTCAAATTCATATAATTTCCCTATGAGATATGTACATGTAACTAGGAATGGAAATAGGGGTCACCCTCCATTTCTTCGAAGAGGGAATGCAAGACCGACGTTCCGACTACCAGAAGCTAATAGACAGTATCAACCACATGACGCTGGTAGAGAGAACAATACAGACAGACCTGAAGTAAGACAGAGGAATCAACTTCTCTCAAGAGAATGGGTGCGTTCTCCTCCACCCACACCGAGGGACGCGGCGCCCGAGGTAGATGAAAGGCCAGGTACGACACAGCAGACGGGAAACGACTCCAGGGTGCGATAGAAGACGTCCCGCATCGGACCCGGATGAACACGCTAGTTCTTAATTTGAACAGGGACACAGCTCTGAGTAGGGTGGTACAGAATAAAACAGAAACAGAAATAGTAAACGGTACTCAAATGAACAATCACTTAACAGAATTGCAAGAAGTGAGAGATGCTCCACGTATTGCTGCAATAATAAACAAAGAAAAATGGCACATTACCATAGATTCAGGATCCTCAGTTTCAGCTATAAGTCAAGCATTCTTTTATCACTTAAAAAACAATGGAATGAAATTGCAAACATTGCCCGTGAAAAGTGCATATTGTACTCTGGCGGTAGGTCGCGCCAAACAAAAGATTAATACACAAATGCTTTTGAAAGTCACCATTGGGGAGGATACAATAGAATTTGTATGTTTTGTTATTAATAGGCTATCTGTAGACATTATTATGGGTAATGACGTGTTGTATGCGCTTCAAGCTAAGTTGAATTATCAAATGGAAGCCTTGGAAATCAAAATTAAAGACGTCATAGTTAAAGTTCCGTTTAGCTCAAGGGAAGCAGAAAATGAGATAAGATTGACAGATGAAGAAAAAGAAATAGATGGAGAAACATTTTTTGTAGAATTTATACGAATAGGAGGGATGGAGCTAGTTAAGATGAATCCATTAGAAGCAGAAGAGATGGGAAACTATGATAAAGAAGTGTACGTAGCGGCAGAAGAAGGGCTTTTAGAGATGACGTCATACGGACTTGGGCAGACAGAAGCATGTGAACAGGAGATAATTACCCTACCAGATGATTTCCAGGTAGTCGAAAATAATGTAAACATGACCTATAGAATAAGAGAAACAGTAGCAAACTCGAACCTACTTAACGACCACCAAAAAGAGATTTTTTATAACATTTTATGTAAACACAGAAATGTATTTTCGGAACACACTGGGACCTATAGTGATTTTGAGTATGAATTCGAGATACATGATGTTCCCCCATTCAAATATAAATGCAGACCTATTCCATTGGATTTACAGGAGGCAGTGAACCTTAAAATACAGGAAATGTTGGAAGATGGAATTCTGGAGATATCTACATCAAAATTTATAAGTCCCCTATGTATAGTCAGAAAAGCAAATGGAACAGTACGACTGACGATAGATGGACGTCATATAAACCAATATATTGTTCCGGATAATTTTCGAACCCCAGCAATAGAGCAAATTTTGGCCGGTATTGGGGCACAAAGGTATTTTACTTCACTAGATGTGACCAACTCATTTTTGCAAATTAAGTTGAAACCTGAGTTAAGGCAATATACCTCATTTTTGCACGGAGGATATCAGTACCAGTTTACAAGAAATTGCTTTGGACTAATTAATTCTGGAAGCGCATTCCTACGGGCGATGCACAAAATACTCAACACGCAAAGGGAAACATATGTGTCACAGTATGTAGATGATTTATTGATATACAGTAGAACAGTGGAAGATCACCTTACCTATTTGGATTTAGTGCTCGGAAGGCTAGCAAATGCTGGATTAACACTGAATTGGGCCAAATGTAAATTTTTTCAGGAATCAGTTAAATATTTAGGATATATCATAACAGGCGAAAATATAGCTCCTGATCCAGAAAGAGTGGAAGCCATTTTGAAAATACCACGACCTAAGACACCAAAACAAGTAAAACGTTATCTGGGTGTACTTGGGTACCAATCAAGGTTCCTGATAAACTATGCAAAGGAAGCCGCACCGTTGCGAGCACTACTGGAAAAAATCGAAAATGGCGATGGACTATGGTAGAAGAAAATGCTTTTAAAAGATTACAAGAACTCTTCAGTGAATCCGTATTATTGACATGGCCTGATCCAGATTTACCTTATCTCATATACACGGATGCCTCCATGGTGGCGTTAGGAACTATTTTGGCCCAAGAGACACCGACTGGAGAATTAAAGGTCATAGCCACAGCCTCCCGAGGGTTAACGAAAACCGAAAAAATTGCTTGCATAACAGAACAGGAAATTACGGCTATTTACTATGCCATTTGTAAATTTAGACAATATATATATAATAAAAGGATTGTGATATTTACCGATCATATCAGCCTATCATTTATACGAAATTGCAAATTGACCAGTACAAAAATTGCGAGATATATCCACGAGATCATGGCTTACAACCCAGAGATTAAACATATACAGGGAAGTCTTAACATCTTTAGTGACATGCTTTCACGTATAAAGCCACAGGGGAATCTTCCAGAAAATATCAGTAGTCATGGTACAGAATTACCATTGTTAAAGATGGATGTAACCTTCAGTATAAAATTAACAAAGGAGATGAGAAGATTGTCGGAATTACAACGCCAGGATTGGAAATTAAAACAAATTATGGAAAAGGCATTGCCCATAGAACAAGCAAATTCACAGAAATACGGAGTGTTAAATAACGTATTGTATAAGTTACAGGGTGTTTCCAAACCTGCTTGGAAAGCATATATACCCGCAGCGCTGGAAGAGTTAGTGATTTCTGCTTACCACACAGCTCTTATACATGCTGGCGTTGAGAAGACAATGATTTCCATAAGCAACCATTTATACATATTTAGATTAGGCAAGAAAGTTAGGACCTTTATATCTACATGTGACATCTGCCAGAGGGCAAAATCATTAAATTATAAGATAGATCGACCCCCTGTATCCATCACCAGGAAGGAACCATTAGAATTAGTTGCAGCGGATGCATACGGTCCACTCCCTGCAGGAAGAGGAGGACTAAAATATTTATTTGTACTTATCGACGTGATGTCGAAATTTGTGAAAATATACCCTCTCAAGAAATTAACAAGTGCAGCATGCGCGAATAAAATAGTGAAAGACTATATAGTCAAATACGGGAAGATGAAAGCACTATTAGTAGATAACGCGTCCATACACCATGGAAGACGATTCGTGCACACCATTCAGGATGCCGGAATTCGCATCTATAACACAACGTCGTACCATCCGTGCTCTAATCCAAGCGAGCGCGTAATGAAAGACCTAGGTGTTCATCTCCGAGTCCTTTGCTCATTGAAACAGACTACCTGGCCAGACCACATCAACTATATTGAGTTTATATTCAATAATTCAGTCAATTTAACCACAGGGTATGCTCCTATCCAATTGCATAGGAATTTAACACCGGAACCAATAATAGAGGGTGTTCCGGAAAGTATACAAGTGACAACCGAGACAGATCGAGAACGGATCCAGAATGCTGTTAAAAGAATAATGGAAAAAGTAGAGAAAAGAAACGCAAAGAAAATGCGGTATAAGAAGAATTGGGAACCAAAGGTCGGCGACTTAGTTCTAGTGAAATCGTTCGACAAGTCAGATTTGTTAGGAAAAAAGACTAGAAAGCTATATATGCTATGGAAAGGCCCATACCGGATTGAGAAAATATTTGGTGACAGAGCGTATGCTCTATCACACCCAAGAAATGGTAAACCGATAGGCAGATATAACATCTCCCTAATAAGGCCATATCGTCAGAAAAACGTTGTAAACAGTACAGAGCAGACCCAAGAATCACCTGTGTAAATGTGATTGAAATTATATATACGAAGATGTAAAGAATACCAAGTAAAAGTTATATAATTAGTACGGGTAACGTTTTCGTTTGAAATTCAAACACTGCGTGGGGGTTGCAAGTTCCAAAATTCCTGTGCACAAACAAAATGATAATGTAATAAGAATAACCACAGCTAATGAACATGTTAGAAAGATCTTTAAAAATAATTTGTGAAATGTAAATATAGTATAAGTACTGATGTATTCATGTGCCAAAAGGCTATATTGTTCTTGTAAAGGTCACAGACTTAGGCGTGACAAAGTGAAAGAAAGTTGAGAGTGAAAAGTGAAGTGGAAAGACAGGACAATGAACTGCCAATGTTTACTGTCAGGTAAACGAAACACCTGATTACAGGTAGACAACTGAGTGCAGGTAGAGGTAACCATATTTGGACGTCGTTACGCAAAATATAATAATGTGAGGACGAATGTTCTTACGGTGAAGGACTGAAAGATAAAGAAACGTCCCAATAAGTTAATATAATAATATTAAAAAAAAATCATTGAATGTAAAATGTAATATTGTAAACTGTAATATAGTAACATTAATGTAGTACTTAAGGAATGTAATAAGGTAAAATCAAGTTGATGTCAAGTGAGACAAGGATAATTCAGTGAAGTGTATATATAGTTGAGGTATCACGAATGTTATTTGTATATAGGGTAATAACCACATATACGACAGTGTACTTGTCTATGTACGTAATGTATCATATCTATAATTCTATGTATATGATGTACCATATCGACCATTCTATGTGTATAAAGTAACACACTGATGAAGATGAGGGAAACGGTGACCACCGAAAAAATGTTACGAGTAGGGAATGAGAAATTATAAGATATAAGGAGGAAATGTCATGACGGGGGTTTGACAAAATTTAAATAATGGGTATTTCATTTTTGTCAAACGGGCATTATGTAACCGCAGTATCAGACAGCGATTAGGAGGCGGCGAATGAACTGAAATCACGAGAATTAAAAAAGAAGATAAATTAATGAAAATGCTTTGCTAAACTAATATAAAATATTGTTATATTAATATGAAATTAGAATGAAATTAGAGTAATGATTAAAATAGCGGTTTAATTAAGAATAAGATGGCAAGAATATAATTTAAGACAACTAACATGCTAGAATCCATGTAAGGGAGAGAAAATATTTCTGTAAAATCTGAACACAAGTCGGGGAGACAGGAAGAGGTGACCGTTAGCCTCTTTGTTTAAGGAAAGGTTCAATGTCTGAGAACTATAAGCAAAAATGTGTAGGAACAATAAGGTTTTCTAGATGCGGTCAAGCGTAAGACCTAAAAGGATTTACTTTGCTGAGGCGATAACGATGTATACCGTTACAAAGAGCCCAGGGTAGGCGTGACCCAACTCACGGTGGGATGTAACGACAATGAGTTCGATGAGTTTTGCTAACCAATAAAGAAAAATCGAAATAAAATGAGAAACCAATAATAATGTAAGATTTGAGAGATGGGAAGAAGGGTGAGTTATTTTGGTCATGTGATAAGGGTTAGAGTAGGGATCAGAATAAAGTACGAACGGAATCGCAGAGTAGACGAAACATCACTTCTACAGTCATACTACGAGGGGAAAGACGTGTTAGTGCGCGTGAAGAAGAAGTAGTAAAGATTTCTAAGTCCGAAATGTAGGGGAGTCAAGAATAACGCAACCAGCGTGAGAGAAGCAGCAGAAGAAGTTTATAATAGCAAAGTATTCGCCGTATAAAGAATTAAGAGAATTTTGTTAGGAAGTTTAGTAACAGGTGGTCACCGCTACAAATCAATCTGAATCAACGAACTTAGTGAGAATTAAATTAAATCATTTTTGCAACGAACCAGTGTATTATTGAGACAACTGAGCAGCCAACAAACAACAAATCCATTTCCTACAACCATTCACCTGAGGACAAGAGATCTCATAGCTCCAATTAGAACCCAAATCAAAAGTAAACACCAACCAATTTGAAATCTGACATGCGGGTATGCCGCAGGTTCGAATGGATTCCTTGAGGACATCAATTGTCCGTGGCCTGTTCTTATACACTCTCTCTTGTACAGTTTCTTTGATAATCGAATAATCTCAAAAGGTCCGTGGCCACCCAGATCCCTTGGCCTAACCTCTCACCAGATTTTTTCTTGTGGGGGGTATCTAAAAATAGAGTGCACAGGACTTTCTTTCTTTTTCTTTCTTTCTTTCTTTCTTTCTTTCTTTCTTTCTTTCTTTCTTTCTTTCTTTCTTTCTTTCTTTCTTTCTTTCTTTCTTTCTTTCTTTCTTTCTTTCTTTCTTTCTTTCTTTCTTTCTTTCTTTCTTTCTTTCTTTCTTTCTTTCTTTCTTTCTTTCTTTCTTTCTTTCTTTCTTTCTTTCTTTCTTTCTTTCTTTCTTTCTTTCTTTCTTTCTTTCTTTCTTTCTTTCTTTCTTTCTTTCTTTCTTTCTTTCTTTCTTTCTTTCTTTCTTTCTTTCTTTCTTTCTTTCTTTCTTTCTTTCTTTCTTTTCTTTCTTTCTTTCTTTCTTTCTTTCTTTCTTTCCTTTTCTTTTTTTTGTTTGTAATTTACATCCTCCGACGTTAACTCATATCGGACGATGAATGCAATGGGTGAAATGATGCTTAAATGAGCCCAGGGTACATAGAGCTTAGAGTTACCCGACATTCGTCTTTCAGCATAAGGAAAAAACCCGGTAAAACCTTATCCAGGTAACAGCCTGTCCGAGGTTCGAACTCGGGGCCTCTTGAACGTGAGGCAGACACGCTACCACTACACTACCGAGGCAGACCTCTTTCAATTAATCGTTCATGGCAGATTATGAATGAGTTTGCGCTTGATCTGAAACAGACAGGTGTGCACTATTAGTACATCTATTTTAAGTAAATCATTATTTCCCTGGGACTTTAAGAGTAACTCATTTATCCTAAAATTCTACAAACAGTTCTACAATGCAGTATGATCACCAAGTTGGGCACTTAAGCCACTGATTAGCTTTGAACAGAAATCTTTGCACCTCCGCATCGGAAATCGTTAGAGAGCAAATGGGGATTTCAAAACACACAGCAAAACTATAAAGTCAAACTGAGCACAAGAAACTGCAGCACAACTCAAATAGGCCACAAGCCCTTCCTTCTAACGTACACCTATAAGAGACGGATAAGGGGTAAAATAAGATCTGAACAGGACATCCAGATGACGATGTGGCGAAGGAACTAAGGGTCCCTAACGATTCCAGATGGAGCTCATACTGGCACCAGCAGAACACGACTTAGCCCCTTGACTCTAGATCAACCAAACACCAGAGAGAAAACTCTGGAAATCGCAGTTTTCCAGCACATCGAATACCTTCACATGGCCTTTCGATCTTGAAGCAGATGGTAGGTAATTTGACGACAAGAAAAAATGGACAGGAAGTTCGTAGTCGAAGAGGAACCACTTCAACATTCGCCTACCGACTGGAAACAACTAACAACATGTTCAAAATGTCAGCATGGCAGGAGACGAACGCGGGACCTTTCGAATGCCAGCTTCACATGTTACCACACAACCATTTCCATCGGCAAATCCAACAAATATTTAACCGTATTTGAACCCGCTATATTCTTAGCAATATACGAGGGCTATTCAATAAAGAATGATCATAATTTTTACGGTTATAATTTTTCGCACTAAAATTCAATGTTATTACATTGTCTTAGCTTAATGTGAAACAAAAACGCCGTAGTAGTTTCATTTTTGATACTCCTGGTTCCCGCCTGTGAGAACCAGGTAAGGTCAGACCTGTTCAGTACCGCCTACCGCTGCAATTGAGGTAACACGCGAGGAACAATATGCGGCTTTGAAATTCTGCTTTCGTCTCAACAAATCTTCAGTTGAAGCTTATACAATGTTACAGGAGGCCTATGGAGAGTCTGTTATTCCCTATAGCACAGCTTAAAGGTGGTTTAAAGTGTTTAAAGAGGGGAGACAATCAATTTCAAAGGAAGTTGGACCCGGTGCTCCAGTTACTGCTCTTACGGAAGAAAACATCAACACTGCTGCTGCCATTGTGAGAGAGGATCAGCAAATTACCTTAAGATCACTTTCTGAAATACTGAACATTTCATTGGGTGCCACCCACACGTTGGTGATAGAAACATTACACATGAGACGAGTTTGTGCGTGATGTGTTCCAAGACTGTTGATTCCCGGACAAAAGGACATTCTCTTGCAGGTCTGCATGCAGTTAAATTTGATATTAGATGAAGATCCGGAGTTTATTTCAAACGTAATCACTGCTGATAAAACTTGGCTTCATCATTTTGATCCTGAAACAAACAGCAAAGCTCAGTGTGGAAATGTCCTTCATCGCCAACTCCGAAGAAAGCAAAGTGGTTACTTCTGCTGGGAATGATGTGGTCATCTTATTCTTTGATATTCATGGAATGGTTTATCAGCTGTTGTACGTGCACACACATCAGTAACTAGACAATACTACAGGAATGTCCTGAAAACATTGCAAGTGCATATCAGGCGCAAAAGACCCCATTTCCGTGAAGCAGGCTGGATGTTGCACCACGATAATGTGCAGCTGCATATTGCCAATGTTGCTGAATATCTTGCAAAAATCAACATGAAGTGCCTCCCTTACCCTCCCTATAGTCCGGATTTAGCTCCAAAAGACATTTTTCTATTCCCTAACTAGAAGAAACGCCTTCGTGGAAGGCATTATCCATCATTAGAAGCAGTGGTGAAGGCTGCGGAGGCGATTTTGAAGGATCTCTAAAAAAATTGTTTCCAGCATGTCTTTGAAACTGGCGGAAACTCTGAGACAAGTGTATCGCATTCAGAGGAGATTATTTTGAGAGGGAACATCAAAATTTTGAGGATGAATAAAGATACGTTGTAAAACATAAGTGTGATGATTTCTTATTGAACAGCCCTCGTACTTGTATCTAGAAGTCATTGCGCTGGAAATCTTTTGCGGAACAATCTATATCCACTATTCTGTGAAATTTCAATATACCCATTTTGTTTGCCATGAAAATATCTTGAACAAATAAATTAATTGTTAGAACAATATTTTAGGAAATAAAAGATAGTGAAACATTAGTAATGTAAAGGCCAGTTTGGGGAAGAGAGATTTTCTTAAATGCCTTGCTCTACCTTGAAAAGTAGAAGGTGCCGTTAATGACTTCTAGTTTTTGAGTTATGCTATTTACAGACACAGATACACACATAAGAGCGCGGCCACACTCAGATCATTTTCCAAAAATGCTTTTACTTGGATTTAGGAGAGACCTCAAAATGTATACACATCGGTATAAAGCTTTTTAACGGGGATGCCGTAGTTTCTCTACTTGCTGTGAATACATAGTAGAGAAGGTAATTATTTATATATTATTCCGTAAAAATAATAAACCAATAGTGTCCTTAAAATAAATAACACCATGAAATACAGGTTTTGTGAACGACCGCTGCATTAGGAGAGAATTGCATCAACACGTAGCAGCACCTAACGCAAGGCTCCAACAGTCTAACTCCCTGGGTGTCAACACTGCCAGGAATAGCACTGTGTGGAGTCCGTGTTCATCATAGGGTTTCCCCCGAACACATCTTACCATTCAGCCAAGATATTCCAGTCTCATTGAAAAACTACACATCGAAGTATACAGAAGCATATTTATAACCATGAAGACGTTTAAATAAATTTAAATAGTTTTGGAAATTCAAATAGTTTTCTTTTCGATGCCTTGTACTTGGAATACTCACAATGTACTTTAATATGATTTGACGACCATTTGGATCTTCATATTACACTTCACGAAGGGTTGAATAAGTACATCTTTCAAGTACATCTCATTATTCTTTGTTGTTTGGGAATTAGGAACTTTTCCGACCACAGGCTATTTCCCGGATAACCTATGTCCTCTAGGATGGTTTATAAAACAATTTTGTTATGCAGAATCTAGCTGGTTACGTTAACAGATTTATTTTTGAAATGTAATGTACCCAGCACTTAAAATGGGCAGGAAGCGGGAGAGAAATAGTAACAAAAAGTGGCTGTCTAATCTTGCAAAAATGTTGCCTCCATATGCAGAAACACACAATGACCTGTTGCTTGCGACATGTTTTACATTTAATTAATATTTCATCAAAAGTACTCCATATAAGTGGACTGAATAAAAGCTGTTAGCTGTATTACACTCGTTCGATTTTCTGTAGTCTTTGGTGTTTAAATGTGCACATTTTCTATAAATTATCTTAATAAAGTTTTAGTTTTAACCCTACCAAGATAAACGTTTATAGAAATGGCTATTTGCACATTTTATACCCACTATGTATCTGTATATGTTGTAGATACAATGTATTTGTACGAGGGCTGTTCAATAAAGAACGATCATAATTTTATGCACTAAAATTCAATCTTATTATATTCTGTTAACTCAATGTGAAACAAACACGCCGTAGTAGTTTCATTGTTGGTACTCCTGGTTCCCGCCTGTAAGAACCAGGTAAGTTCAGACATGTTCAGTATCGCCTACCGCTGCAATGGAGTTAACATGCAGTTAAAGTTGATGTTAGAGGAAGATCCGGAGTTTCTTTCGAACGTAATCACTGCTAATGAAACTTGGCTACATCATTTTGATCCTGAGAGCAAACAGCAAAGCTCAGTGTGGAAATCTCCTTCATCATCAACCCCCCAAAAGGCAAAAGTGGTTACTTCTGCTGGGAAAGTTATTGGTCATGTCATTCTTTGATATTCATTGAATGGTTTATCAGCGTGTTATACCTGAACACACATCAGTAACTGGACAATACTAAAGGGATGTCCTGAAAACATCGCAAGTCCATATCAGGCGTAAAAAGCCACATTTCCATGAAGCAGACTGGATGCTGCAACACGATAATGCGCGGCCACATATTGCCAATGTTGTTGCTGAATATCTTGCAAAAATCAAAGTGAAGTGTATCCCTCACCCTCCTTATAGTCCGAATTTAGCCCCATGTGACCTTTTTCTATTCCCTAACTTGAAGAAAGGCCTTCGTGGGAGGCATTATCCATCAACAGAAGCAGTGGTGAAGGCTGCGGAGGCGATTTTGAAGGATCTCCCAAAAATGGTTTCCAGCATGTCTTTGAAGCCTGGCAAAAAGGCTGGGACAAGTGCATCGCATTCAGGGGAAACTATTTTGAGAAAGTCCATCAAAATTATGAGGATGAGCAATGGTACGTTGTCAAAAAAGTATTATGATCATTCTTTATTGAAGAGTCCTCGTAGATATATAAGACCATAGCAACATTTTCAAATGCATTCATGCACGTGAGCTTTTAAAACGTTGTCTGCTTTAACAGTTATTATAGGCAAAGTAGTTTTTAAAATTCATTCAGAATTAAAGTTAAAACCATACATTTTATTTGTTATTTAAAAGTGTTGAACGTATGGCATATTAATTGGAATTTTGGAGCAGTTCCTGAGTGTATAGAAAAACAACGATACCGTAATTTTGGGCGACCAGATGTTTCCTAAAATCTTCACATGGCATCCTTACTATATTTTGAACTCAAGTATCAGGTTTGATATTTATCAGATATATGTTAACTATGCTGTCAACAACAGACAAATATGCTAATACAAAGAATTCTTTTGTGTTCTGCGTGTTACAAAACGTGTATATTTTGGGTGGCATACAATACTATATGCACTTACAAGGGTAAACTGTAGAGGATATAAAAATAGTGTTTAAATGAAGAGAAACTTCTAGGGAGAGAGAGAGAATAGCAAAGCTCGGGAAGGAGAAGCTAAATAAATACACACTTTTCTTAAACCTTCAATAATAATTGAGAGAATTTTCCTAAAGACTGCCACTTGCTCTGAGATTAGCATGTTAATCTTCAAGTCGGGGTTCGTTTCCCGGGAGAGGGTGGGCAGCTTCCATTAGGGTTATTCTCCTTTCCGTAGAGTTTGTATGAGTGAGAGTGTGAATTTAATGTTTATAAAGAAAAACAAATTTAAACAAATCCAAAAGTTACACAAATACGTAATAAAAAATGAGCATCAATGCCGATGAGCAATTGTTCGAATAGTAAAGCGGCGGGTATACCTTAGATGGTAAATATAGCATACAAATGTAGCAAAAATGAAATCAAAAGCAGAATCAAAAGCTTCTGTTATATTTTATAAAATGTACATATTGAGTTTAATAAAAATGTTCAATTTTTGAGATATTGGCATGATTCTATTTATTAATATGGCTCAAAGTGTAATTGCTAATATACAAAATAACTGCATAAACTATACATATTCCTATTGTCCTAAAATTTTCATGATTTAAACTACGTACATTTCTGTATTTATGCTGTCCGCAAATTAAAGACATGCTACAAAACATCACCCCTTTGGCAAAAGCATTTGATGTTTTACAGCTACACGATATTGTATTAATCGCAATATGCAAATAAGGAACAGAAAACTTAAGATGCTGGAACCACATTCTTTGTCAGTGCCAGCATAGAGTATAACATCCAGTTGGAATGGGTCAAAGGAGAAAGAAATATAACAAAGCACTTTATCTTGTACCTTCAAGGAATGTAGGAAAGAGCTAATGAAGGATTCAGGAATTCCAGGTCCGTCGTGCAATCGTTTGGCAAATGTTTTTAAAAACGGGAAGTAGTAAACAGAACACCAGTAAGTGCCATAGATAAATGGTATGAAACAGTAGTGCTATCAATCTTGTCTACTAAAGGTTCTTATTCTTTCAAGTGAAGAAGTGTCTGCTGTAGGTAATTGCCCTTTCCTAGAATTGGTCTGGTAATAGTACATTAATCCATCTACGTCAAGGGTGGTATTTAGTTTTGGGTTTTGAGTTTATAAAGCAGTTCTTGCCTGGAATACGAAGGGGATATCTTGCGCATTGTGACCATTGTAGCTAATACCCCTACGAGGAGTGGATGAATTCAAGGTAACATACGAGGCTAAAATCCACAGGCAGATTGGCAATGGAGACTTCATTATTTTTGCATAATAGGTTCAAATAACCATTTAGGTGTAAATAAATATATTGATAAAATTGCTTTTACCCATAGTTTACATTTAAGGTTCTTCTTGGATTTATTATTTTATTTACAGTATTAGCTATTTAATCCTTAAAGGAACCTCGCGGAAGCCTCTAGCAGCTCCATGTACTGGGGGCAGATGTTGAGGGAGAAATCTGACGTGCATAAATTAAGTGAAAAGAACGTAAATAATAGCTATACACATTTGCTGCCGTGCTATATTGCCTGGACTATACCACGGCAAGTAGGCATAGGAGGACAGGAGCAATTTTATTTGGAGCAGCATTCTATAAATTAAATCTTTTTAATTCCTGTTGTTTTTGAGATGACATATCTTACAAAAAGGATTTGAAACTCTGCTTACTCTCACTGTGACACTTTTGAAGCAGAGTGCAATTTCCCCACTCTGAAGAGAATAAAAGCATTTCAGCTGCAAATAATTAAAAATAATCTTTGTCCTTGCCATGCTTTCAAAACACAATTGAAAATTTGCTACCAGAAAGGAGTACAAATAGCTTTTCTATTCAAAACGGCGATCGTATATCTGTAAATGATATTTTAAGATTAGTTCAAAACCCGTTTGGTGTTGTATCTTTTTACATTGTTATCAATACTGGTCTCAATATATGTGTTTTCCCTTAATAAATGAATCCAACCCTCAAGAATTTTAGTCACCGGTCTCACTAATAGGTGATCACCATGCTATTTCTGGTTCCCAAGCTCCCAGTTCAACTCCGGCAGAGCGGAAAAGGTTTTTAGGTGTAAAAATTCTAGGAAGTAATTTAAAATTATTATTAGTCTATTGTAAAATTTATTTGGATATGAATAAAACTCATATCTTGAAAGAAAATGTTTCTGAATAAAACTGCGGGCCATTTTACGCGTCCAGCCTCTCTCCCATGGCACAGTCTATGGCAGTGGACGGTGAGCTAATCTCCTGCGTCTAGTGACGGAATCAGTGAGTCTAGAAAACAGTATTACAAAACTCACAGTAAGGATGTCACTTTTCACCACCGACATCGAACTAATGTATCCTTTAAGCTTATAAGGAAGAAAGTTTATTTGGGACTTCAAATTTTATGAGCAAATAGTCTTCAAAGTTGTACCAATGTTTTGTAACATCCATTGTGTGTAACATCCTGTAAAATAATTAGCGTAGTAAATGTGTTATTACAGTAGTAACAGTGTGCCAATGTTTAAATCGCATAACTTCAAAATAAATAAATAAGTAAATAAGTAAGTAGGTAGGTAGGTAGGTAATAAATAAATAAATAAATAAATAAATAAATAAATAAATAAATAAATAAATAAATAAATAAATAAATAAATAAATAAATAAATAAATAAATAAATAAATAAATAAATAAATAAATAAATAAATAAATAAATAAATAAATAAATAAATAAATAAATAAATAAATAAATAAATAAATAAATAAATAAATAAATAAATAAATAAATAAATAAATAAATAAATAAATAAATAAATAAATAAATAAATAAATAAATAAATAAATAAATAAATAAATAAATAAATAAATAAATAAATAAATAAATAAATAAATAAATAAATAAATAAATAAATAAATAAATAAATAAATAAATAAATAAATAAATAAATAAATAAATAAATAAATAAATAAATAAATAAATAAATAAATAAATAAATAAATAAATAAATAAATAAATAAATAAATAAATAAATAAATAAATAAATAAATAAATAAATAAATAAATAAATAAATAAATAAATAAATAAATAAATAAATAAATAAATAAATAAATAAATAAATAAATAAATAAATAAATAAATAAATAAATAAATAAATAAATAAATAAATAAATAAATAAATAAATAAATAAATAAATAAATAAATAAATAAATAAATAAATAAATAAATAAATAAATAAATAAATAAATAAATAAATAAATAAATAAATAAATAATAAATAAATAAATAAATAAATAAATAAATAAATAAATAAATAAATAAATAAATAAATAAATAAATAAATAAATAAATAAATAAATAAATAAATAAATAAATAAATAAATAAATAAATAAATAAATAAATAAATAAATAAATAAATAAATAAATAAATAAATAAATAAATAAATAAATAAATAAATAAATAAATAAATAAATAAATAAATAAATAAATAAATGGATGAATGAATGAATAAATACATAAATAAGTTAATAAGTAAATAAAATAAAGAAAGAAATAAAGGAAGAAACAAACAAATAAATAAATATAAACAAACTTAATCCCTTAAAGTAACGTTTAAAGTGTTTCTGGAAAAAAAAAATGTTATCAAGATGAATGTTGTCTTCCGGGCTTATGGGCCGTGGTCTAGAAATTCTTGAAGGAATCAACGCTTCGCCAGGAGTTGCGCCTAGCATCCTCAGGGTTTATCCGTCCGCTGTAGAAGTCAGGAGTCGAATGAATGGCTAAGCTTATATAAAATGTTATCAGTTAGCTACTCTTGCAATAATTGAAATCCTTCTATATTGTATGTTATATCTTGATTAAAATACTAATTGTTTAGGAGGACTGTACTTAGCTGCATGTCCCATAACTAATGTTCCGCCACATTGATGGAAAGCGAATACGACTATTACGAAAATAATTGCTACAGAGTGAATATAAATATCCCATTCTAGTCTGGCTCATAGGACGTGTACTTTGGAAAAGAAAGTTATTAAAAACAATACGTAAAATGAATCTTTTTATAATGGGCATGCTAATCCCGGAGGCTGTTTCCCGGTAGAATACCAGGACGTGATGTACAGTGTGTCTATTTTACTCATGAGTTGGCGTATTTACATAATTTGTGTTTATTGGTGGATGTGTCTTCTCCCTGTATCATGGTGTCACAAAGCCAGGCGTGAAATCGGAAAGGGTACCGCCATCTTCACAAAGGAACAGTAACTTCTGGCGTTCAAAGAGGGCAGTGGCTGTATAAACAGTGCAGGGCATTACCATACTGACTCATGGACAGCGAGCAGCTTCACACAGATTTTAGTTTATAAATCATGTTCTTTTATCAATCTTTTAGTACATGTACCTGTACCTCAAACAAAAAAGAATTACAGGAGTAAATATTTCCAAAATACTTGATGTTATACGAATATTTCTGCTATTTAAGCATTAGCCTTGGATATTTTACCCAGTTGCATGTTTTCACATTTACAAAATCTGTTTTAAATTCTGAAAGAAATTATGACATTTACTCACTAGTTTTTTTAATTTTATTTTTATACTGTAGTGCAGCAAATTGCAAGTTAAAAGTGCGGAACTGTGGTGAATAGGGGAAAGAATTAGAAGTAGTGTTATGTTTGATAGTGCAGAAAGTGAAGTGATAGATATTTGATATACCTAGTCTTACCATAAATACTGTCACAACATTCTAATTCAACTGACACAAAATGCTTGGAGATATTTTAACATCCTTATACCACTAGTTACATAGATTTATAGAGAATTGAAATCACATATAATTATTCAAAATGGCCACCATTAGCACGCACACAGTCCTTAAGTCTTTGTGGCCACTCATCAATTGCATTACGCACCACATCAAGAGGGAACTCGGCAACTGCCTTCAGAAGAGAGCGCTTCAAACTTTCAATATTGGGATGTCTCTTCTTGCAAGCCATCTCCTGAAGCTTGGACCACAATTTGTAGTCCAAAGAGTTTAGGTGCGGACTAGCAGATAGCCAGTCTGAAGTAGAAATGAAGTCTGGAACATTTGACCTCAGCCACTCCTTAGTTGAACCAGCCTTGTGTGATGGGGCAGAATCCTGCTGGAAGGTCCATCTCTGTCCACGGAAGAGTGTGTTGAGGTTCTTAACTATTGGTTGAAGCACTGTGTTCTGATACACTTGTGCAGTTGTTTTCACATTTATTTCACAAAAATGGAGCTCCGTTGTGCCCTCGTAGCTTACACCCCACCACACCATGACTGATGCAGGATGATGACCCCTCTGGATTCTTGGAGCCTTTTCACCAGCTTCTCTAGATGACTTAGCATATACCCTGTCATTTTGGGCATTGAAAGTCTCCTCAACATTGAAAATTGTTTCATCAGTGAAAAGAATTCGTCGGTGCCCATTTGCAGCGTAACACTTTAGCAAGCGCTTTGATTTTAGGAGTCTCTGGCGCTTCAGTTCATTTGTAAGAAGGTGTCCCTTGCGTCGTTTGTAAGCATGGAGTCCCAAGTCACTCCTAAATGTGCGAGACATAGACATATTTGAAATGTTTAGCTCTTGAGCCATCACCGACTGCCTTCTTACAGGATTTCTCCCCACACGAGCCGCCACTGCTTTCACTAATTTTGGAGTCCGAACTGTGCGTGGTCTTCCTTCCCGCGGGCGATCTTTCACATCTCCAGTCTCATCGAAATGCTGGATAGTGCGACAGACAAACCTCTTTGTGATTTTCAGTTTCTGGAGAGTTTTGAAAATCTCACTTGGTGATTTACCTACCCCATATAGGACTATCACAGCCACACGAAGACTAGGTAGACATGTGATCCATAGATTAGTTTGACAGCCCAATGAAAAATATATTTATAAGATGTTTTTACATCCTCCAAAGTTAAGTCATATCAGACGATAAATGACATGGGTGAAATGAACCAAGGATCCATAGAGCTTAGAGCTACCCGCATCCATCTTTCAGGATAAAGAAAAACTCCGGAAAACCCCTTATCCAGATAATAAATTCACCCTGATCGAGCTTGGAACACGGTACTTTTTGAACGTGAGGATAGAAGAAGCCTGGGCCTCTATTTATGAGTTTTTGTATATCTATTAACGTATTGAATACAAAAACTACTAACAGAATAAAGAAAAGTAATAGCCCACGATTTTCTTTTGTATATTTAATAAATTAGCATATTTCTAGTTTTTGTAAATACGTAATACGTGGATTGTATTTGTTATAGATACTGATTTCCAGTATTAATTGCAATTTACTGATATTATGTTGAATTACATTTGAATTGTATATTTTAATGTTTAAAAATAATTTTAGCTTTTATTGTACTTCTTAAATATATGTATAAATATTGTACTCGCATTCAGTGATCAGAATGTGGGGAAACAAGTACAGTGCGACCCACATATACCTGGACTATTTCTATAGCCCATAATTTTTAACCAAAAATAGGACACACGTGCAACTTTGGGAGAATATCATACACAATTTGGAGATTACATTACAATATTTACATCTCAGAGAAAATGTTGGAAGTATCCTCCACCAGCATTTATGCATGTTTGCACTCGTCTCACCATATTATCTGAAGTTTTATGGAGAGTATCCTCGCCAATTTTACTTATTTCGGTTCGAATAGATTGCTTGAGAACATCAACTGTCCGTGGCCTATTCTTGTACACTCTATTTTTTAGATACCCCTACAAGACAAAAAAATCTGGTGAAGTTAGCTCAGGGGATCTGGGGGTTACAGACCTTCTGGGCTTACTCGATTATCAAAGAAACTGGTTACAAGTTACATGGTGTCATTAGATGTATGGCAGGTTGCTCCATCTTGCTGGAAATAACTTTCTCTCAATTCGACATCATCTCCATAGAACTTCAGAGAATATGGTGAGACGAATGCAAACATGTATAGATATTGGTGGAAGACACTTGCAAAATTTTCTCTGAGATGTAAATAGTGTAATGTTATCTCCCAGAATGAAAATTTAAAAAAAAGAATCATAGAAACAATTGAGGTGAAACTTAAAACAAATGCATCTGCTGATAACTGATGCAGTTATAAAAATGGATTCTACGAGGGGGACCCAAAAGAAACCGGACTCCGAGGGCGCTGCCACACGTAGACGTAGTGCAGGGTTCTCACGCTAGATGGTGCTAGTAGAGACATTCATGAAACAGCTGTGCAGACGAAGTCAGTGTAGAGCTAAACGTGCAAGTGTGGTATTATGTTTCTCTGACTGTTGGCGGGTTATCTCTGCGAAGTCGTTATGGCAACTTTAAAAGAACAAAGAGTGTGTGTGAAATTTTGTTTCCTGCTTAAAAAAATTGCAACGGAGACACACCAAATACTTCAGGAAGCTTTCCAGGAGGTCGCTATGAGCCACACACAGGTTTTCGAGTGGTTTGGGCGCTTTAAACGTGGTGAGATGTGTGTTGAAGACCAAGCTCGTTCTGGACGCCCTTCAACATCGCGAAATGAGGAGAACATTGGAAAGCTCCGCCGAAAGATCAACGAGGATCGTCGCTAAACGATCGACCAAATTAGCAGCGATAGGAATCAGTTGGAGCTCGTGCCAGCGGATTTTGAGGGAGGATTTGCACATAAGACGTGTTGCTGCTAAATTTCTTCCGCCTCTTCTCACACAGGAGCACAAAACTATCCGCATAAATGTGTGTCAGGACTTGAAAACAGAGATTGCACGTGATCCAAACTTCTTGAACAAAGGCATTACAGGGATGAGATTTGGTGTTACGGGTATGACCTAGAAACCAAGCAAGCGTCAAGCCAGTGGAGGACTCCCAACTCTCCCAGACCAAAAACGCAAGGCAAGTGAGGTCAAATGTGAAGACGAAGATCATTGTCTTTTTTATGTTCGTGTATTGTGCATCGGGAATTCGTACCCCCTGGCCAGACTGTTAATCAGCACTTTTACTTGGATGTCTTAAGGCGTCTGCGAGAGGATGTGAGGAGGAAACGCACGGAACTTTGGCGATCAGGTGACGCTCCAGCACACACGGCCTTAAGAGTGACCCACTATTTGGCATCTCAGAGGTGGTCTGTCGTTTCCCACTCTGCGTATTCACCGGACCTAGCCGCGTGCGACTTTTTCCTATTTCCATGAATGAAAAAAAAACCGCTAAAAGGGGAGCGTTATGACGATGTGGAGGGGGTAAAAATAGCTTCGCAAAGGGCACTGGGCAATATCAAAGTTGAAGGGTTCCAAACATGCTTCCAACAGTGGGAAAAGAGACTTGACAAGTGCATCGCATCTAATGGAGAGTATTTTGAAGATGACTGAGGTAATTTTGTAAAAAGGTTCATCAATAAAGTTTTTAATGACAACATTCCGTCTTCTTTTGGGTCCCCTCTCGTAAATATGAAGGAATATTTAGCTTATTAGTTTTTAGAACTCAGTTATTCATGGAAGGATAGGTAATCGTATGAAAGACACATTTCATTTGTTAAGTAAAAATAAAAGTTAAATTAATTTTAACGTGCCAACATGACATTAAATTCTCCAACTGACTTGTGTTTCTTTTCCTTAAACCACTAGGAGTTCTCATAAACACACGAGACAACTACCTTAATGGCGACTTACTATGCTGTAAGTACTGTAACGCCCGGGCTTTATAGTTCGGACCACTATTAGCTACCATTAATGGAAATTAATTGTTCTTTCACACTAGCCGTGTGTAGGACGCACTATGAAAGGGTAGAGCCAGACTGAAAAATTCAGTGCCATAGCTGGGATTTGAACCACGGATATTCTGGTCTCCGTCCAACCGCTCTAAACCATTGAGCTACTATGGCCAACATGCCAACATGACATTATGAAGCAACCTTCATTGAAAAGTTTCTTTTCTTAAGACATTTGGAGCTTATTTTTGTTCAATATTGCATGTAGAATTGGTTCAGTTATTCAGTAAATACCGCAAAACCAACAATTGTTTTAATAATTCAGTATACCTGCCATTTTTTACTCCGTTTTCCAAACTATTTTGCATTATCCGACGTTTTCGGTTATCCGACTTTGTCCAGGGCCAGTTTAAGTCGCATAATCGACACTCTACTGTATTCTTGGTTTTTTACCAGACTTATCAAACACTATTGTGTAAAACAATGTGCATATAAACGCGGGGAAACAAACGAAATCAGCAAATTGTGGCATATAGTCTCAAGAAGCCTGGTTAATATTAATGCAGAATAATTAATAAATGATTTAACGTTGGAGGTCAAATAAAAATAAATCCTCAAGTTGTATTATAAAGATGTACCTATTCACAAATTAATTTAAAGTCGTTCTTGGGCGAAAGTATATTTTGAATGGCGAAATTCAGATAAATCATGTGTATAAATCTGTGTTTGGACGGTATTCAAGCGAATCTGAAAGACCAGGTTCAGATACTTTAACGACCGGTCACTGAGGGACATTTTCGGTATGAAAAGTTAATAATTTGCGAGTACCAAAGCTAATTGCCGCAGCGTATGATTGATGAAGCCCACGTAGTGTTGAAACCATATAAACGAGCGGTTTGACTTGTTCCCCTGCTACACAGAGGAAGTAGTGTAGCACCTGACATTTATACCGATCACTGGAAGCATTGTTCCGGGCACCGTGATTAGTGTACTGTGTTCACATGACAATAGCTTGCTTCACGGTTCATCACGCGGTCGTACGTGCGTGCGTTATTTACATGTGCTCTACTTGCCCTTTCATACTGCGAGACAAACACATACAATTAACTTCTTATAAATAATATACCGGAAATGATCTGCAGCATTTATAACAACCCCTACTCTCTGCTCTAAAATGGACAAAATACGTTCGGAAAGACTGCCAGTGCTTTGTTTTACATCAATACAATACATTCTAATGCACCACTCACACGTGTTTCTGAACCCGTGAATGGTTTAATTGTGCAATACTTATAATCTATCTCAACGTAGTTTGATCCTGCTGTAAACATCTGGGTGGGAAGAGAGACAGAGACAGAGATATTGGGACAGAAAACGGTTAAGATGTTGATTGGTCTAGCGAAGTTAATGGGCGGTTTCTTTTATTTGCATGCGTACGATGAACTCCTCTTTTAGATTAGATTAGATTAGATTATATTAGATTGACTTACGTTCAGTAGGTTCACTTGTAGCCAGGAAAGGCTGTGAACATCGAACATGTCCAGAGGTATAAAGTTTAATAGCATGTATATGTACAAAAGTTAACACAAGACACATATTATAGTATACAGGCAATATGAACAACAATATGGAAAACAAAGCAGGGATAATTATATATATGATACAAAATGAAACACTTTTTAAATCAGCTTTCACTTGGCTTATGCCAATACGTCGAAACCTTTTTGCAATGGATAACATTCATTGTTATTTCTTGAATACATATACATTAAAATAAACTTTCAACATGCATCAAAGATTTATTGGTAATAATTTGTCATTGGAATAGTTAGATACTACTTATAGAGCTACAGAAGCATTATCAGGATAATTTGTAATTCCGATAATCTTGTACGGAATAAAAAGATTTTGAGCAAAGGTACTCTCTAACAGCATTTTTAAAAGCACCGAAATTATCAATTTTTTCTTTAAGAACATTAGGAAGTGCACCAAATATTTTGGTAGTTTCATAATGCACACCTTTCTGGAAGCAAGAAAGTTTAGCACTGGGATAATGGATATTACACTTTTGTCTAGTGTTTATTCTGTGAATTACATTATTTGTTGTAAATAAGGCACGATTGCATACAAAGAATTTTAGGATCGAGAATATATACATTCAAGGAAGCGTTAATATCTTCAATCTTGTAAAAAGATCTTTACAGGAGCATCTGGTGTGGGTGTTAGTAATGATTCTTATAACTTTCTGGCCACGCCGTGGCTCAGTGGTTAGATCGCTTGGCTCTTACCAAGGCGGCCCGGGTTCGATCCCAGTTGACCGCAAAGTGAGATTTGTGGTGGACAACACGGCGCTGGGGCGGGTTTTCTCCGGGATCTCCGGTTTCCCCTGCCATCTCATTCCACCGGTGCTCCATCTTCACCTCATGCATCATCAGTGTCATCGCCTGCGGTGCCGTATGTAGTAAAAGTGGGCCTTAAACACTACACATTCATTCTTGATGAATTTGATAAGTGCGTTAGGCGTAGAAAATTTTTGGAGTACTATGAACAGAAAAAGGAAACTTCTACTTTGAGGAAACTCCTGAACTTCGCTAAATAATAAATAAACTTTCATGGTGGCTAAGAAACAGTTATAAAAATATTGAATGAAATTGGATTTCAAATTAAGAAATGCAAAAACAAACGATCTGTGCTAATGGAGAAACCACAAATAGTTGCAAAACTTGCAGAGTACTTAAGGGGTATTATTAAAAATGAAAAAGGGCCACGTAAACCAGTAGTTTATACAGACGAGGCTTGGGTCTATACTCACTAAACCGTAAATAGGAGGAAGTACCAGGTGTTTTGAATAATACTAGTGCTGGTCAAAGAGCAATTTCACATGCAGGGGGTCCATGGGATTTATTGAAGGAACTGAATTGATTTACGATTCAAAATTGAAATCAGCAGATAACCATGATGAAATTAAAGTGTTTAGATTATAAAAAGTGTGTAGAAGAGAAATTAATATCAAATATTCTACCTGAAAGCATTGTTTAGCCATACCGTACAGGAAAATAAAGCCCCTAACACATCATCTCGAAAGGCACAGGTTATTCATTGGTTAACACAAAAGAAAATTAAACATGATCCGCAACTGACAAAAAATGAGCTTCTAGAGATAGTGAAAATTAATTTAAAAAGCCTGTTTATTGACTTGATTTAATAATGGAACAAAGGGATTTTTCAGTCTTACGCCTTCCTCCATAGCACTGTGACCTTAACCCTATAAAGATTGTAGCAAAAAAGTACTTCGATTAATTTGAGTAATCTGAAAGCTACGGCAAGTTGCATGGCTCAAATTACACAAACTGATTGGATGCTAGCATGGAGACAAGTGAAATGAATTGAGTAAAATTTTAAGAGCCGAGATGGGCTAATGGAGGAAACAATTGAAGATATAATTATAAACGTGGGTCTAGAAAGCAGCGATGATGACGATAAAGATTGCAATCGTGATGAATGATATTTTGAGAATATGAATATTGAAGCAAAAGGACACAGTGACACGGATATAGCAGATGAAGGACCAGAAACGAACATTCCCAGACTTGCTACGTCCGAGAACTAAGGTGAAGACATCAGCAGGCGTGTACTGTTTTAATTGTGTGACTGTACATTCCCAGTATCGCCTTTCCCCTCGCTACCCGTCGCTCCACGTGGTTCCCTAAGCTTCATGTAGTAAACAAAACAGTGCTGCCCTCCTTCAAGTGTATTCATATCTTGGCCGACTAGTAGTTTAATCCTGCTGTAAACATTTGGGTGGTAAGCGAGACCGACAGAGATATTGGGACAGAAAACGGTTAAGCTGTTGATTGGTTTAACGAAGCTAATGGGCGTTTTCTTTCATTTGCATGAGTGTGATAAACCCCTCATTTAAGTACATTACTGTAAGTAGTTTTCTGATCACTGCTCTGTGCGAGCTAATTTCGGAGAGAGAAAAGTATGTAAACGCTTCGATTCCTATAAACATAATAGCCCCACAGAAGACAGATGAAATTACACAGACTATTAAGGGAATGCAGCAGGGGCGGTTCCTCCATAAGGTTGCAGGTTTGCGCTACACCCACTGATTCTGAATATACAACAGGTGCATTTTGCACATTAAAGCTGTACTTGTTTGCATTGTTTTATATACAAACATGTTTCAATTACGCTTATCGTCTGTAGCTGCCCATGACCACAGAAGTCGAAATAAACAGTGATTAGCTGTAGGAGCCGCAGGTTTGCAGCGAAGAGTTAACCTAAGATTTCGCCCAAATGTAGGCTCTCAGAGGGGGTTGCGGGAAGGTGAAGAGATGGGAGGGGCTTCTTATACATTCCTTAAATGGAGGTTTATAAACCTAGCTCCTCCTACTCTTAGCAACGGCTATAGCGTGACCATCAGGCTTAGCTTCTGTGTGCTCTGCTTTTCGAACACAGGGAGAATTTAATTAAATGCATGGAGGTTATTCAGAAGAGAGCTCTGTTAAACAACAACGCCACACTTGTTCAGGCTTCTGGGTTTATGGCCACTTTGAAAGATTATAATTTTGTATTCTGGCTGTCTTTCTTCTACAAGATCATACTCCATGTGGGCATTTTGTACAATCAGCTGCAGAAACGAGACTGCAATGCAACGTTTGCCATCGCCCAGCTAAACGCATTTGAAAGGGAAGTGCAAAATGTAAGATATAGCGTGGATATCGAGGAACACGAAGAAACTGCAATTAAGAGGAGAAGAATAGAAGATCATGATGTGAAAAGAAGAGAAGCTCTTGAAGTATGTGTCATTCTTAGAGAAGGAAAGGACAAATTTAGCTTCACGGGACATCTGGTAGCCTCAACTTTGTTTCATCAAGAAAATTTCTAAGACATTTCCAGAGGATCCCTTAGAGAAACCATAAGGTTCTATCCTTTTATCATTGGAACCAAAAATTCTTAGAGAACTGATTGTAATTTACAGTCGAGAGGAATTTCGTGGAATGTCCGGCGCTTTGTGCTTGATGGACTTCAATAAGGAAAACAAGTTATGTACTACATTCAGCAAATATGTCAAACTCCTCCGAGTACTGTTAACTATGCCAATGTCTACCGCTGAAGCAGAGTGCTGTTTCTCAACTTTAAAAAGAATAAAAACTTTCCTTAGAAACACAATGTCACAGGACCGATTGTCAGCATTAGCAATGCTTTCAATTGAGAGAGATTTTGTTATGAAGATCAGCGACTTCAACGCAAAAGTTATCGATAGATTCGCCAGGTCTAAGGAGAGTAGAGCAGAGAATCTGTATAAATAGGTGAGTCATTACTACTCTGTATTTTATTTTTAATTTGTGCACCACCAATAATTTAACTCACCACCGCCACTGGAATGTAGCACCGGAATTGGCTAAAAATATAGGATTTTTTGTACTATTAAAATACTTTGAACCTTATAGTATCATAATCCAACTAAATTTATGAGTTTCAGGCATTTAAATACCCTCACGTGACAATTTAAATGCCTAAATGTACTAAATTAATACATTTGAAATTAGCGGGGAAAGTTTCTGGTGGAATTTTATGTGATGGTATAATGGTTATTTCTTACAACATGTGGCACCATGGAAACAAAACACTGGCTACAAACATTGAAAGCAAATAATAATGTTTATATTTTTGATTTTCTGTTAGTTTCTAACGGTCGGGATTTTCTTGTGTTTCTCATTAAACATCAAAACGTGCACATAACTGTTATATAGGTTATAGGTAGAAAATGCTTTGAAACAACTGACCTTCTGTTGACTGTGTATTGTCCATAGTTAGGATCATGAATAGGCCCAACGATACATGGGAAGAAACACCTAAACATAACACAACAATGGGAACATACTTGAGGCCTGATGTGGTAAGAAAACTAATGCCTGTGTACCAAAGACTGGCATCAGATGAAATCCTAAGGAGATGTACATTGGGTAAGACACAAAATGCAAATGAAAGTTTACATAAGATGATATGGCATAATTGTCCCCAAAAAGATATTTGTTTCAAAGAACAGACTTCAAGTTGCTGTGACGTCAACCATCAGTGAATTCAATTTTTGTTGTTCTGCCTCACTCAAACTGCAGTCAGACATAATGGACACAGATTTCACAAACATCTCTAAAAATTAGCCAAGAGAAGGACCAATTACGCTTACTTCATTCAGCATTTTCTGCGAAGGTAACTTCTAAAACATCCAGAAGGAAACTAAAATTGAAATCCTGCTGCAGAAGAGTGAAGGAAGAGGCAAGTTGAACCAACTTATCTATCTGGAGGGTTTTAGTCTTCTTCAAGGCATGTAGCTGAGAAGGAAGCTGTAATGGATTTTAAAATTTGATCTACTCAGCTATGATTTTTCAACATTTTTTGTCATTCAAAATGTTCCACACGATGCAGTTTTGATTCAGTCCCTATAAAATTTTCAACACTTGTTCTTAGAAAGCAAAAAAAGGTTTCTATCCTATGAAGTTTTAATATTCATTATATTTTTAAAGTTATTGATATAAAAACTTAAAGGTTTAATCATTTTTTGGCTTTTTTGTTTGCTCCATACCTAATTTTTCACCTCTGTAACTAGCATAAGAAATTAATATGATAGATCTTTTCTTCATAACCATCTAAATATTTTTATAAATAGAAAAATTAAAATGTTGAAAGCTTTTATCACGTGGAGCGGTTTGAATTTTGCCCAAATTTTGAACTTCACAAATTAATTACTCAAAAGCTATTGAAGATATAAAAACCAAATTTTGAATTCTGTGACCATTATACATCAGAACTAAGTGGTAAACATTTCAGCAAGATTGGTTGAAAATTGCTGGATTTGGGGTTTTCGGTGCTGTATCCCCTTAATTTATTATATTAAATTAAGCTGCATTTTATTTAACGATAACTAAAGGACACTGATAAATATAATATTTTTGCATTCCTATACCAGGCAGCACTGTCGCAACGAGATCTGTATCGAGTTGAATGCTGATTAAGATATTATAGGTGGAGTTACTTCTGATATTTAACACTGTATATTTCCTGTACATCTCGCGTACCTCACAAACCCAAGAACAATAATGTATATGTAATTTAAAATAAGTAAGCTTTTCATCATAGAGCAGGCCGGTGCTTTAGCCGAAATGAAACACAATCGAGGCCAACATTTAAAAAGTGGCGAGAGGCGAATGATCGCGCACTGTTTCACGAAAGAAGCCCGGAATCTCTATAAAAAACATTGAGAAAGAAATCGATGTTCTCCTTGGTGTTTATAGTGTTAGAATGGAACAGCAAGCATCCGGAACTCCAAGAACACCGGGAAACAGCTCGTAAATGTAAACAGTGCGTGGAGAAAAACGACGATTTTACGAAAAGTGCTATACACAGTGAAGTTCATGATCAGTTTTTTTTTCAGAAATGGACGAACTCATAGATTTAATAAGTTAATGTGGAACCTAAATTTATTTATTTATTGTTTAGAAGTTAGCGCTGCTATATATACTACTAGTGCTGCAAAACTAATGTGCGTACATGTAGCGTCTAAAACGTGACGAGTTGAGTCAGCTCCTCCTTGTTTACAGCAGGATTAAAGCAGTGTGAGATAGAGTATAGTGCTCATCATGATAACCCTTTAAATAATATATTTTAATTGGACAGGTTTAAATTAAATAAATCATGGCGAAAACCTTCTGAGATAAGTGAAACTTTAAGTCTGAATAAATATGAGATGTTTTACTTTGATATACTTAAGCTCTTATCAAGGATCACTTGCTTATTAGCATATTTATTGATATAAGGCATAATAATCTATATAGAGAAGTGAGAATAAGGTGTGTTTATAATTATTATAATAAGAGTGTGCTTTTCAATTATTGTTAGTCAATTATATAAGATAAATACGAGGGCTGTTCAATAAAAATTGATCATAATTTTATTTCGACAACGTACCTTTACTTATCCTCATAATTTTGATGGTCCTTCTCAAAATAGTCTCCCCTGAATGCGATGTACTTGTCCCAGTGTTTCTGCCAGTCTTCAAAGACATGCTGGAAACCATTTATTGAGACATCCTTCAAAATCACCTCCGCAGCCTTCACCACTTCTTCTGATGATGGATAATGCCTCCCACGAAGGCGTTTCTTCAAGTTAGGGAATAGAAAAAAGTCACATGGGACTAAATCCGGACTATAGGGAGGGTGAGGGTTGTACTTCACGTTGAGTTTTGCAAGATATTTAGCAACAACATTGGCAATATGCAGCCACGCATTATCGTGGTGCAGCATCCGGCCTGCTTCACGGAAATGTGGTCTTTTGTGGCTGATATGGACTTGCAATGTTTTAAAGACATTCCTGTAGTATTGTCCAGCTACTGATTTCCGTGCAGGTACAACATACTGATAAACCATTCAATGAATATCAAAGAATGAGATGACCATAACTTTCCCAGCAGAGGCAACCACTTTTGCTGTTTTGGGGGTTGGTGATGAAGATTTCCACACTCAGCTTTGCTGTTTGCTCTCAGAATCAAAATGATGCAGCCAAGTTTCATCAGCAGTGATTACGTTTGAAAGAAACTCCGAAACTTCCTCTAACATCAACTTTAGCTGCATGTTACCTCCATTGCAGCTGTACGGGATACTGTACATGTCTGAACTTGCCTGGTTCTCACAGGCGGGAATCAGGAGTACCAACAATGAAACTACTACGGCGTGTTTGTTTCACATTAAGCTAACATAATATAATAAGATTGAATTTTAGTGCGAAGAATTATGACCGTAAAATTTATGATCATTGTTTATTGAACAGCCCTGTATATATTAAATGAATTCTGATATATACATCTAAATATAATGTATCATCATTAGTATGTGCAAGTATACAGACTATGTCACAAGTATGTGGAAGTCACACTTGCAATATACTGTGTTAAGTGCAAGTTAATCTTAGCTTACACTAGTGTTTACAGAAAAATGCATGCCTCATTTGGCATCTGGTACAAAATTGTGAAATGGAGTGTTGGTGTAGTACAGAAAATAAATTTAACTTTCTAACAGATACATTAAAAAGAACATTAAAAAACAAAGTTAATTAAGACTCCATAGTAAAATTGTACACATCAATGATAGTACCAACTCTGATATAAGGATAAAAAACTTGGACATTAATAATAAGAAATAGTACTGTACCGGGGCCGTTCTTAGTTTATATGGCGATGTAGATAAAAGCACGTGTACGTGTGTAACATCATTGGCTGTTTAGCCTTTTAATTCTCTGCGGATGAGAAATATAGTTCGCATATCATTTTTAAAGTATTAGATTTATGTGAACAATGTAACTGTTTAGATTCGCATGAACATGTTATTTTTTAGTGCAATAAGTATAGTGAGCTAGTAGAAGACAGTCGAAGGAAACTTCAAGGAAAATGTTTATGGCACATCGTAAGAGATGCAGAAGATTATGTATATTAGGAAATATGTCTCAAATAATATCCGTTAAGGCGTTGGAGGAATATATGACTCGTGACAAAATATGTCAAGAAAGAAATGTAAGAACATTTCAATCTATGAGAAAAGAATGTAATTTACGAGATCGTCGGAGGGAATTAGGACCAAGAGAAACTGAAGATATAGATTACCAGACTTGAAGACCTGATTTAAGACGCCAATTATGGACATTAGAAAGAAGAGAGAAAGACAGAAAAACCATGGAAAGAAAGAGAATACCAGGAGAGTATCAGAGCGGACAGATACAACTGATTATGCAGAATCGGAGAGATGACGACCCGGATGTCTGGAACTGACGAACCAGCTCCATCTACTGATGCCAGTTCCTTTAGGAGATGGATACCAGTAGGAGGAAGCTTTGGATATCAGTTGCAGAAGAGGACATTTTTAAAACTGTGGGAAACAGTCTTTCGTAGCTTGTTATAAGAATTAAAGCTGTAGTAGAAATGTAGATTTGATTTATATTGTTGAAGTAGAGGTAAAGTAGAAAAAAACACTGTTTCAGATAGATTATACTTGTAAGGTTACTGGAATCTAGTAAACTTTAGGTTTAGTTAGTTTGTTAAGGTAGAAAGTAGATTACATCTGCAAAATTTTTAAATTGTTTTGTGAAATCTAATTCAGAAGTTAATAAAGTTAACAATGAAGTTTGCATAATAAGGCCTGATATAACTTCCAGAATCTGGGCTATTAGACATGCATACTTTATTTTATTTTAGATTTTATTTTATTTTTATTTTATTTTTTATTTGTATATCATTTTTAAAGACTTTACATCTAATGCAAAATGTATTGTCACCTAATTATCGGAAGGCACCGCCAGCTAGCAGCAAGGTAGGGCCAGACGGTAAGCATTCAGACGACGCCTACCCATTTGTCTCGTGTCACTAACTGAGGGGGGTGATTAGAAGAGCGGCATGGGCCCTGTACCGTCTGTTTCCCCTCCCCTGACGCCTGGAACCTTCGGAATGATTCATTAAACCGCGAGACTTCCAGAAACAGCGATCTTCCCTATATAAGGCCTGCAGTTGGCGATTCAGTTCAGTTCATGGCGAGCAGCCGTGAGGAGCGCCGTGTGAGTGAACAAACCGGAAGACTGTGTACGTGCATCGGAGGAGTTGTACGTAATTGCGATTGCAGAGTGGACCTGTAATAGTGTGCGCTACGTAATTCTGTGTAATCGGCAAGTGTTCCAACTGTATTTCGGTGGAAATAAAGAACATTTTGAGTTTGTTCAACTGGACTTTTGATCTCACGAACCCCCAAAGTCACAGTATAAACAGCTTTACATTATTACAAATTTAACAGTCAAACAGTAATTCATTAATATTTTATTTGACACATGTAAGTGTAATTTTTATATATTAATCAGATTGCACGCTGCGCCTGCGCAGATTAACAGCACAAAGAAATGGGAGATAAGTTGTAGAAAATGGCTGCTTCCGTGCAAAATATAAACATCAGAGCAGAAAAACGTTAAAAAGTGGTGAAAAACAGATAATTTGTGCGTGTTTTGCAAATTGTGTGAAAAATACCCGACTTTAGCAATGGAGCACTTAATTTGTTAGCAGAATATACCAATGCTTCAGCGCCAAGTACGTATTTTTCTCTTCTTTTTTTCTTTATTTTTTTACGAACTAATTCTTTATTAAAATCGTATTTTATAGTAAAACATTTATCTGAGCAAAGTTTTTCATACATCAATTTTAAGTTTTAGTTGCCGAAAGGTAAATGTTTTACTTCTTCACCCCTTCCTGAACTACACGACATTCTATGTCGCTTCTTTCTTTCCTATCCGTTTTTCAACATAAGGATTAACAGTACACTAATAGCCATTTATCCATGTTGCCATAATTCTACTTTCTCCCATTTCCCTTAGTTATGCATGATAGACCAACATTTATTTAATATGATTTACTTCTGGGCTAATTACAATTATTATTTTATTCCTCTTTCATCTTTTCTAGTGAATTCCAATAGAATATGCTAAACGTCCACATTTTGACGCAAATCAAGCCCATGTCTTACAATACTTCCACGAATTCTTAGTTTCCATACCTCTAAACGGCGACTTTCTCTCATACTCCTGAGGAACCTGACCATAACACACAGTGAGCATATTTCTAATGTCATTCCTTCATTGGAGTATTACCTATAAATAAATACAATACATTTTGTTTATTCTTGTGTGAATTAAATTCATTTTTTTCTTTATTTTCTGAGTTCCCTGCTTTATTTTATAAATGCCTCTCGAAGCAAAGTTGTGAAAACGGGCCGGATATCCACCCCAGGAAAGCATCTAAAAAGCAGCCAGTTGTGGACGGTGGATGTGATGAATTAGTTAAAAGTGCTGTTCTTGCTGTTCAATCGAATTAAGAAGCAAAGATCAATGCAGCTTGATAATTAAGTTAAGTAGTTACGTTTCTTTGACACAATTTTCTATACTCACGCCATCTCCTGACCTGGCATTTAATTTACTGAAAACAGTCTTTTGTTCAGTAATGCGAATTTTGATAGTGTTTTGTCTTTGTTTATAGTTATGTTATATCAAGTATTTCATTTGTGTATATAATATTTTATAGATATCCTGATGAATAATATAGAATAACAAAATATCTAAAATAGCTATAAACCAAAAGGTACAAGAAAGCAGACAGGACCGAAAAAAGATGGGCAGACCAAATTGGAGTCGGAAAGGACTGAAAAGTTCAAAGCCTGCAGTAGAACAAAACTAAGGACATTGTTAGTTCATGTTGAAGCAGTTTAATGCGATGAATTTATCACCTTTGGTGTACCAACTTGAGGAAATCTAGAAGTGTCTCTTGCAACTCTGGATCTGTACACGCATCAGTAATGAGTAATTCTAGAGCGATGGGTTCTTTTCCCCAGAGTCATAGTATCGGAGCTGAGAAATATTAGATTCTACTACTGATTGATTATCTTTTCAATAATACTTTCACAAAGAATAATATTTTATTCCACATATACAATTCGATACTTGATCTTACAAAATCTTGAAGATTATTGATAATTGCCTTTCCTCCTGCTACTAATGATGCAAAATACGAATGTATTCATTTATAGCTCTTTATCTGCACACTTGCAGAGTAATACTGACATACATCTATCCTCTACGAATGTTTCTTGCAGAAGAAAGATCTTTAAAACATAAAACATCTTCCTCTCATACGAGGTTGTCATGGTTACTCATCACCTACCTTACTTATATCTCTATTTCATTACATATTTCAATATCATTACATGTATCAATTCCTTTAGCTATTATTTTTAAATAATATAAACAATATTTACTACTATGTATACTTATGCATGGCTTTACATGGTTTGCTAAGCTACAGTCCTTCAACAGTCAATGTGAGTGACTTGGATAAGGGTTCCTCCGGGTTTTTCCCTTATCCTTAAAGACGAATGTCGGGTAGCTCTAATGATTCCGAGCTCAGTCGTCACACCGACATCATCGAAGCGAAGAAGAAGCAAACGTCGACCGCAGCACCACCTGCAAAAGCAGCAGCAGCAGCAGCAGCAGCAGCAGCAGCAGCAGCAGCAGCAGCAGCAGAAGACGCCGGCACCCACTATTCGCAGACTCCAGCGCGTCCAGAACAGGGCATTGCACATGATCTACGATACCGGGCGTAGATTCCCGTCCCACATCCTTCATACATACTCTGGGGTCCCGTATATCGTGGACGTACGATAAGCTGGACTCCCATCCAAACATACTGGTGAACACCCTTGGCCGGTACGACCACAGGGCTCCTCGCCACCGACCGAGCTACCGGTTACCCAAAGATGCCTTGGGTAACTAGAACTGAACAGGGCCACATTCCCCTGACTCCAACCCCCTAAGCCCAGAAATGGACTTGGTAAACTCAATACCTTAACACTGTTCCTTTCCCTCTAGCCTGTTAAGCGGACTGTGCTCAGATGCCTCCCAGGCAGGCGGAAGAGCGCAGCCAGCACTGGCGCTTCCCCCCCCCCCCCACGGGGCGACTGCTCGCACAAGGCTAGATATGTCCACTGCCGAAAACAACCGCCTGAGACAACTGATGACTCTTCTATACTGCCCAGATAAAGACGCAATAAGCGGCTAGGTGCTGGGCAGCAAACACTCCGTCTAGGTAAACCTGGACGACTCGACTCTTCTGCTGGTCTGCTGGTCTGCTGGGACGCCGGCACAGTTCCTCCCATGGAACCTGCGGGAGAGCGGCCTGCACCGCCGCCACCGAGCTCGCCCGCGCCTAGCACTGCCGACACCATTGCTCACCCGCCGCAGCAGACAGCCGACACATCAGATCAGCGCATCACAGCAGAAGCCTTGCCACCGGCCGAACCCATGCAACCGCCGCCTCCCAGCTCTGTAACGCCGCCTAGCTTTAGCGCAGTGGCACGGGGAGTGCACAGGCAACTGCCTGAGGCACCCATCCTCAACACCGCCCGACTCCGCTGGCCTTCTCTGGTGAAGGTGTCTCGCATCACCACGCACAAGGGACCTTCATCCCTTGTGAGACTGGAGTACCTCGACGAAGCGGACTACCATGCTGCGCTGAGAGACGGGCTCCCTGCCTTCGGGCAGGTGCTCCCAATCGAAGCGAGCTGGGGGGCCGTCCTCCATACGGCCACACCACCACCACCTGCAGTGAGGAGCCTCGTTGCAACTACTGTGGAGCTGCGTGCCTTACTGCAGTCTGCAAGGGACACGACCTGTCGCGCCGTCCCCTCTACTGTGCCACCTGCAACACCGCAGGCCACCTTAAGGGACAAGTTTCGTGTCCTCTTAACCCCAAGCAACGCCGAACCTCCAACCATCAACGCTTATTTTTCACCAAAAGCCTCTTCAACCACAACACCAACCTCACCCTCAAACCTCACGCCATTTACCGCAGCAGCCAAAACTACGCCGCACATACGCCGCAGTCACCTCACAGCACCAGGAGACACAGACATATACAGCCGACACCACAGAACTCCTACACACAATCACCACCGCACTCACCGACCTGCAGGCACCCATAGAGAAGCTGATGCGCGGGTAGCTACGTGGGAGGAAGCCCTACTTCAGACGTTGGATGATGTCAGGAAAGCCGCCCAAGCACGGTAAAGGGCTCCTCAGGAAGAGGCCAGCGCCACCTCTGAGGCCTTAGGCTATTGCAAGGCTAAGCTGGAGAAGATCGTTGGTTACATCAACGACACGCGAACGCCGAGCAAGGAGCTAGAGGAGGCTCTCCGCATACAACAGATCTTCATCTCCCAGAGCTTCGAAGACCTCAGGAGATCCCTGGCTCCAGATTAACGGGACACCACCAACACACTTTCAGCCTCGCAGAGACTCCCGCGCCCGTTGGACGCCGCCGCCCCAACACCTGCCTCGCCGTAACCCTCCTCGAGCCAGAGCACTTGAAGGCATTGGCCACACACTAAACATGGCCGCGCCGTGGCTCAGTGGTTAGATCGCTTGGCTCTCACCAAGGCGGCCCAGGTTCGATCCCAGGTGACCGCAAAGTGAGATTTATGGTGGACAACACGGCGCTGGGGCGGGTTTTCTTTGGGACCTCCGGTTTCCCCCGCCATCTCATTCCACCGGTGCTCCATCTTCATCTCATGTATCATCCGTGTCACCGCCTGCGGTGCCGTATGTAGTAAAAGCGGACGTTAAACACTACACATTTCATTTCACTTTTTTACACCAAACGACTGCCCTTATGACCATTGCATCAGTTGCCAGAATACATTGAATAATCACCACAGTTCACAGGTCGTATTCAGGGTCCCCTGGACCGTGGCTGCTATCTGATCACCACAAGCGGTTTTACCGCAATCCAAGTTCTTTTACCCACAAACAGCCGGGTTTGCCTAGTGGTACCGCCCAAGCACTTAAATAAGCACTTTTCTTCAGCTCTAAGCTCCATGGACCCTGGGCTCATTTGAGCATCATTTCACCCATTTCATTCTTCATTCACCGTCCGATATGAGTTAATGTTGGAGGACGTAAAATTAAAAGAAAAGCAGTCCTTTAAGACAGGGTTTTGTTTTAACGACATTGCAAAAATATTAAAAAGAGTTTCTTCTTGGTTAACACTGTTTCCTAAATATTCGCAGCCACGTTCAACTTTTAATACGTCTTGTATAGTTCACAAAATGCGTGTATTTTAACAAACCTTCAATGCCAAGAACTGTGAGAGAAATTGGCTGAACGTGGAGTCTGGAGGGTCATACTTGTAAGTCAGTTGCAGCAAGCAGTCAAGTTGATTTAAATATTCGCCTGGTGCGAGCTGTTATGGATGGTTACACGGAAAGCTGCAGCATCATCACGATGGGGAAGAGACAGACTTATCCTAATGAGTTGCTGGAGAGTACCAAACCTCTCCCTATTGTGGGTGTGAGAGCGAGTAAATTGATCATGAGTAGGTAGCAACTCTCGGCCCATTTATCATCTGCTAATACACTGTCACACTTCTTCTGGTGATGACTTGCCTATATCCGAGCCAACCCTCTGAGGTCGGTCCATCAGGGCTTCACATTATCTGAAAAGGTTTACATTTTCACTTCTACTTCCTGTAGTAGAGCAATCTACCCGAAATGGCATTGACCGAAAATACAAGTTTTGGGGACTGCTGAATCCTAAAAAGGCATTTGTAAAGAAAAGCCAATTGCTACACAAAGGAATAACTCAAAATGGAAAAAATTGGTCAAATACCAACCTTGGCATTTAAATTTAGCAAATACGATTTAGGTCTTGGGCAATAACGGTATCACGAAATAAATAAATGTAAAAATGTAAAATAAAGTTAAATAAATACTGTAAGTAAACAGGAAACTTTTTTTTAATTAATTAGAGCCAACTGAAGAATTCAATGCCATGGCCGGGATTTGAACCACGGATCTCCTGGTTTCCGTCCAGTCGCTCTAACCCCTTGAGCTACCATGGCCAACGTGCCTTCCTAACATTAAATTCTCCATTTGACTCATTATATTTCCCGGTAGACCACTTACGGTTCTCATATTTGAGATAATCATTTGTGGCGACTTACTATTGTAAGTACTTAATTACCAGGATTTTTATTGCGGATTATTTTTAATGTAAATTTATATTGAGGAATTAATCCTTAAAGAATTAATCCTTTTAAATACATTACTCCGGTATATGGTCTTTTTTAATTAATTAGAGCCAACTGAAGAATTCAATGCCATGGCTCGGATTTGAACCACGGATCTCCTGGTTTCCGTCCAGTCAATTGGAGAATTTAATGTCAGGAAGGCACGTTGGCCATGGTAGCTCAAGGGGTTAGAGCGACTGAATGGAAAACAGGAGATCCGTGGTTCAAATCCCGGCATGGCATTGAATTTTTCAGTTGCCTCTAATTAATTAAAAAAGACGTATACCGGAGTAATGTATTTAAAAGGATTAATTTTTTAAGGATTAATTCCTCAATATAAATTTACATTAAAACAGGAAACTGCTTCATCAATTACTGAAGTTGCAGAAATGGTTTCAATTTGGAAAGACTTTATGCATCGTATGGTTGTATGGCCGAATAAAGTATTTTATTGTGTACGGCATGTTTGCTTTACCGTCCACAGGGTGTTTGTTAGGAAGTAGTACGATGTTGCTCCTCTCCTATCCTGGAAAGACGGTGTGGGCTGGATGACGTGACTCTTGTAAGAGTTACCTGTTGATTGGCATGCCTCTCTTAGAATTCTCAATAAGCGAGAAGCATTTCGGCGTGTCCCGCAGAAGTATACAAGTCTACACATTCCCACTTGACGACAGCCACGCAAATTAAGTCTGTAAAGTATAAACTGCTAAACAGAATGGTATAGTGCGATCCACATAAACCTGAACTATTTCAATAGGTCATAACTTTTGAACCAATAATAGGACACACGTGCAACTTTTGGACAATATAATAAACAATTGGGAGATAACATTACACTATTTACATCTCAGAGAAAATGTTAGAAGTGTCCTCTACCAGCATCTATACATGTTTGCACTCGTCTCACCATATTCTCTGAAGTTTTACGGAGAGTATCCTCGCCAATGTTACTTATTTCGGTTCGAATGGATTCCTTGAGAACATTAATTGTCCATGGCCTATTCCTGTATACTCTATTTTAGATACCCCCACAAGAAAAAAAATCCGGCGAGGGGGGCCACAGACCTTTAGAGATTATTCGATTGTCAAAGAAACTGTTTACAAATTCCATGGTGTCAGATGTATGGCATGTTGCTCCATCTTGCTTGATATAACCTTCTCTCAATTCGATATCATCTCCGTAAAGCTTCAGAGAATATGGTGAGACGAGTGCAAACATGTATAGATGCTGGTGTAGGACACTTCCAACATTTTCTCTGAGATGTAAATAGGGTAATGTAATCTGCCAATTGTGCATTATATTCTCCCAAAGTTGCACGTGTGTCCTATTATTGGTCAGATGTTATGGCTTATTGAAATAGTTCAGGTTTATATTGATCACACTAACTATAAGCAACTGTTAGCTGCAGGTATGATGATGTAGTGTGTTTTGTAAACACTTCTTAGGTCTTTTAGTTAATTGATGGAAATTAATCATTTCTCCACACTAGCCGTTTATAGCCTAAGGTTTTGTATAGATAGAGTCAATATGAAAAATTCAATGCCATGGCCGGGATTTGAACCACGGATCTCCTGGTTACCGTCCAGTCGCACAAACCTATTGAGCTACCATGGTCAACGTGCCGTCCTGACATTAAATTCTCCATTTAGCTCATATATTTCCCCGGTAAACCACTAGGGGCTCTCGCATTCGAGATATACATTTTGTGGCGACTTACTATTGTAAGTACTTGAGTCCCAGACTTCATCATTTAACTCTATTAATTCAGTTAATTGATGGAAATTAATCATTTCTCTACACTAGCCGGAAACCAGGAGATCCGTGGTTCAAATCCCGGCCATGGCATTGAATTTTTCATGTTGACTCCATCCATCAACTTCTTAGGTCTTATTTATACATGTGATTTCGGGTCACAAATTTGTAATTTTTTTTGTATTGTTTAACGCAAGCTTTTACTACATGCGGCACCGCAGGCGGCGACACTTATGATACATGGAATAAAGATGGAGCACCGGGGGAATAAGATGGCGGTGGAAACCGGAGTACCCCGAGGCAACCTGCCCCTACGCCGCTATGTCCACCACAAATCCTACATGCGGTCGCCAGGGATGTAATCCGGGCCACAAATTTTGATGTGACGCACCCTAGTTTTAGTGGACTATTCTTTTGTTTACAAGTCACGCTGCATATTATTGGGAAACGAATTTTATCAGCCTATTTATCCACATGTGTTTCGAAAGCTAGTAATCCCATGTGATGTACAAAAGGATGAAAATGACGTTAGACTGTACAGTCGATAGGTAATACAAGGTTCGTATATGCATTTAGAAACATTCATTTAGAAATTCCTCTGTGAAATTACTGCTTCTTGTCAGGAACCTTGCAATTTTCTCACACAAAATCCCAAGTTGAATTCCAAATAGGAATTTCTTCTATAACATTTCTCGTGTGGGTACTTAAACGTCTACGCAATGAAAATCTACATCGCTCTCAACCACGAACGTAGAAAAGGTCTTTAAGTATTGTGAATTTATGGGTTCGTGAATTAAAATCCAATTTGAAGAAATTCCAGATGTTCTTTATTTCCGTAGAAATACACTTTGGTCAACCCTTACAGCAACAGAATTATGTAACATACACAAATACAATCTTCGCCACTTCTGCACACGTAAACAAAGAAAAGAGTTCACTTACAAAACACAGCTGCAGGTACATGAATCAGTTTCGATTACTACTCTGTCTCGATAAACTAGGCACGGCGTCTTTTATATACCCGCTCACTGTTCTAGAAATTACCGGTATTTTCTGCAACAAACAAGACGGCTATAGAACCTTCCAGTTATCTATCTTTATCTGTATCGGCTAGCTTTTTATCTCCGCGTTGCATCTTCCAGTTATCCATCTTTATCTGTTTCGGCAAGCTTTTTATCTCCGATCTGCACCATCCAGTTATGTATCTTTATCTGTTTCGGCAAGCTTTTATCTCCGATCTGCACCTTCCAGTTATGTATCTTTATCTGTTTCGGCAAGCTTTTTATCTCCGATCTGCACCTTCCAGTTATCTATCTTTATCTGTTTCGGCAAGCTTTTATCTCCGGGCTGCACCTTCCAGTTATCCATCTTTATCTGTTTCGGCAAGCTTTTTATCTCCGATCTGCACCTTCCAGTTATGTATCTTTATCTGTTTCGGCAAGCTTTTAATCTCCGCGGTGCGCCTTGCATTTATCTATCTTTATCTGTTTCGGCAAGCTTTTTATCTCCGCGCTGCACCTTCCAGTTATGTACCTTTTATCTCTTTCGGCAAGATTTTTATCTCCGCGGTGTGCCTTCCATTTATCTATCTTTATCTGTTTCGGCAAGCTTTTTATCTTCGCGCTGTACTTTCCAGTTATCTATCTTTATCTGTTTCGGCAAGCCTTTTATCTCGGCGCTGTACCTTCCAGTTATCTATCTTTATCTGTTTCGGCAAGCTTTTATCTCAACGCTGCACCTTCCATTTATCTATCTTTATCTGTTTCGGCAAGCTTTTCATCTCCGCGGTGCATCTTCCAGTTAACTATCTTTATCTGTTTTGCAAAGCTTTCTATCTCCTCGCTGCATCTTCCAGTTATCTATCTTTATCTGTTTCGGCAAGCTTTTTATCTCCACGTTGCACCTTCCAGTTATCTATCTTTATGTGTTTCGGCAAGCTTTTAATCTCCGCGCTGCATCTTCCAGTTATCTATCTTTATCTGTTTTGGCAAGCTTTTTATCTTCGCGCTGAACCTTCCAGTTATCTATCTTTATCTGTTTCGGCTAGCCTTATATCTCCGCGCTCCATCTTCCAGTTATCTATCTTTATCTGTTTCGGCAAGCTTTTTACCTCCGCGCTGCACCTTCCAGTTATCTATGTTTATCTGTTTCGGCAAGCCTTTTACCTCCGCGCTGCACCTTCCAGTTATCTATCTTTATCTGTTTCGGCAAGCTTTTTACCTCCGCGCTGCATCTTCCAGTTATCTATCTTTATCTGTTTCGGCAAGCATTTTATCTCCGCGATGCACCTTCCAGTTATCTATCTTTATCTGTTTCGGCAAGCCTTTTACCTCCGCGCTGCACCTTCCAGTTATCTATCTTTATCAGTTTCGGCAAGCCTTTTATCTCCGCGTTGAACCTTCCAGTTATCTATCTTTATCTGTTTCGGCAAGCTTTTTATCTCCGTGTTGCACCTTCCAGTTATCTATCTTTATCTGTTTCGGCAAGCTTTTTATCTCTGCGTTGCGTCTTCCATTTATCTATCTTTATCTGTTTCGGCAAGCTTTTTATCTCCGCACTGCAACTTCCAGTTATCTATCTTTATCTGTTTCGGCAAGCTTTTATCTCCGCGCTGCAACTTCCAGTTATCTATCTTTATCTGTTTCGGCAAGCTTTTTATCTCCGCGTTGCATCTTCCATTTATCTATCTTTATCTGTTTCGGCAAGCTTTTTATCTCCGCACTGCACCTTCCAGTTATCTATCTTTATCTTTATCGGCTAGCCTTATATCTTCGCGCTGGATTATCTGTCCCCTTGTGCGCGCCAGCCGCGCATCGTCACAACAATAAGTTTGCGACAGTATATATGTACTCGAGTATATTTAGTCGTGAGATAATTGAATGAATCGTGCCAACTGATAAATCATTAGAACTCATTTTGAGGTCGTACGACACAAAATATTGGCAAATATCGTGTCTCATCACTCAAATACTCCTACTTCCACTTGGTTAAACATGCTTCTAGATCGTGGCGCACCTGTCGGACGATGCGGAATCATATGTACAACATCAGAGCTTAACTAATGAATGTGCATATTAAGAAAGGCAACACTGCACGGACTCAAATGTGGTTTATAATGTCTTACTACCATTATTGCCTGAGTGCCGATCGTACTTTATTTGCATTCAGAAAGTGGCTCAAAGCAGAGCGATACAAAATGCGTAGATTTCATGATGTGTGAACCGAGTTTTAAATGATCAGCTGGATCTCACTTGCTAAGTTTCTCGCTGGTGTGCACGCAGTTTCTTTCTAAAATGTTACAACAAAATGTAACTAAACGTAAATACACAAAGCAAAACAAGACCTCCCACTCTAACTTTCCCCCTTGTGATCCTGATTGTTTATTTAAAAAATAAAAAATTAAATAATAATAAAAAAACAGCCAAACGGCATCCTTCAAAGAAAATGTGACGTCTATTGCTTGTCGTGTTTTGTTAACCAATAGTCAATTATTCCCCCTTTCTTTTTTTAAACTTCTAACGCGTAATCAAAATGTTTCTTGACATGAGTTTATAAACAAATGTATCCACTACGAAAGAATATAAATTATATGTGAATCTGCTGGACACAGGAAAGTGTGTTTTCACTTTTGATTTGTTTCCTTGGAATCTGTGTTAAGGATTAAGTGATATCATGGTTTATAAAGTCTAACTTTACGTCCCTTACCTAGATTACCATAGATGCATACAAATGATATACCTATCTTCAAAATATTTAAACAAAATACAACAGTGGATAAACTGTACGTAGCTAAGATGTTTACCCAGACACTTTGTTTACACAAAGTGTGTTATTATTGCACTTCTACTCCTACATCAGTAAATGGTATAACAGTAGCATTTTTGTTGTGAGACGGGTATTGTCTATTGTTCTTTTCTCCCCATAGTCCGCCTTCCCCCTTTTTAACGCCAACAAGCAAGCTGCAGCCACGTGTTAAAATTGTAACATCAAGTGACGTCATAGATCAAGGACAAGTTTACGATCTGGGCTGTTCTTTTACTCTACACATCTTCCCCACCCCCACCTTATGCGCGCGCATCATGTTTCTGTTCTCTTCAGAGGGTTATTTTTATCCCACATCCCCCTCTTTTTTATTTAAGCACTGTGGCGACCAACTGCTTATAAAATATCAGCAACAACTCAGTTACGGAACATTATTTATTGAAGTAACATATGAACTACCTACAGAACGCCTAGGAAACAACAATAGAAAATCGGAAGTTCTAGATGCATGCATGACGTTAAATTGTAAGGTATTCATATTGCGTTTATAATAATTTGGTAAATTATGGAAGGCTCGACTCTCGCCAAGCCGGTCCGGGTTCGATCCCAGAGGACAGTAAAGTGAAATTTGTGTTGGTCAACACGGTTTCCCCCGCCAGCATTCCACCAATTGTTCCATTATAATTTTTCCTATTATTCATCTCGCCTTCATACTATCATCTGCTTCTCTCACCCTCGCACCAGGCAGTGGGCTGATCATCCATCCCGGTTCTCTATCAGATCCAAAGTTCGGTTCCTCAGACCTGACCTTAAGGGATAGAACAAGAATCCCCTAAGACTACGATAAGTGGTATACCAGTGATAAGGCAAAGAAGAATAATTATTATTACGTATATTGTTGGAAGCATCCCTGAACATTCATAAATAACTTATTTTCACACAAATTTAAGAGATGTTGAAATATTTAATCAAACTAATGTAGCATTAAGGCTTGTGTTTGCAGATATACCTATCCAAATAACTGTAATTCTTAATTTTATAGGTAATTTGAATTCAGTCGGAAATCTACATCAATATTTTCAGAACATCCGTATCTGAGTTGTTGACTAATTTTATTCAATCCATTCGCATCATAACAGACACACTTAGGATAGTCAATACTTGGTATTAGAATTTCACCAAATACTTTCAATAACCTGCAGTTTTCCTAGCAAATACATAGGTGGTCTGAAATGTTTCCGACCTAATAAAGATACAAGAGATATTTTTTCAGAATTTTTATTTTTCAACATAGTCTCCTTGTAACTCTACACTTCTCCCAGCGATGCTCCCATCTCTGTAACCCGTCCAAATAGTACTCGGCGTTTTTCTCTGCAAAATACTTGCTCACGAAGGTGATTGCCTCTTCATTTGACGAAAATCTCTGTCCTCCGAGCGCAATTTTCAGATGAGGGACCAAAAAGAAGTCGCTTGGGGGCTACATCTGGTGAGTAAGGCGGATGGTCAAACAATTCAAACCGTAATTCGTGGATTTTCGCCATTGCAACCGCTGAAGTGTGAGACGGTGAGTTGTCCTGGTGAAACAGGCTTTTCTTTTTATGCCAATGTGGCCGCTTATTCACAAGTTCTTTCTTCAGCTTGTCAAGTAATGTTGCGTAGTATGTTGGTGTAATGGTTTTTCCTTTGTGGAGATCATCGATTAAAATAACTCCATAACTATCCCAAAACAGTCGCTATCACTTTCCCAGCCGAGAAAACACTTTTTGTACTTTTTGAGCCGGTTCCCCCTTTGCAGTCCACTGTTTGGACTGTATTATTGTTTCGGGCGTATAATGGTGCATCCAAGTTTCATCTACAGTAATTAATCGGCGACAAAACTCGGACTTATTGCGCCTAAACTGTGCCAACAAAGCGTTGGAAATGTTCATTTGAACACGATTTCGGTCTAACATGAGCAAACGCGGCACCCAACGCGCGGACAGCTTTCTCATCTCTAAATGTTGATTTAATATGTGACAAACACGTTCTTTTGTCATGATCATAGCCTCTGCTACCTCTCTCACTTTAATTCGGCAGTCGTCTAGCACTATTTGGTGAACTTTGGGGCTGTTTCAGTAGGTAGTTGCAGTTTCTAGACGTCCCGAACGTTCATCGTCTCCCAAGCTCTTACGGCCACATTTAAATTGAGTTGCCCAAAATTTCACTATGGTAAATGATGGTGCAGAATCCCAATACACAGAATCCAGCTCATCTTTGATGTGCGTAGGCGTATTGCCTTTCAAAACCAAATATTTAATGACAGCTCGATACTCGATTTTGTACATTTTCACTAAAACACTCACATTAACTCACTGAAACCACTGTTACATAACAACTGAGCGTCTAAAATGACTAAAAATTTGGTGAGTAACTGTCAACAGGTGTACAAGGAAATTCACTAGCTTTTGTTTACGAGTGCTACCACCTTCATGCTGAGGTCGGAAACTTTTCAGAACACCCTCGTAGATCTTATCACTGGGTTTCAAATAAGACATTTCTAGGTACGCAATGTAGTGGGTTGCAGTGATGTTTAACAAAAGATATAAAAATAGTTATAGACACAACAGCCCATGAAGGGCCTAGCTTTACTATCGGTATCGGGGGATGCCAATCATCCAGGTTCTACAAGAAGGTGCTGACCACAGATCAGCTGGAATTTTAGTATGGAAAGATAGAGACGGAGAGAAAAATTCAATGCCATAGTCGGGATTTGAACCACGGATTTTACGGTCTCCGTCCGGCTTGTTAGAACTATTGAGCTACCGTGGCCAACATGCCAGCATGACACGAGTCAGTTGGAGAATTTAGTGTAATTTTAGTTTTTGAACCATCGTGTATTTTCTACGTTTTACCAATTAGTATATTTTCAAAGAAGACATTTAGAAATCCATAACATAAATTTGTTCCCAAGAAAATATATTTGTATCATTACAAATGACTGTAATAATGTTCAATATACTCTAGGGCAAAAACTAAAATGCAAACCCAGTTTTGCATGCTTCTTCATTATCTGCGGCTTCATAATCCACACCTCGGCTTCAAATTCTTCCTGAAATGTTGAATCTCTTCTGTCGCCCGTATTGTTTCCAAACAATCCGCTTTGTGTCACGGTATAAACCATCAAACAGTTACCTTGGGACCTAAATTTCGACCAGTTAAAAGTATTGTAATAGCTTCAGGAAGAACTGGAAGATTAAGAACTTCATATTTTAGAGACGTTAACTAATAATGTCAAATGTTCAGTGTTTAACGCCCGCTTTTCTGCTTGCGGCATCGTAGGCGGTGATACTGATTATACATGAGATGAAGATGGAGCACCGGTGCAATGAGATGGTAGGAGGAACCGGATACCCTGGAGAAAACCCGCTCCAATAGCGTGTTGTCCTCCAGCACACTTTACGTTCGCCTGGGATCTAACCCGGGCCGCCTTGGTGAGCGTCGAGCGATCCAACCACTCAGCCACAGTCTAATAGTGTCAAGAGTTAATCTAAGCCATCACATTAGTTAAAGCTGTTACATTGGCAACATCCTGACACCGAAAATCTGAGCTGAGAATCAGTAAGTTCAATACAACTTGTTATTTATTTTCTCTATCGCTTTCCTTTAGTAAAAAGAGAAACTTTACATTTGATCCTATTGGACCAAACATTTGATAACACATTTGTTCGCAAATGCAGTTTTTAGGTCTCCTAAATAAACAACATTTAAAAAAGGACAGATGTATTAATGTGTGAGTGTTTGTGCGTGTATTATAACTAAAAACGAAAACAAATAAGATGTTTAACTTTTAAGTTTTCCAAAGGTGCGACATAAATGTTTTCGAGAAAATCCGAACTGCACTGTAAACTGAACCAATTTCTTTACTATTTGCTTTCTCAAAAATGACTAAATATTTTAATTAAAATACAATATCTTTAACATTTTTGTATGAGAAATGTGTATCTTGAATTTTCTGCGAATAGCTAAAAGAAATAATTTTTTAAAAAAATGGTAAACCAAATATAAATAATATACAAAGTTTTGCTACAGAAAAAGTGTAGATATCGCTGAAGCACAAGAAAAATAAAATGTTTGGTAAATGTTCGAGGTTCGTTTGTTATTGTTTTAACCATCACATGGCGCTCCGCTGTTTAAAAATCTGACTTTAGTTTTGGTCTATTACATCCCGCTTATATCTATAACAAATTAGTAAAATTGCGATGAAAGTTTTCTTATGATTTTGTAAGCATATTTTGTAAAACAATGAATAGAAAAAGCTACGTGAATGCAGAACTTTCTAGGCTTTCTAGTAACGGGAAGATGCTCACGCCACCAAAAGAATTTTGTAGTCCTTAACGAAAACAAACTGTGTCTTAACTAGAGGGCGTTTCAGGAACTAGAATTGCCAGCAACACCAGAAATGGAATGGGTGCGCTGACCTGGAAAAGGTGGAGTAATTGTCAGCCATCATTTAGACTAAACGTCACGAAAAAGGGGGAAGTGACGTGCCCTGGTTTAATGAAGAGGGTGTCTGACTTCTATTGGTTCACATCATGTCCCATAAACGCTCTCTGGAGTATCCTGCTTTTAAGTTGCCAAGTAATTAATTCCTTCAAGTAGTTCTCTTCCTTTTTACCTTTCTATCCCTCACCATAGGTAGGGTAAATGCCACTTTTTACCAGTAATAAAACTGTGAGTTCACTTGAGAGAGACATGGCTTGAGGGCCCTTTAAAATATCAAATCGAGTATTTGATTAAAGCAACTTTCAACCATACAAACTAAGATTTTAAGCAAATCCATCCCGGAAAGATAAATTAGATTGAGTAATTCTTTGTAATAGCACGAATTTGAACCAGAGATTTTCGACTTTCTGTGCTGTTGTTGTAATACACTATTTCCGGCAAACTACAAAGTGTTCTCAAATTCATTTTGACCCAATAGTGACTTTCAGTATCATATTTTTAAATCCCAAGCTTGACAGTTGAACTACTCTTAGGCCAGTAAGTGTTAATAAAGATTTTTTCCTTGTGCAGTTTAAAGTAAAAGTGTAGAATAAATGAAATGAAACATTCATTCCATAGCCTGGATTTGGACCACCTTTTCTATCCTTGTTCTAAGCTAGTGAGCTTCAAATACGCAATGCTAGCTCGTTATTAAATACCCCAATTGATTCAGATGTTTCCTTATAGACCAAAGTGTTCTCAAATTAATATTTATACAACATACCCCACTGGTGGTACAAATTTTGAATCTCGCACTTCATTGTTATCCAAAAATAGCTGTATGATAATCCACTGTTCTTCTATACAAGCTATGTTTAGTTTTCCAAAGGCAGAATGAAACTAAAAAGTTCGTCGCCGTAGCCAGGTTTTGATCCATTGATATTCAGATTTCCGTGTTATAACTCTATGGAATTAACCCAACATAATCCTTTTCTGGTTATAATGTTCCGATTTTAGCCTATATATAGCTTATGCGAATGATCAATTATTTTTCAAATTTATTCTGTTTAAAATAACCCAGTTGGAAAATATATTTTATATTCTATCGTACATTTGTTGGAGCAACAATTTCGAATATTGATATGGGAAATAAAAATTTTTATGCTCAACCATGCCAATATTTAGTATTTATACGGCTGGTACGATTGGTTTTCGACCATTCAGAAGTGGCCACGTAACATTTGAAAGCGCAAGTGTCGATTATTCTCGTTTCGATCGACAACGTAACTACCGCTAATTTAGAAAAAAAGTAAAAATATCTGACGCTAGTAACAGTGACATTTAACTTACACCTCCAGAAATTACGGCAAAAGCACTCAATGTTACCAATAACTTGTTGCTACTAAAGTCAATAAATATGTACGAGAAATTCTATTCGTAATTAATGGATTGGAGAATATCAAAAGATATAAATTCGCTATCAGAAAATGTATTCTTAGTGTATTTTGAAGAATTGTCTCAAAATATAAAATCATCGACCTTGTGAATTTACTATTCTATTTTGAAATCAGCACTCAATATTTAGTAACTCAGTTTTTTCCAGTTTGTCTATACTTTCTTTTAGGTTAAACTGTGTCACACGATAGCAGCTATTCATTGGGAAGTAATCAATATTTCTGCGCCTGCGCACTACTTAATACGTCTCACGATAGTAACGTATCACTCAAATCAGAAATTAATATTTTGAAATGAAACCTTTAATTTAGATACATGTTTGAGCATAAACAGTCATATTAAACTTGACTATAATGATAATTAAAACACTCGCGTTTTAATTACTACCATTATATTCTCGTTGCATAATATAGCATATTTTGAAGTTTCTCAATAATCTCTGTTAACTATTATTCATATTTTATATAACCGTCAAAAGTAAATTTAGTATCCTTGATAAATCTTTTATATGTAAGTAATTTTACACACACATACTCTTCACGATCAGACAAAAAAAAAAAAAAAAAAAAACTGGATAGTGTTTTCCCCCAAATTTTAATACAAAAATACTTTAACATTCAGCTAAATGTATTTATATTACCGATAATGTTATCTATTACACCTATGTATAGATTTTATTTATTTTCAATAGAAAATTAGCCTATAGTGACTTGATTACTTGTACGAGAGGAAGCCAAAGTTAGCTGTTTATATCGCAAGTTAAATTTGTATGAATGGAGAAACAGTACACATTCTTAACCATGTTTCATATACTAATCCTTAGAAAATATAACTGAACCGGCTAATTTGGCGACAAAGGGAATGTTTTTGTATATTTTTAAACGGCTCTGCCTTTTTTATTTGCCAACATCTTCCATAGTTTTCCAGTTATAATAAATTTAATAAAAATGGTGATTACTTTATGAAATACTCTAGTAAATTCAGGGTATGCAGCTTACTATTCGCGCCAATAATTAATATTTTATTTTAAACAAAGTACAGTTTTTAAAAGTGAAAATTTATAGCATAATTTCCAAGTTTGAGTCTGAGGTTTTTCTTGGAAATCAGCACGCAGAACTCTGTCATTTGTTCATTTCACGTAAACACATTTTATCTAAATATCCTTTTCTTAGATCATTAATTGGTATGAAGCTTTCTATGATCTTATTGGAATCATTGCAATAGTTTCCTGTTCACTGCTTAACCAGGAAAATAAAGTTTTCTTCGAGGTTGGTATGGAAACCAAATTCAGTTTACTGCAACGTGCAACTTGTTGAGTATGATACCCCGTGCGCTTATGCATCCATCCTAACAGAGGAGTTAGAATGGTGGTCTAAGTATTTTTCAAACCTGAAGATTCTCTGGTCTAGCTTTGGGATACTTTTACAGTGTGTCAACTACAACCAACAAAATGTCTCTTATTTCTCAATTGTCTTTTAAAATGAAAAAGTTTTTAAATCATGTGTCAGTAGGCAGAGAAAATATTCCATTTCTTACAAATGTCAAGATCTGACGGAATTATGTATTTTTAAGCTCTCTGAATCCAACAATAGCAACTTTGGTAAAAGAGACTTCTTTGGGGTGTCCACAAACAACATTACTGAATACTGTATACGTTCTATAGATACTACCCGAGTATTTTAAGGAAAATCACACATCTAACCACACTTTACATGCAAAACTGTGGTTTTTTATTTTCCCTTACGATTCCTAGCACGACAATAAATATGTATATTTAAGTTATTGAGAGTATTCTGTGAATTGCACTTCCCTCAGTAAGAATTTTGTATAATTTTGTACAACTGGTAAATCCTATGAGATAAAACATTTACTGCATAGAAATGTATTTCGAAATACTCATTTTGTAACCCAGCCAACTCCCAGATATTCTTTTATATTTCTTTGAAATTTCAAATGCTTTATACTGTTTTTGTTTTTAAAATACGAAGTCGCTATTAATGATTTTCCTTGTAGTTAAACAAAGACTGAAATCACACAACGTCTGACTTTTGAAAATCTATCATTTCATTGTTCTCCATCCCTCTTGTACAGCAAAATTCTAAAATTTCATGATATTTTATATAGCAGATTTTGTAGACCATGGAACGTTTAATATTTACACTAATTTTTATTACTTTAAGGCGATTTTAGTGCTACTAATTCGAAGCAATAAAGCATTTGAAGCGATGAGTATAACGCTATCACTATTCTTAAACAGGACTCAGTAAGAGTAACATCATATCAGAATGGAAGTAAAATGGCATCATTAATCATTTTAATTTTTTAAAAGAGGAAGCTCTGATACATTATGTAAATAACAAGTCATTATTGATTCATGGAAGAACTTCATGCATTATTAGTATGCTTTAATGTCCTGGAACACTAAATTCAAGACATGACGTAGCAACTAATTTGATGAGATGCATATAATATATGATCTAAAGACAAAATATCTTACTCGGATTGTCAACCGATAGCATCTTGTGAATGAAAATCCTGCTAAAGGCTCAGACTAACACGTAATCCTATTTTATTTTAAAATGAAAACCTTCAGATTAACAAAACTATTTACGTATCACAAGCCGAGAAAGATCCTGCTTCATTGATATATCATCCCATCTGTAACTCTGCTGTCCTGTGTTACGTTGTAATATACACGGTGTTCATTTTTATCTGTGATTTTACCGCGCAAAATTGGACGTCATCAATAGCATCGTTGATGGAGCGAGTTTATGTACGAATCCCCTAGCACCTTGCAATCTATTTGATGTGTTGACAGAAGCTTTGAGGTCTCCCTCTACTGGCAGGTAAATATATTGAGAGGTAGGTCCGCCCGCGTAATTGCGCCTGGTGCATAGATAACTGTCTTTAATAACTATGTACTGCAATACAATGCACTGCAAAACTAATTATAAAGCCATAAAAGTATCCCATGAAGAGTATACGAAATTATAAATCAATGAACACTTATTTCGCAACGAATATATGTTTTTCTGTTATAGTAGACATATATGCATATTGTAAACCTGTCACATAAAATAGAAATGTTTCAATTTGATCTCAATTCTTTTCTATGACCCACAGTTTCCTCACAATGTAACTTCATTACAAACCAGAAAATTAGCAGAACATGTTCTAGGAATGAAAAATAAATTAGCGTTACAATATTACAAAGCTTTTATCCAAGTCTAAACAAGAAAATGCCTCTAGTAGATTGTCTTGTGTTTCCATTTTCTTATATTTCCTTTCTCTCTTCCCCTTAAAGACTGTCTATATTGTGAGAAGCTATGTGCTTGAGGCCTTTCTGTCATAACATTATTTATTGCTTCTAGATTGGTATCAGTCACTTTATAGCGTCAGCGTCTCTCTTTTTGTGAGTAAATGATCCAGTATCTTGCAAATGTTTAATGCAACTATTGGTTTTAAAAGAAAAAGGATAGTAACATTAATAGATATTTTAATTAAGTGTGGGAATGATAAAAAGTTTATATCGTATACAGATAAAACGTAAGACGTTTATGTGGCAAACAAAAGTATGTCAGTTTGACGGTACCTGGACACTTTTGACAACATTACGCTCCTAGGGACTTGCCTTAATGCTGGACAGCGTTGCATAAACTCCTCTATGCAGCGGTTTAAATTATATTTATATGTCACACCAATTTTAATGCAGGTATGAAAGTAACATTCAACCATGAAGACGCGATGGTGTATGTTCATATCCAGGGGAAGCTGGTTGTATTAGTTATAAGGGCAACCACACTTAGAGCGCTGAAATTTGCTTACTTTTCTGCAAATACTGTCGCTTCTTCTCCGTAGAGGGTACTATGCTTTAAAGACTGACTCACCAGTCAACTATGACGTCATTCTTACCCAATTTGAGGTTGGGGAAATAACGAATAAAAATGAACACAGTGTACAAGTAAATAATATAATACCAGGAAATGTTTATGTGAATTTGAAAATTTGTTTCTTTTAGCGCAGATAAAAGCCGTTGCACTGATCCCTGATGTGCTGATGTATCCCTGAAAAATGTTGTGTTCTATCAGTATTTGTAAAATAATGAGCGAGTTACGTGGTAAGGAGGCAACTTCAGGAGTATTGCTGAAAAGTGATTAATGTAATTCATTTACATAATTTTCCCATGATCGAAAGATTCATACAAAATCGTTATGTGTTGCAGTACTCCTATAAAAAGCATTTTATATGTTCACGTTGTGTTATTCACAATATACACTAGCGGGACAAAATGCAACACTCTTAAGAACTGTGTTCATTAAACATTGGCATGGTCTGTGAATATTGAGGAATTATGATATTGGTGAATGAAGTTATCATATTTGTTATCGGATGATGTTCTCATGATAAAGCTACTCTCCATTAAAGTTAAGCACAACTTTATAGTGTTGAATTTTTTCTACTGGGTGTATTATTGGATAGGTTTTGTCGAATTATGTTAAAATCTACTGTAATAGAAATAAATAAATGAGAGAGAAAGAGAGGAAATGAAAATCAAAGAGGAAGAAAGCGAAAAAATGGAGAAAGATAGAATGAAAAATGAAGAAAGAAAAATAATAAAAAAGAAAGAGAGAAAGAGCAAAAGAAAGAGTAAGGGAGAGGGAAAGAAAATAACAAAAAGAAAGGAAAGTTGTGACTTTGAAAGTTGCAAAGTTGTGCCCCCTAACATATTCATGTATTATAGGTATTTCGAGTTGTGGCTTTGTACGTTGATGTATTTGGGGCTGGAACAGATAGGTAACTCACCCTGACCGACATTCTAATTTGGGCCCTCTTGAACCTTAGGCGACAAACTACCACCTATGCTACAAAGCAGGGCCTGTGTAAATGACGGCACTAGTGCATGAAGTTCAAATAACAACGAAGGCCAAATACCAACAGGAGTTCGTCATTGCACAGTCTTGAATTTATGTATATATATATTGAATTTATGTATAATTATAAGGATATCGTACAATCTCCACTGATGCAGCTCAGATTATAGCTAACATGGAACCTTTGGCTCTCACTGGTTTATGAACAGCAACTATTACCAATTTAAGACATGAACGTAAATGTGCGTCTTATTTGTCTCACTTAAAACTACAAATCCCGGAACATCCTACCACAGCAGGACACCAATCAAGTTTTGTAACCTGTTTAAAGGAAATATGTAATTTTCCTGATTGTTACATATATACAGACGGTTCGCGTCACCAATTTGAAGACAATATATATACAGTAGGATGTGCTTTTGTTGTTTATGAAAACCAAACGGAACTAACTCACTCCATGTTTAAATTGTCACCTGAATGTTCTGTATTCCAGTCGGAACTCTTAGCAATTACAGAAGCTATAAAATGGTGTAGTGTTAATGGGAACAGTGCCCGTATTCTTAGTGATTCACAATCAGCTCTACTCGCTATTAATGATAAATACAATTTAAATTCATTAGCACATGAAATCAGAATCTTGCTTCAAAGCCATCCAGGACATATTTGCATGGGATGGCTTAAAGGACACAGTGGAATTTTAGGTAACGAGAGAGCTGATTGCTTGGCTAAGAAGGCTGCAGAATCCAATCTACCTGTGACATACTCTTTATGTCCTATTTCTTCTGTAAGGGGTGTAATACATCAACATATTCTTGAAGAATGGAACCAACAATGGCTAACAACTCCAAATGGAAGTTTAACAAAAACATTATTTTTCCCAATGTATATAACAGAAGAAAATGTGAAACTCTTGTACCAAATTTTGTTTTGACACAATTTGTAAGTGGACATGGTAAATTTGGTGAATACTTATCACGTTTTCACTTAACATCCAACCCCGAGTGCATGTGTGGTGAAGAATTTCAAACTGTGGTTCATCTCCTTTTCTGTTGTCCCATTTTTTGGAGAGAAAGACAAGAATTAATATTCAAGCTAGACTCTCTAGGAACTGAATTTTCTGCTCCGCTCACATCTTTGCTAATGAAGCCACAACAGTATAAGTACTTCATGATGTTTATAAACTCAGTGTTTAAACGTCTGAAATAGTGTAATTAATATGCATTAGATTAAAACATCATTTCTTCCTTCTAGTATGTAAAATATTTTTGTTAAAATTGTATATTTTTATGTATCAACTCTAACCCTAATATACCACTGTGTAAAATAGGGTTCAATAAATCTGGATAAATAAAAAAGAAAAATTATGTATGTATTCCAATTTTCAGTTGGTATGTTATAATTTAATTTTAACGGCTGCCTAAGCTTCAATTGGCTCACAGAATTGCTATTAGAAAAGTAAACCTCCAATTTTAAAACTTAAATTGTCTACGTGTGACATTGAAGAGTGTATTAAATATCTATGTATGCAATTAAGTATTTCATGATACACTCGTATTATTCCAAATTTATGGAAGACAGTGGTACATTTTCTTCGTTTGCCGTAGCTTTGCTGACTTGTGTACGTGACTGGATGTATGTGGTTCACCACTTCCTATGGTAGTCCCAACGAACTTAACCGAGACATTAGCTTCCTGATGGAATTTCACAGAAGGATGTTGCATCATGCAAGGAAACGGATGTCACGTGATTTTAGGAAAGCCCTAAATTCCCACACACATCCAGGGTGGAAGGAAGTATCCAAATATGGTAAAGCTTTCCGCACAATAACAGGATCAGGAGCCCTATATAAAGAGAGCTAGGAGAACAGTCAGATTTGTTTGTTCGTCCGTCTGGCTCTCTGGATCCCTGGCTCTCTGCTCTCGTCTCTTCAGGCCGGTATGTCGTGCTGTCTGCTATACCGCTTCTCAGTGACATTACACGCTTCCTGGAAATAATCACCCTAAGTTAGACAATCAGAACAGGTAAAATACAAGAAAATATGAGCCAAAAATAACATTTAAACACCTGACATGTATAATAAAGGGGCAGTGGATCACACAATTTATAATAAATTAACAACAACCAGAAAAAAATGTAGCGCAGTATTGTTTTCATTTAGCCAATTTCTTTAGTGATTTGTATGCCCCATGTGCTGATTGCAGTTCTTTGACGCCCTTCATTTGTTTTGTTTCCTATTTTTTCCCGCGAGGGCGCGTGGTCGTCGCTTGTGCTGTCGTGTCGGGTGCTACCGAGAGGCGAGGCAAGGCAGTAGTGTCTCGCCTTTCCTGGCGTGCGGAGGTGAGTTATTCTTTGGTTTGGGCTTAAGCCTCGTGGGATAGTACTTTATAGAATGGTTGTTCTGAACGTAAATTTGCCTGGGTCATACTTTCACACTTTGTTTGAGGAGTAATTCTCGAAACACCAAATTATCTACAGAATATTTGGGTTTTCAAATAGTCTTGAGCTCCGCCCTATTTCTCGGTGTGGCGGATGTCGCACGGGGTAAAGCAATGGTAGTCTCAAAAGGTTACTTGTAATTTGTGACGCCTGTAAGGCGAGAATTGTAATATTTTGTTATTAAATGCAATTAATCCAGACGTTTGTGGTATATTTGACGAGGAAAGTGGAAGACATACCTTTGCCAGAATTGGTTCTGTTGATTACTCTCAACCACATTGGTCCTTATCATTTGAATCCCTCCCCATAATAATTAATGTAAGACAGTAATTGCGCACAAATAAGACAAATTTTCACGTCCAAATAATACGTTGACGTACATGCCATTGTTACGCTAATGGAGCATGTATTTATAAAAACAATGTCACTGTAATAAGGGTTGTAACAGGACTTTTATGGTCAACATGGGATGCACGTTGACTATTTCGAAGCCCCAGTTTCCTCGTAGGGGTGGGAATCCGTCCCTTCAGCTGCCGTGGTGCGGGCGCTGCGGATCCCTAGCACTCGTGGTACCTCTGACGTTACTAGAGCCCTCCCTGATAGGAAGTTGTTCGGATTGGGTTGGACTCGAGGGGACAGTGGTTCCCGATACCCGTGGGTGATCGGGTACGTCTCCGGACGGGGTTGAGAGAAGCCATTAATATTCCCGCGTACTAGCCAGCATGGCTAGTAGAAGGTGTGCCAGATCACCAGGCGGCCTCACCGAGGTCATATCGGTAGCCTTCCCATTTTGGATTTGGCGCGCAATCCCGTCTTGAGTCCACAGGACCAGATGAGCGAGGGGGGGGGGCTTGTTAGCCTTTAGGTCTTGCCCCAGGAAAGAGCCTCGGAGGCGTCGGGTGCCCTTTCGGGACAGCTCGGTAACTCCCTGGTAGTGGGAGGCCCGGATCCTTGGTCCTACGGGTCCAGGACTAATGGAAGTAGAAACTCTGGCAGGAATTGAATTGAAGCCCCAGTTTGGGAAGCCATGTGTAGCAGGATTTCTTCTGTGTAGTTTGAATGCGATGTTGAATACACTATGCCTTTTTTTTTTTTTTTTTTTTGGAATTTACGGTTCCAACGTTAAGTCATATCGGACGATGAATGAAATTGGTGAAACGATGCTCAAATGAGTCCAGGGTCCATGGAGCTTAGAGCTACCCGACATTCGGCTTTCAGGATAAAGGAAAACCCTAGAAAAACCCTTATCCAGGTAACTCACCCTGACTGAGATTCGAACTCGGGATCTCTTGAACGTGAGGCAGACACGCTACCATCTACGCTACCGAGGCGGGCGAATATACTATGATGATGCCCCACGTTGTGGCGAAATATGTAACAGGATTACTTCGTTGCAGTTTGAATTGGTTCTTGAATATGTGTCTGCTTAAATAAGAGTCATAAGATCTCTTCTTTACAAGGGTGGTTACGAGTGAAAGAATATGTCTACCTCACGTTCAAGAGGTCCCGAGTTCGAATCCCGGTCAGGGTGAGTTACCTGGATAAAGTTTTTCAGGGTTTTCCCTTATCCTTCAAGATGAATGTCGGGTAACTCTGAGCTCAATGGACCCTGGAATCATTTGAACATCATTTCACCCATTTCATTCACCGTCCTATATGACAACGTAAATTACCAACAAAACAAATGGATAAGTTCAATTTCGTAATATATAATTTAATTGTATCATCTGGATTACATTTCACTTGAACTTTCTTTCCTAGTCAATCATTGCAGGTTACCTCAAGCATATCGATAAATCCTTACTTCCTTAATAAATAGTTTCCCTTAATTACATAAAATTGCTTACTCTTGCACGTCCATTCATCACTATATAAACTTTCATCTTATCAGCGTCCTTTTTCCACAAGGAGATTATTGATTTTCTCTCCATAGCAACCGTTCATTTCTTTATACTGACGTCACTTGTACCAACCAATATACATATCTTGTTTATTTTTTTCTAGAATTTCACTTGCACATATTTAATATAAACATTATAATATTTTTAAACAGTTTTTTAAAATTCTAAATAACACTACTAAGTAAATAAACAAAACTCATTTTTAGTACCAAACGAAAACAACTGTTTCAGGGTTATGCCACCCCTCCCCCATTTTAATGAACACACTGCACGGGGCGATTTTATTAAAATAACCCATCTATCACTCCAAATACTGATGTGGCAATTTCATACTCTTAGGATTATTTTCTATAATTTCCACTATATTCATGATTAAAAATGATAGTAAAAGGATTGAATTTTCACGTTTGCGCTCCTCCTCCACCCTACAGAAGAAACTTATTAACAATTACTATCTCAATAAAAGGCCCCCTCCCAAAGCTCCCCTTTGCCACCCCTACAGTTAATATAAAAATAATTCGCAGCGTTAACACGTACGATAGACGAGTACAGCCTACTTTCTTTGTTCTTCCCATCACGCAATGGCTAATACTCTACTTATATATTAGTTATAGAAAATCTAATATAGTTTTTCATACACTTTATTAATTATTTATATTTTATGCTATTATATTTATTTTCCCTCGTATCAAAACTAATTTTATAATGCATATTGGATGATGCTTTATTAAGCTTTTTAATGTATATATAATTATTTTATATTTTTTGTTTCTTATTATGTATATTAGCCAAATGCCAAGGCTGCATTCCGCACTAACTGAATCATATTACATACAACCTATGTAATTTCATAACTAATAAGATAGAATAAGTAGATGTGTAATGCATAAATACATTGGATAACAGAATATGCATTATAAACAGAGAGGCAGTGTTCTCTTTACTTTCCCAGTCTTGCCATATAAAAATTTGACTAATAGGAAGCGAATCATGTCGTATTTAAATTATGAACAAAACGATTTAGATGATACTTTATTGGGTGAGATATGTTTTTGTTTTGTTTCACAGTTTTCTGACATAGGACTGAAAATCGGTATATGTAAATTACGCATTTAGAAACTCATGTACACTCGTGTACACATTTGGCATACATCGTAGGGATTGTTAAAAAGCAGTTCAAGAGCTACATTACATGTTTGGGAAGCCATTTATTTTATGTTTATATTTTTATGCCAAAGCGCAAACTGCCTTTGATTGGGATGCTGGCTCGCAATTTGTTCTTCTCTTGTTTTAATTTTATTGGTCACTTACCATGGATATTCCGGAGTAAGATGGTCTGCCCGGAATGATGACCTGGTGTACTATCGGGTCCAGTATGCATGTCATGCCAGAATCTGACCTGAAATTTACACCCACCGGGTTAACATCTGTGGTCGGTAGGTTAGTCGGTGGTTGGGCAAATTTCCAATATCCATCCCCATTTTCACTTATTGCTGGAGGATGAAAACACTTTGCGTATGCTCTGCACTCCGTTCATCGTTGATACACACTTAGTTCATGAGTGTAGCAAAACTCGAGACATCACAACATCCTTTGTGGTTGACCACATTAACGGATGCTGTGTATCACAATGCAGAAGCTCAGCGTTGGAATGCCCCAGCCCGCTAACCTTTCACAGTTATGTCCATGATAGTCATTTTTAAAAGAGCTGGCATTTAAATAATTGCTTTTTGTTTCGATATAATAGTTTGGTCATATACGTTATTTCATTTTTCGGTGAAAAGTATAATCTTGACTCAACTTTCCTTGATATACTTTTGGTTAGTGTGTAATCAATTTCTTTGATATTTCACGCTTTAGTTTATGGTATAATGTTGTAGGACATGTTCTAATTGATCTTCTAATTCTGTTTAAATGTAGCATAGGTTAATTCCGTAACTTACTACTAATGTTCTGGAAACGTAGAGTCAGTCTGAAAAATTCAATGTCATAGCCGGGATTTGAACCACGGATCTTCTGGTTTCCCTCCAGTCCAATTGACGTAATAGTGGTTAACTATAAAGCCCGGGCCTTAAAGTACTTACAGCATAGTAAGTCGTCATTAAGGTAGTTGTCTAATGTGTTTATGAGAACTCCTAGTGGTTTACCGGGAAAAATACGAGTCAGTTGGAGAATTTAATATCATATCGGCACGTTGGCCATAGTAGCTCTATGGTTAGAGCGACTGGACGGAAACCAGAATATCCGTGGTTCAAATCCAGGCTATGGCATTGAATTTTTTAGTCTGAATCTACGTTTCCACAATTCAGCCTACACACGGCTGGTGTGAAAGAACAATTTATTTCGATTAATTGACCTAATAGTGGTTAACCATAAAGCCCGGGCCTTAAAGTACTTACATGTTGTAAGTCGCCATTAAGGTAGTTGTCTCATGTGTTTATGAGAACTCCTAAGTGGTTTACCGGAAAAAATACGAGTCAGTTGGAGAATTTAATATCATATCGGCACGTTGGCCATAGTAGCTCTATTGTTAGAGCAACTGGACGGAAATCAGAAGATCCGTGGTTCAAATACCGGCTATGGCATTGAATTTTTCAGTCTGACTCTACGTTTCCACAATTTAGCCTACCCACGGCCAGTGTGAAAGAACAATTAATTTCCATTTTACTGATGTCCTATAAGTGTATCAAAATTCTTTTACTGTTCAAATTAAAGTCTCCTGCAGTCATATTAGAAATATTAGGACTATTTAATATTTTTTTTTTTAATAAATTTCGGTACGACATACCTCACTTAGGTTAGCCATGAGGTCCTCAGTAATGGTAGATTTGTCAGAACCTGTTAGTTGATTTGTTGTATACACAGCTTTTAGTGGTTGCGCTTGCCGCCCCACTGAACTATTTTATAATTGGCGTCATGCAGAGGCGCGTTATACAAGCATTTTGGAGCTCAGAACTGTAGTCTGAGTTACCTAGACAAAGAGAGAAACTTTTAATACGCCTATTCGCAGCGTAGCTAACCTTGATGGTATTAGTATTTGTGTGATTATGTGTTCATAAAATTTCTCATGGCCGTTGAATTCACAGTTCCATAGGAGTGAATGTTTTAGCTGTACCGTTTTGCCAGTAACTAGCAGCAAAGCAAATAGAGAATTAAAATAAGACTGTGAATCAAATGAAATACGTGGCATTGTAAAAGAAAACATTTAGAAATTTGTTTTATACCTTTGGACAGTAGACTGATACAACAAAGTTTTCAAAAATAACTTTGGGTATTATATTAACCCAGAGTTGCATAGTTGTTATGGTACGGAACTTCATTTACCTACCACAACCTCATAAGTGTGATAACAAACTCTTATCTTGTTCTCTCTTTCTGGTACTTTAAAGGTGATGTTACATTTGTACAACACATAGCGAAAATACTACCAACCAGCATTTATCCATAAAACATGTTAAATTTAGAAAACGTGTCAGCTATCGTGGTTTACAGTTCATGTATATGATGATCGCACTGTGTTTGCCATTTATTTAAATTTGGGATGCTATGTCCTGATATATTATTTTAATATCCATCCCTTGTTTTCATATTAACTCTTAAAGATGTTATACTCTCTTCCAGTAGCACTGAATTTCGATCTAATTGCATACTGTTTCAGGTAAACAGGCTGTTGCCTTAATTTTTGTATTATTCTTAGGACAGCATAGTGAGGGAATTTCAAGAATCTAATTTTATGAGTGTACATGGTTTACATGAGCGCATGTCTTTCGATGTTGGTGATTGTTTAAATGTGTTTACACCATGTGTTATTTAGTATCAGTATTTATACTGATTGTTGGTTAGGTATTCTCTTTAAAGGTACCTGTGACTGAAAATTTGAAATCCTGAACTAATCACGCTAGCTTTTTAAGTTTTATGCCACAGATGTAACTCGGCGCAAATATGATACAGCCGAAATTTTGTCAATTCCACTTTGATAGTTTGGAAAATGTGGTCAAATTTATTTATTTTTGGTTAGGTCACCTGAAAGGTCCCTTGCGACAAAACAACTTAAATTTTGGTCTAATATTTTAACAATAGGTTCCCAATACATCCGTTTTTTTAATTTGTCCTAGGTTTCTGTGTGTCTCAATAACTTTAGGCTCCAGAAATGTTTACAGCTATGAATAAGGCTTTTTTGTCCAACATTTGAAATTTTTGTTCTTTGAAGTACAGAAAGTGTACTTAGAATGCATCTCAAATCAAAACCCATGGAAATATCTGTTTACTTTGTCTCTATGAACGTGTGTAGCAAGTTTCATTAGTCTAATACTGCAACTGCAACGCAAGGAACAGCTTAAATAATAAAAATGCTGCAATTTTTAATAGCGAGAAAAGAATTAGAATTTATATCTAACACTGGCATTCACGTAACGTGAATGACGTAACGTAAGTTGTCTATATAAATAGCACTGTAAGTACGGAATCTGAGGGTTCAGTCAGATGTAGCGCACCCGATGACAACAATGTAGCTGCCACGTAGCAAATGGGACTGTTAAATTTACAATGTGACGATTTATTGAAGGACAAATATGTACACAAGAAAGTCTTGGCTGACTTTTACAAAAATGTTCCCCAAACCAGATTTCCGAGGTTGTATTCACTTACCGCACGGACATTGTGTATGTTTGGCTCGACATATGTGTGCGAACAATTTTTTTCTGTTATGAAATTAGCTAAGTCCAAACCCCGAAGTACCTTGTCGTATCACAATCTAACAAGCAGCCTTCGATTAAAAATTTCACCGACATTACATCCTGACATTGATAAACTAGTTAAATAAAAATGAAACAGAAAGTGTCGGAAAATTGTCCACGTAATTCTGTTCTCTATTGGTCTCCTCTAATTTGCAGAGAAAATTACTTTATGTTTTATTTTATTTACTTTATAACATGCCTGACCTTCAGATAAACTACGAGTTGAAGTTTTATATATTTTCTCATAGCACAGAGTCAAAATGTAATTTTTTATAAACTGTGACCAATTGTGTAATTAAAGCAGTCAGCATTAATATTACAACACCCAAGATGTAAGTTGTACGTGTAATTAATACCCAATAAGTTTCTTGTCTTTCCTACGCTGTCAGGACCCCAACACATCAAACTATTTCCTCCCTTTTGGGCAGCAGAAATCAGCATGGTGACGTCACAAGCTAACCTGCTTACGTTCTGGGGCATATTTGGCGGTTAGAGCTGACGTCACACCTTCCCTTGCTCTAGTGTATGTATTGAATGAACAGCTAGTACCAAGTTCAGGGACATAATGGGTGACCGAATCCATTGGTGGCTTTACTATCGACTTGACATGCAGGACGGAATCGGAGTATTTAATTCCAGCAGTACCTTTTCGGCGCGGAGGGAACCGGTATGTTTACAATTACTGCTTCGGAGGCAATCAAGGGAAAAAAGCTGACCTCGGGAGGCAGTCGGTAGTCACCCCAATATACTTATGAAACATATTTATTAAATGCAGGATAAATTTCACAACAGGAACATCTCGGTACTCTGGGTATTCTAGACAAAGTGGGGAAACAATATAATTATTATATAAAAAGAATCATTGAAGCGGTCAGAAGCAGAAGTTGCTAAGTCACTGTTTCAAAGCTGTGCAGGAGAGCTGCTCAAAGATTTCCAAAGTCATTTTAAATACCAAAATTGTAATGCAAATGAAAGAATTTTATGTGATGGGTCCGTTTGGAAATACAAAGTACTGTGTTGAAGTGTTTCTCACGGTTTGACACATGTTGCATGTCTGACAGAATATTTTATTATTAGGACTTAACAACTTTTAATTTAAAATGTATGAAAAGTTGTTACGTCACTTGACTTAACAGCATCTGATTCTTAATGTTAGAGTTTTTCCATTATGTAATTTTATAATATTGTTACGAAGCCGCTATCTACGATCGCACGGCTTGTTTACACAAAGAGCCGGCAAATAAACAGACGGTTAGTGTATCATAGAGATAAAGAACTTGCCGGCCCAGATAGGGTTTCACGCTTCTGGAAGGTGATAGAAAATTCGGATTACGTCATTAGATGCCTTGTTGTATCTAGAAACCTCTAGTGATTGTACAGACAGTCTCGAATTATGAATGAGGTATTTAAGGAAGTGACGAGTTGTGAAACGAGAGTTAGTCGAGAGAGGTAAGCAGAGAACAGCTGAGAGTGTTGTTGTAACGAGAGCTGATCAGAACGTTGTTTGTCATCGGCCTTGGAGGATTCTGTTGTATATGTGATGTAATATTGTTACGTGAGAATTGATCAGTGTATTTCTACGGGAATAAAGAACATTTAGAATTTCTGCTAGTTGAATTTTTAATTCTACGAACCCACAAAGTCACAATATGTAGCCATGGATAAACTTTTACTTTATTATATCTCTACTATGGACTAATCCAGTATGCACTCCTTCTACATCACTTCCATATGTCATTGTGTCATAAAATGTGGTACCTTCTGGCAGAGTGACATGTTCCAGCAGCCAACGAATATCGTAATATTTTGTCTTCTTAATCTTCCGAAGCCTATCTGGTCTGCTTTTCGCACTATCACATACAACCTCCCTCTCTCTTCAAGTGACTGGGGATGATACGTGAGGAAGACGTTGTGTGACGAACTTCTTGTACACATACCTTTTGGAAATACACACCCTGAATCAAAGTGAATTGTGGAATACTTCTTACAACGACAGGGTCGAGGGCACCTTTGAAGTCAAAAACTTCAACAACGAGAGTGCCATCATGTTCCCCGTTACTGGTCAGTGAACGTTTGACATGGACAACATTAGTGGGATTCTTCTCTAGTGAATCTTTGATCAGTTTCACCCATTTAGAAGGGACTAAGACTTTATCCATTGATCGTTTCTTCTTCTCAATATTGCCAAAAATTCTGTCAATAGGCATGAAAGAGTGCCCTGATTTTGGGAAGTACAGATAAACTTTCTGAAAGTGCATTTGAGGAATGTCTAAAAATGTCTAATGTCTAAATGCCTAATCTAAAATGTATCAACAGCTGATATCAAAGAGTTTGGGTGGCAGAGTTTGGTGGCATCACCAAACGGCTAATGCGGCAACTACTTGACTTAACAACTTCTAACTCGAAAAGGCTGACATACTAACTTTTGTTTCTGAAATTGATGCCCATTCAGCACACCATCTTCTTACCCGCAAATCTTTTAGCACTATTACAGAACTGGTGTTCAGAGTCATTATCGTGTGTTTAACAGGATTTCTCAAAAGCATTGACATTTTAATCTGACTGCTTCAATTGTAATAACCTTATTATAATTTATAAGCTCTAAATACTCAAATTCTTTAGCATAGCTTTCGTGCATTGCCAAAACATTTGCTGCTACGAATTTCATTGTTCCTAATTGGAAATTAAAGACTTGTGATCTTCTTGCACATTCAGCCAGTTTAATTTCCTGCAGCTTGTTAATGTTGATCTGTATTTTTCCAAATGAATAAATCACATTAGATCATAAAGTTCTTTGGAGCGGATATTATCAGCCTTGCTGTGCGCACTAACTTTACGACTCTTAATTCCTTTCCTTCTTCCTTTCTGATGATTTATCGTCTCTGCTCACAGGCAATGTGCCAGCGATTGTGTGTTGTAGCGTGTGAATAAAACCATCCACCTCTCTCTTGCTTCCATAAGAAAGAGGATTGCGTTTATAGCTTGTTTTTATGCCGTGCGTAGTCATTTATTGCTTCTCCACAATGGTAGATTTAGGAGACTCCAGTGATTAAGGGGTCCAGTGACAGGTATGCAAGGTCCAGGAATAATGAAGAATCTTTGTTTCACTGCTGAATATGCAAAGAGCACTGCAAAATGAAAAACGACCTGCAGTATGAACATTTGTTTAAGTATTCAGTGACACAAAACTGTCTACGATATAATGTATACCTCCTCAGTGCAGTGTTTTATTGTTGATTTAGAGTCTGTAAGTCAAATAAAATTACAAATGTAACAAACACCATACAAGTTTCCAGTAAGCTGCTGTTTCCTTCATAACTCCAAGAATATAAAATGCTAAAATAATCGATTCTATGTTATAAAGAGAAGAAATACATATACAAATACCACTCAAAAACCATACAGCGGAGTTTGATAAATTTTGCACAATAAAACGCCCAAGTCCTTCTAAGACATCAGCCTGTAATGCACCTTCTGATTTCGTTACATATTATACTAATAATATATGATATAATAAATGATTTACAAAGTTTGCTTGTTCCCATAGAGGACTACGCTTATAAAGAAGTTGATTTTTAAGTTGAGAATGTCATGAGGTAAAAGTCAGCTGTTTTTATTCCACAGAATATGTATGTAAAAGCCTTGGATTTTTTTAAATTTATGTCCTCCAACGTTAAGTCATTTCGGACGATGAATGAAATGGGTGAAATGATACTCAAATGAGCCCAAGGTCCATTGAACTTACAGTTACCCGACATTCGTCTATCAGGATAGGGGAAAACCTCGAAAAAACCTTATATAGGTAACTCACCCTGACCGAGAATCGAACTCTACGCCGGCCCTCGTAGCCACGGTCGTGTATATCTCTAGTGTTTCGCCGCGTAGAGGGTCTCGGGTTCGAGTCCCACTTTGGACATAGGTGTTTATGTGTATCGTGTATATATGTGAAATTAAGGAAAACAGATAGTAAAATAAACGGAAACAATAAAAAACGATTAAATAAGGGAAAGAAAAATATATATCTATATACTTAGATATACATTAATAATAAAAACAACAAAATATATTATTATTATTATTATTATTATTATTATTATTATTATTATTATTATTATTATTATTATTATTATTATTATTATTATTATTATTATTATTATTATTATTATTATTATTATTATTATTATTATTATTATTATTATTATTATTATTATTATTATTATTATTATTATTATTATTATTATTATTATTATTATTATTATTATTATTATTATTATTATTATTATTATTATTATTATTATTATTATTATTATTATTATTATTATTATTATTATTATTATTATTATTATTATTATTATTATTATTATTATTATTATTATTATTATTATTATTATTATTATTATTATTATTATTATTATTATTATTATTATTATTATTATTATTATTATTATTATTATTATTATTATTATTATTATTATTATTATTATTATTATTATTATTATTATTATTATTATTATTATTATTATTATTATTATTATTAATTATTACTGTTTAAAGTTTATATAGATTGTATAACATTTATTCCCAGAAAATCCAAGATAAACATAGAATATGTAGCAGGTGGTTGAGATGGTTAGCTGTCCGCATATAATTCTGCAAGGTCTAGGTTCGAATCAACGTGACATTTTCGACCCTTTCTCCTAGTCTTTATTGTCTGTATTTAAGTTACTAAAATACAAACAAACAATAAACAAAACTAGCAATGAACAAAATAAACAATAAATTTATTTATTCTTGCTATTGGTTCTCTTGTGAGCCAAAGACAAAAAAAAATGACAATCTGATAATTAGGGATCATGCTTAGATTTGAGACCATTTATAATATTCATCGTATCTGATGTAAACCATGTGACGTAATTATCTTAAATCTTATGTTTCGCTTCTTCTACTGAAGAAGGAGTTGTGAAGGTGTTAAATTCTCGGTTAAGAAAAAAGTAAATTGCCAAAGTGTGGAGTTCATCAACGCAGTAAATGTTTAAAATGACGACCCCAACAGTATTTGAGAGGTTTCAAGTACTGAATACTTACATAGATAACGAAGCGTTCATTTAGGCCAAACATTGATGGAGGCGCAAGTAGCTTAAGCCACTTTGCATTTACGAAGTGTTTGAAACTTGGTTGAATGGGTAAACGCAATACCGACTATAGTAAAGTATCTACTACAATCTATAAATTCATATCTAATCTGCCAGTAGGAAACATGGTGATTATTGTATTTTATAAACACGTATAATGTTATAAAATGTCTTTTGTATCATAATATCAAATTATAGTACACAAGAGGTAAAACAAAGGGTAGACAATTTTTTTGAGCTTAACAAGAAGGATTTCAACCCAACCTGCAGTGGCAGAGCGGTGGGGTAACCTCTAAAATACCATTTAGCCAACGCTACCTTGCCAACTGAGGTTTCTATATGAATATGTAACGGCATATGTCAGACTTCCACCGCGAATCTTAACACGCTTTTTACAGCTTCATTCAGTGTTTTGGGCTTGTTTTAGTAGTTTTAACGTACATAAAGAAACTACATCCACCATTACAACTTTTGTATGTGACAGAAGCCAAAACAATCTACCTAATTATTAGCACTTTTTGAAATGGCTGTTCAACGAAAACACGTGTTGGCTGAAGATTTAAATCCAATTGGTCCCACTGTGTATATCTGCCATTTTGTGATCCAATGCTATTGTGAACTGATGCATGTGATAGGTTGTTCCTTCAGGGACATGTTTAGAGGTGAATAAAAGTTTGCAAACTCGTTTAAAATTGCTACTGGGTCTCTCTGTGTCTGGGTATGATGCTTTTGTAATGGACATACATATTGATTGATTTCTGTCCCATATAACACTTATACACTGAGTTATCTAACCTTTCTATGTAAACTGCTCTGAAAATTATCTATTAGAGGGCATTCAAGAAAGGCATATATCACATATGTCGCTTAGCACGTTGCATAAATTAAAAATAAATAGGAGTAGGTGACTCACCTGATACATTTCTGATTAAATTTCGATAGCAAAATTTTGGGTAGAGTGCTATACCTTCTCTACTGACTATGAAGTTGATAGAAAAAGTAAAATAAAACAGAAGAAATAATCTGCCGGGGCTATGAGTAGAGCTCCAAGCATCTTAAAAGAATCAGGGTAGCAAATATTGCTCAAAATTTGAATTAATTAGTAGGGAGGTCTTGGAAAATAATGTAAAATTTATGAGTTTAAAGGAAGGACAAAACTAAACAGTGTTGAATAAAGCTGAAATATTCTAGTTGAACGTTCATCATAGCAAGTGCATGTTTGTAACACATCAGCTTTTTTAAAGCTCTCCCATTAGATATTTTAAGAAGGCATATACTTTTAAGCAAAGTAGCACTTCCATGAATACACAGACATCCATCCCAAGGCAAGGTTTTCAAACTTGAGCGTAGCCTCGGGAGATAATACTGAGAAATGTGTTAATCAGGAGAGGGTTGACAGGTTCATTCCATTAGTTGCAATAACATACACCAGAGGTGTGTTTGTCTTGCTAAGATCCCTCCTTAGCTGTTCATAATTCATTAGCAAGGTCTTGGTTGTGAACCCTGTGTCAACAGCCTCAAGACAAAACGTTGTGTTAGAGGTATACTTCCTGATGAAGATGATAGAAGCATCTGTCAGTTCTTGGTAATACCATTATTGCTTTAGACTGTGTTACACCTAATACTAGATTCATTACATTAACAATCAAGCTCTGGGTTAATACAACTTCGTGCTTTTATACGTGAAATTAGAAAATTTGTATTATAGATTATTATTTTAGAAATTATATTTTTGAAAGGCTGGAAAATTCAATATCATTGCTGGAATTTTTCAGATTTTCATGCCTTTTCTCTAACCAACTCTGCTAGAAAGACATATAACTATGACTACATCTTTCGTATTTTTTTTCTCGATAAATCACAAAGTCTTCTCTACTTCAGTGCTTCTCCAAGTAACTGCGTACTATATGCGTGCGATAAGAAGAGCGATCGGGCTCCAAGTCCTCAATCGGTAAGTTTCGTATAACACCGTAAACATAGATGACAACTTTGAAATTTGGCTAATACGCTAAGCTTTATCATGTACGCCATATTTCGTTTTTATCAATTTCGAGGTTAATTAGCTAACCAGTTTACAACAATCGCATGATAGAATTTTAGTTCGTCCTTGGCAACATATACATGTTATGAGACACGTCAAAATATATAAATACAGTATATACATAAAGTCAAATTGATTACATACAATATACACAGCAAGCAGCTTTTCTATGGTTTCATTTGGTATTTGTGTAGACTAATTTACTACAAGAAATGTCATAATATGCATATTACAGGTTTGTGAATGTACTATGCTCCCAGTGCTCATTTACATGGTTATAGTTCTAAAAATTCATTAACCATATAAAAACTGCATGCAAAAATTTCTTGTCCTTATTCTTAAAGTGTTTTAATGATGGAGTTTGTTTAAATGAATTTGGAAGTTTATTATACAACATTATCACTTTGTAGTTAAACCTTCCTTCATAAAAGCTCGTTTGGTTCACTAGAATTGCCAGTTTATCCTTCTTAAGAGTGTGGTACATCAGCATTTACTTGAAGATGATTTATATTTGTATGAACATTTGTCGACGTTATGGCTCTCGAAAGGGCACACATTATTATCCGTCTACCTCCGTATAACTGTGATCTGAATGCAATTGAGCTGGCGTGGGCAAAACTAAGGAATGTTTTCAGAGGATACAACGTTACTTGTGATATCTTCGCTTATCTTACATGCTATTTTGCTGAACTGTGATTTTCAAGGTTCACCCACTGCAGAAACAAAAGAGCGTCAGCTCTCCCTTCTTCCACTCTGCCCGCATCACACGTAAACCCAGCGTTCAGCTTATTTTGCGCGTACTGTAAGTGCGTTATGACCTGAGTTTCATGCTTAACCAATAATGGTTCATTTAATTAAGGAAAACCTTTGTAATTATTAAGCGTGAAATTCACAATAAATATTTGGAATACATCTTACAAATTATAATTTTTCTCATTTGTTTTACAACAGTAACGGTAGAAGTTATTTTTCAGTTTAAATCGAGAACAGTAAGTAGACTTTATATTCTATTTTTCCCCTACTCCTCCAATTTGTATGCCACCTTCAACATCTTAGGATATTATCGGAGGCTTTTTACTCATGAAAGAGTTGCTATCAGCAGTGCTATGCTTTCGTTTTACAATTCGCTGGCATTACTTTAGATAATTACATTAAACTCATACACAATCACACACATTATAGACTCTAAGGAAGCTAAAACTTCTCAATCTCACCGGATGTCTCTGCATTTTAAAAACTAGGATCTAAACTACCCTGCTTCCCTTTCTGTTACCAGTGTTGTTGAATTCATCCTTGTTGGTCCTTGCCCATGAACTGCGTTTGCAGTAGGTACATCGTGGTTCTCTTTAACCTGTTCTATCTAAATGAAAGCATGGCCAAAAATGGTAATTGATTTTCATATAACCGAATGGTTTTGCTTATACACTACGCTTCAATATGTTTGAACTCGTCTAGCCTTGTAAATGACTGATGCTGGCGTTCACATGTATGAAACCAGCAGGCGTGAATAAGCCTAAATGTTAATACGTGAGATAATTTATCATTTGAAATTATTTTCCTTCAATCTATTAATTTTGGGCTATACTATTGGAGTCGAGCTATACTCTCCGAGTATATGTACCCCACATTGGTATCTTATCCTCAGTAAGTGCATGGGGTGATGCCAATTGGTGCATGAACGGTGGGTGCGGTTCTGGTTCAGCAGAGGTCAGGATCCTTTTGATATAGGATGTCTAGGCGGAACAATATATTATTTCCCGGACTAGCTGGTTATTCTCTGTCATCGGTAAAGGTGAGCAGGAAGGTTCTCTTTCTCAGGGTCCAGCGTTTGACTGGAAGTAACAATGCTTCTTCCTCGGTTTCTCTCCCAAATTTATTGATTTAAGATTTAAATTGTACAGTTGCTTCCTCCCTCACTTGCTCGCTATAACGATTGTATTACGCCTTCCTTCACGCTACCCGATTTCGCGTTCCTACACCTACTCTGTCTCTGCACAAATAAATAAATAAATTCTACATTCTTATGTTCCGATTACTTGAATCTATATCGGAACCTAAATTAACATTCTAACATTTTGTTTTTATCTTTACATTTAATTTAACTTTGTTTATAATTTTGTAGACAAATTATATCTAATTAACTGCTTAACTTTGCAGTTGCCTAACCTATCAGTCATCATTGCTTCTTGATGACTGAACCTAACCTAAGTGTAGATTGAACATTTATGCGTTTGTTTATGTTTTAATATATTGCTGTCAAGTCTCGAATTTATACTCTTCTATAAGGAGTTCCTTCTATTTATGTTTCCTATCCTGTGATATTTTGTAGCCCGATACTTTCCTTAAGTTCCTCATCTATGTCATCTAAGTCTGCCAATGTTTGCTCAAATATAGGACTTAGGTCTCTTCGCTGCTCCTGTCTTTCGATTAGCCTTAAGGATCTTCTTACTGGTACCAATGTGGCAGTTCTCTCAGGTTCCCTATGTCTGCGATCCCTAGATAGGGTGTACTCTTTCCATGCCTTTGATGATATATAGTTCGTTAGTTCATCAAGTTTCTTAAAATCCACCTCGTTTCTTACAATTGTCCAAGTGTTTTTGCCTTGAAGCTCCTGTCTTAATTCGCCAACTTGATTGTCATGTATTCCACACTCAAAAGTTTGATGTTCTGGTGTATCATCTATTTCACATATAGTGCATAGCCTTGTTTCTCTTCTTCCTATTCTATGTAAATAGGTGGCATATGGTCCATGACCGGTTATAAATTGTATAATTTCATTGGACGGGTTGAAATGCTTCATTTTCAATCTTTCATTTATATCTGGTAGTATTTCATGTACTCTACGGCCCTCTTCTATATCATCCCTTTCGTGCTGCCAGTCCTTAAAAAGTTTCCTTCTTATCTGCCATCTAGTTTCACACTTCTCTCCTATTATTTCAGCTACTTTCTCTCTGTCCTTCTTCTTACGCCAATAGTTCGCTCCTCTAAATCTTATTAATAGATCCATTGGCCATATTCCGAGTATTACAAGTAGCGCCATGGTGGGGGTAGTCTTTGTAGCTCCTGCATATCTTAATAATATTTGTCGTTGAGTTCTCCTAATTAATATTACATTCCTTTTATTTCTTAATCTCTGCGCCCATGTACTGCTGCCATATGACATTATTCCTACTGCTATACTAGTGTGGTATATTTTAATCACATCATGTGAGATATTAATGGTTCTTTGTACTATTGAAGTTAGCTTACCCATAACACCTAGTGTTTTTTGTCTTATATACTCTATGTGTTTCTGAAAGGTTAAATTTTCGTCTATCATTATTCCCAGATATTTATAGTAGTTTTTTCTTGAGATCACTGCATCGTTTATTTTAATTGTTGGGTTTCTTTTTAGCTTACCTTTTGTAATTACATACGCACATTTTGAAGGTGCTATTTTTAGCTTAACTTCAAGACACCAGTTATGCAATGTGTCTGTTACTATCTTTGCCTTTTCCTCCAACTCTTTTCTATTATTGCCATCTATAATGATCATTAAGTCATCTGCATAGGCTATTGTTTCTGATGTGGAATTAAGATTATTAAGTTGTTCTAACATGGGTTCGCTTAGTATGTCCCAAAATACAGGTCCCAATATGGTGCCCTGCGGGCATCCTTTTGTTATATCTCTGATAATTTTTCTATTTTGTCCTATAAGCGTGACTGTTCTGTCAGTACAGTAATCTTTTAATATGTTGTAAAGGCATCTAGGTAATCTTGGTTTCTCATTATTCTGAAGAGTTCCGGCCACCATAAATTGTCGAAGGCGCCGGAAATATCAAAAAATATGTTTATCACATATTTATTTGGATTTTTCTTTATCTGTCTCTGCACAGTCACAACAGTAGAAATTAACACGCGAAGTATCGCGACCGTCGCGGTGAAGTCCTTCCTAGCCGCTGAAATCTCTCGGGTAAAGTGCCGTCACTTGCCTCGCTTTCTGGCGCCCTGACCCTCACTGGCTGATCTATCAACGCCTCTTTTCTAGTCCATGTCTATTTCACGCATATCACGTGATAAATGCTAAATTTTATTGGAAGTTCTGTTTTCCTTACTTTAGCCTGATTGGTCTTTCATCCCTTCTTTATCTATGCAACAGTTTTATTCCACCTCCCCGGGGTGTATGACCCTTGGCGTCCTAACGGTATACTTCCTGTGTTTTCCTCATGTAGCGCATTCCTAGTGGTGTTGGTCTTGCGGGAGAGTTTTACCTTCTTTTGTTTGTATATTTTGACATCCTATCTGAAACAACCCTTTCTACTCGAAGCTATGTCTGCGCTGCTTTGCTTGTGTTAAACGTTTTGCTTTATGATTAAACATTTGTTCTTATATTACTTCCAATATGCTTGTGCATAATTTCTAGTTTTATCGTCTCTTTCTCTCTCTCTCTCTCTCTCTCTCTCTCTCTCTCTCTCTCTCTCTCTCTCTCTCTCTTATATGCTAATGTCGCAAACCTGTAGTTTCTGCTTCACAATATAATGCCCAGTGGAACTGCATGTGGGTATGGTAGCTCAGTGGTTAAGAGCAACTGCACGGAAACCGGGAGATTCGTGGTTCAAATCTCGGCTAAGACATTGAATTTTTCAATCTGGCTCTGCCTATCCAAATAATGTGCACTACATTTGCGAAAACCCCTTGAATATGAAGAAACATTACAATCTTTTTTTTCACCATATTCAAGATTTATGTTAATTATCACTTCCAAGGTTTCAAATACAGCTCTTGGTAATTGATAGTTAATAATCTTCAGATATCTATCAAAGAAAATAAATGCATAAAATTTTTTCAGTAACAAGTTTAGCTTTCTCCACGCCTAAATCATGGAGATAAATAGTGTATAGAACAATATTTTATTGTTTGTCCATGGCTTAGTTGTCTAAGGTAGTCTTAACGTCAAATAACAATTGTCATCATTTGTACAATGTATTTTTAGCTTAATTTGACTGTTCTATTTACAGTTATGTTCTTTTCGAAATACCTGCAAATTCCTTTTCGTTCTAGAGGAATGCAGCAGGGAGATATTCTGAGCTGCACACATTAAGACAAATGAATAACGTCACGCGCCATTACCGTTGCTCGTCACAAGCCGGGTCATTAGCGTCACACATGTGTAATATTATCGCGGTGCAAGTGCACTCATGTGGCATGTCCGCTAGGCATCCCGGACCCCAGGCATCTCAACTGTGAAGCATTTGCTTGCACTCGAGATTGAGAAAAAAAGATGTAAAATTAGAAAGAACTTCAGTAACTGAAGCGGAGGTACTGTTAATCTTCTTATTCTGCCTTTTAAGATTAGTCCTGTAAGCCTGTTCTGGCCACCATCCCATCTTTTCACTGGGTGTACTGTGTCGCTTTTTCCTTTAGGTTTGTATTGTAAGACCATCTTTGTAATCCTGATTCCTTCCCTTCGTTCCAAATGGTCCTTCCGTTTTTGCTTGTGTTATTTTATTTTATTATTTACTGCAAAAATATTCAGTTCTTATTTAATAATTTCTTAAGGAATCCTGACCAACTTAGTGCAAACTTTAGCAACTCGTAAAAATTTAATTTTCACTGCCTGATTATGAAATTTTGTTCCTCTATCGTCCCGGATTCACAGAATTATTTGTATCTCCTCCTGTACTTTGTTATGTTCTCCCTATAGTGCCACAAACACTCTGATGTTCCTCTAATTTAAAATTAATTCCATAATTCTCATTGACAGTAACATAGCTGCCCAGATAGTTGACATGCAAGAAGTCCAGAGTTTGAATCTCAGACAGGGTGACTTATCTGGAGAAGGTTTTATCGGGATTTCCCTTATCCTGAAAGACGAATGCCGGGTAACTCTAAGCTGTATGGACACTGGGCTCATTTGAGCATATTTTACCCCTTCCATTCATAGTCCGATATGACAACGTTGGAGGGTATAAATTAAAAAGAAATCGAATTTTTAAGTAGTACAATATCGTCAGTATATAATAGAATGCACTCTTTATAACAATCCAATGAAAACCATCAGCAATAAAATAAAGTTGTTCATAGTTTCCTGCACTGTTTAATACATGCATCGAAAAGTTTGTGTAACAATGACAAAGAACATTAAGGAATACTTTAAAATTAATTATCGGATTACAAATGTTGAAACTTTGGTAACTTTTAACAGCCCTTCTTACTACATACCACAAGCAGTGGGCATTAATAATATACGCAATGAAATATCTGGAAAAGGAATTAAAAAAAAAGTGTTCAGGTGTAGAAAGGGAAGGTGGTAAATGGAACACAAAGGAGGAGATTTCACACTAAAATTGTTGTATATAACTGTACGTTCTGCAAGTTAAATCCGAGAGGAATGAGAGAGATATCAGCGCTCAGTGGGTGTTGCACTCCTGGTGTAAGCCACCTTGGCTCCAGGGTCTCGACGAACGCAACCCACTGCAGGCACAGCGACCACAACGCCGCCTCAACGTCGAGAACAGTATTAATAAATGCAAGTACTACTAGGTGGTAGCACCACACCAGCACCATCACAGACTCTTTCAACACTTAAAGACGAATTAAAAATGAATTTTTCTTCTTCCAAAACTGAACATGTGCATCACTTGAAAATATACAGGGGAAAAAAAAAGTATATCCATGTTATAAAATTTTATTTTTCCTTGATGTAAGGCTGTACAAAGAGCTTTAAGAATTCTTAATAGTATACTTAAAAACCACATATATAGTACTTTTCGTTTTCTAATTATCGCTAAAAATATATACTTGAGGAATTTCTCAAGAAAGTAACATATTAGTGTTGTGAGAACATAGACTCCGCAAACAGCTGAAATGAGTTATATTAGGGTCTGGATCAGCACATTTTTACTTTTGGCTTCTCAATTTGGTGTCCCATTTCGGTCTTACTCTCTTCCTAGCACCGCTATTAATTTAACTATTACTTCCATTGCACTGTTCAAAATTCACTTTCTTTCACCTCAATGAGCACCTAATGTATAAAGAATGTCTGTAATGCCTAAACGAGAACTAATTGCCCCAAACCTACTGTGTAAGAACAAATTAAACCCTCATAAGTTGGGGGATAGAATGTCCTATAGGTTCACAAACTTCCGGGAAAGAAAGCATATGACAAAGAGAAACATTCTGAAAGTTGTCAAGTACAGTTATGAAAACAAAATATTGACTGTATGGTAAATTATACTGGACATGTTCACTTTTCATAACATAACGAATACCCGGCTACAATGTAATGAATATGTTAAGTTTTGATCTAAAAGTAGAACTTTAAATACACATTTATACATGATACGTTCAGTTTTGGTAGAAAATAAAAGCAGCATCATATTACATCCAAGAATCTTAACAGAATCCCATTTCTAACTCATTTTCGGTTTCTCAGTGGACATGTTCAGTTTTCAAAAAAGCGCCTCATTTGTCTAGTGACCAAGAACATCCCAGGAATTTGCTAGTTACGAGATCTTAGAAAAAACTTGAAAAGGCTTCAATAGATGAGAATGGCCCTGAAGGGATTTTAACCGCTGAATATTCCTGTATTCTTCGGTCATGATTTTGGCCCTTGTTTTTGTTTTGTTTAATAAACTACTAAGACTGCTGGGTTGTTAATGAGCCTCATAATTGTGAGAAATCGTTTAGCGGTGATATGCAGTGATCCGGGACAACGTTCCTGCTAGGGGTTGGTGATGTTGTGCACATCATCTTGTCGTTCATTTGAATGACCATCCACCTCTACCGTGCCCAAATGGATGTGAGGCCAGCAGTTTTTGAAAGGTCCAGATCCCAAACTGTCCTTAGTGGCATAGGATTATTTGTCTACTGAATTTGGACCTGCCCACTTACTCCGTAGACTCCCATGAAGGCGTTTCTTCAAGTTAGGGAATAGAAAAAAGTCACATGGGGCTAAATCCGGACTATAGGGAGGGTGAGGCATGTACTTCACGTTGATTTTTGCAAGATATTTACAACAGCATTGGCAATATGCGGCCGCGCATTATCGTGGTGCAGCATCCAGCCTGCTTCACGGAAATGTGGTCTTTTGCGCCTGATATGGACTTGCAATGTTTTCAGGACATCGCTGTAGTATTGTCTAGTTACTGATGTGTGTGCAGGTACAACATACTGATAAACCATTCCATGAATATCAATTGAATGAGATGACCATAACTTTCCCAGCAGAAGCCACCACTTTTGCTTTTTTGGTGGTTGGTGATGAAGGAGATTTCCACACTGAGTTTGCTGTTTGCTCTCAGGATCAAAATGATGTAGCCAAGTTTCATCATCAGTGATTACGTTTGAAAGAAACTCCGGATCTTCCTCTAACATCAACTTTAACTTCATGTTACCTCCATTGCAGCGGTAGGCGATACTGAACATGTCTGAACTTGCCTGGTTCTCACAGGCGGGGATCAGGAGTACCAACAATGAAACTACTACGGCGTGTTTTTTGACATTAAGCTAACAGAATATAATAAGATTTAATTTTAGTGCGAAGAACTATGACCGTAAAAATTATCATTCTTTATTGAACAGCTCTCGTATATACCATGAATGTTCATATTTGGAATCTTTTAGTTAGCTCTAATAGTTGATCTATCTTAAATAGTAGTAGAGAAAACATAGTGAACATGTGCTTTTATGATAAGTGATTACTTTAGCACGAGTTTCCACATTTTTCTAAAAAACTGAAATATTGATCTGCGCTCACATCATGCAACAATTTACCTAATGGTCTTCCGTATTAAATCCCACAGTCTTGAGGAATATTTCACAAAAAGCCCTTTCCCTTCCAAGTATTATATGAATCTCTTCCCTTGCTGCCAGAAGGCAAATCGCATTCAGACATAAGATGCTTTCCTTATGACAGAGGAAGATGCAATCACATAGAGTACCTGTTGAGCATCTTATGTACCACAATCCTCAAAGCACTTTGGGGTATGCGATCAATACTCGCAGCCTCTGTATTCAAGTAATATACAGCAGTGGCAATTTTATATTGGAAATGGATGAAGAATCTGTGGGAAAGTTTGCCAATATGACTGTGTGAAATTCAGAATACAATACATTTGTTTTTGCCTTGATTTGTGAAGGAGCAAAATGTATTAAAATCAGCATTAGAATATAATGTTAACGGTTAATATATAATACCGCACTTTCTAAAATAGGGGAACCATAAAAAATAAGTTAGAATTTGTTACTTGAACTAATGAAATCATCTAACTGGGAAATACATTAGGAAAAATGGGCAGTGGTAGTAAAACGATATATATAATGTTCAGGTGGTACCTTTGGAGTCTTACCTTAGACTTGATCGATGTTCGTGAAGTTGATGAATTTCACCAAAAAGTTGTTTTCAAATGTTAGGCTTTGGCATTGAAGCCATTAGCTCTCTTGCTCTCCAATATTTCTGTGTAGTGGGTCCGGCAGGTAGGGCTTCACAGGTTAAAAGATGTTGTTGTTTTCAAATGCTAGGCTTTGGTTAGCTCTCTTGCTCTCCAATATTTCTGTGTAGTGGGTCCGGCAGGTAGGGCTTCACAGGTTAAAAGATGTTGCTGTTTTCAAATGCTAGGCTTTGGCATTGAAGCCATTAGCTCTCTTGCTCTCCAATATTTCTGTGTAGTGGGTCCGGCAGGTAGGGCTTCACAGGTTAAAAGATGTTGCTGTTTTCAAATGCTAGGCTTTGGCATTGAAGCCATTAGCTCTCTTGCTCTCCAATATTTCTGTGTAGTGGGTCCGGCAGGTAGGGCTTCACAGGTTAAAAGATGTTGTTGTTTTCAAATGCTAGGCTTTAGCAATGAAGCCATTAGCTCTCTTGCTCTCCAATATTTCTGTGTAGTGGGTCCGGCAGGTAGGGCTTCACAGGTTAAAAGATGTTGTTTTCAAATGCTAGGCTTTGGCATTGAAGCCATTAGCTCTCTTGCTCTCAAATATTTCTGTGTAGTGGGTCCGGCAGGTAGAGCTTCACAGGTTAAAAGATGTTGTTGTTTTCAAATGCTAGGCTTTGGCAATGAAGCCATTAGCTCTCTTGCTCTCCAATATTTCCGTGTAGTGGGTCTGGCAGTTAGGACTTCACAGGTTAAAAGATGTTGTTTTCAAATGCTAGGCTTTGGCAGTGAAGCCATTAGCTCTCTTGCTCTCCAATATTTCTGTGTAGTGGGTCTGGCAGTTAGGACTTCACAGGTTAAAAAATGTTATTGTTTTCAAATGCTGGGCTTTGGCAGTGAAGCCATTAGCTCTCTTGCTCTCCAATATTTCTGTGTAGTGGGTCTGGCAGGTAGGGCTTCACAGGTTGAAAGATGCTCTTCAGTGATTTCCTCTTCTTTGTTGCACAGAAGACAATTTGGACTTGTATAAATACCTATTCTGTGTAAGTGTTTGCCCAAATAATCATGTTACCTAAGTAATCTAAAATTTGCCAGTGCAGCTTTACGTGGGATTTCTGGAATAATTTCTGGATTTTTAATTAAAATGTTATATTTTTTTATCTTTGTTAGATATTGATTGGTTTTGTTTGTTTTTATATTTGTTTTTGATTAATCTTTTTATGGATGTAAAGGGTAAGTTTTTACTTCTGTTCTGAATTAATTTTGCACCTTTTTGGCAAGAAAATCAGCTGATTTATTTCCAGCAATTCCACAATGTGTAGGTATCCACTATAATATAATTCTTCTCTGTAGTTTTTGAAGTTGTTGGATCATTTTGTGACATTCTTTAATTTGGATTGACCTCATTTTATATGAACTTATTGCATATAATGCTGCTTTAGAATCAGAAATTATGACAGCATTTTTGAATTTATCTATTCTGTATATAAGGTGTTGGAGTGAAATATGAATAGCCGTTACTTCTGCATCAAAATTTGTTGTGTGGTATCCTGCTGGTTGATAGAATGAGAACAGTGCACACTTAATTCCTGCTCCTTGAGTTGTTGTCCAAGTTAGATCCATCTGTGTACATATGTAACCATTCTTCAGGTGGGTATCTATTGTTCACAGTTTCAAATGCTAGTGGTTTTAGTACAGGTTTGGAAGTTTCAGATTTTGTAACTACTTGTTTTAAATCTAATTGAATATTATTTGGTTTAAAAGTCATTGGGGTTTCTTTGATTAAAGTGTTTTCTTTAGAATTAGGAAGATTTAGATCTGTTTTTAATTCCATAACTTTGTGTTTTCAAAATTCAACTTAGATTCACGTCACTGTCTACTATTAAGTCTGCAGAATGCTCAAGATAGGCAAGTACAGTGAGACTGAAAAAAGTTTTGTGATAAATAGGTTAGAAGCAACTCTAATAATTTCTTACGCCTTGGTTTTAGATAATGTGGAATCTTGTGTATGAAAGGAAGCTACAATGCGGAGAGACATAAAGGGATGTGAAATACAGAGCAAATTATTAATGTTCATTAATCTTCTGTCTCTCATTTTCTAGAGACTATCTGTATTACCTAATCCTCTTCCTTTGAATCTTCCTTACACAATCAAAGACTAACATTTGCATATAAGGATTTTTCGTGGTTATTCCATGGTTTATAGGCAAATACTGGGTTATATTACATAATGAATTTTTTATGTCTTCATTTTCTTATACCTAATGCTTCAGGGTAGAGATCAGGAAACGTATAGCAGACAAGAGAAGTATGAAAAGCTAGTGTGCATTTACGTGTCGAAATTCCTTCAGTCTCTTGATAAACCATAGCAGTGTATGTGTGGATACAAATATGAATTACCGAAACTGTGACTGCTTTTCACGTTTTGCTTCAACTACCGAGTAAATATGTATTGTATATTTATCACCAAGATGCATAATTCTACCAACAAAAGAAACATAAAAATAAACTAAATAGTGATTACGAAACTATAGCTCGTTGTCCAAGTCATAGTAACAAGTGCACACTAAAAGAAAGGCAACTGTTCTACGATCCTAAAGTACATATTCTACCAAAACTTATTAACAAAAGATGGTGAAAGCAGGCGTCTGCGCAACTGAGATGCCCCTGTCTAGGATATACTGGCCCAAATGAAACAGCGATGTATTTTGGAGGGCTATGTAGCCGTATACTAATGATTTGCTTTGGAAAACCGCTGGCTTCAGGTGTTAACTTCTCTGAAATAGAATACTGTAATTTGTAGCGATGACGTAAGATAATAACTAACAATGTGTACCGGAATACTGGCTCGACGATCGCGGTTTTCTTCTCGTTAATGTTGCCCTAAATTATCTATATTTGACTAGGTACTTTCACTCCAGTTAAAGAAATATTAATTAAGCTGGTAACTAATTAATATAATAATTGCTAGGACTGTTTACAATTTTCTTAATTGCATATTAAATCACGTTAAACTGCTCGTTACTTTGTCACGATCTGAGTTGGATCTACACACGTTTGCGGCCTCCCTTACTGACAGGAAGTGGACCTGTCAAAATTAGAGTTCCAAGAAGATTTCTCGGAACGCCCGTCTTTCATACACTATCAGACAGACACTAATATTCTGGCTGTAGTATATGAAATATATATATATATATATATATATATATATATATATATATATATATATTGTAAGGAACAGATTTGGCACTGCGACCAGTCTTGTTCTATTGTACCTTACGCTCCCAAGTGGGGTATATCCGATAGGAAGGATGATGCGAGAGCAGACAAAGGGCGACCGTCACAAGAAGCCACGATACTGCAGAGGACAGGGTCCCTAAATTTTACTTAGATGGAAACCTCCCTCTGTAGACCATGACAACGGATATTGTCCCGTACTATGTTTCGAAGACGGTCTCAGCAGTCGGTTTGGAGACCGGCAACTGACCTACCCGAGGAGGAAGTGGTTCACTCAGAGCGTATTATCCTGCCATGCACCACCGAGACTCCCGCCGACACTTCTACCCTGAAATAGACCTCTAGATTAGAAATGATGTGAAATAATAATGGAGATGCAATGGAGGGGTAGGAGATTTGGCCGATGTAATTAACCCACCATTCACCTAGCAACCCGGGAAAGCCTCCGAATAAATCCGTAGGTTAGGTAGGTCAGTCACGGGAATAGAACCCGGGCCTTCCAAATGCGGCCCACAGGCGAAACTGCCTGAGCCATCCCGCTCAGTTATTCTCCATTGATTAGTGTGTTTTACAAATTACAAAAATAAAACTTTTTTATGTATTTTTTACCCAGAGAACGTGATTATGTTCGAGTGACATCTGTCCTACGACGTGGCGTAGCGAGCTAAGACAGCATGCCTTGGTCCCTGGCCACGGAAAGCGGCCCGGGTTCGATCCCATTATTGGGGTGAAAATTTTAGGTCTCGGGTATATGACCGGTGCCCAATCAGCATCGTGAGCAAAGTGGGGAGCTTACCATAGCTAAGCGGCCCTGGTCACGAAAACCAACATTCCAGCTGGGGGATGCTGAGATGCTGACCACATCTCCCCGAATCGGTTGGATTATCGCCCACCTCTACCTTGCGATCTACCACCTCTTAGGGCTGTCGCGCCTTTTAACTTTTTGATATCTTTATACTTTTACATTGACCATCTCACTCGATCCAGACATCACCTTATACCCTGCGCTTTTCCGTCACTTATTTAGCCTCTTTCTGTGATGAAGTTTCCTCCAGCAACCTGTGCAGTGCAGGTGCATTAGTTTCAGGCACACATTTTAGCCAATAATATTCATTTCTATATGCGTACGTGGTACTCTGATATTACTAATGTACATATTATTTATATTACATTAATCATTTACATACTTGTTTACTACTTTATTTTGTTATCTCATTCTTAAATCTTTCTTAACTAGTTTCTTTCTGATTCTATCACTATTTCTTACTTTGTTTCCTTCTACAGTTCTTATTTGTTTTAACATTGTTCTTTTATATAATGTATTTATATTTAACGAGAGGTAGATGTTCCCCCTGCATGGTTTTAACAAACATTCTTATTTATTTTTTATCCTCCAATTAAAAGACTGATAACATGGTTCCAAATGCGATTAAGAGACGTCCAAGGCCCAAGTATACAGATAGTTTATAAAGGAACTCCCCTTCTACGTTTCAGGTTTCAGGCAACTAATCTGATTCTTCACCCCCTGTCTTATAAAGAAGATGTTGAGGAAGTAATCATACTAATGGCTCTGTATGATCCTCAGCATTTCCTGGTGTGTAGAATATCTTCTTATATTATCAAACACGTAGTACTTTGCAGAATATAACAGTACGACAAGGAGAAAATGGAATCTGGTCCTAAAACTCTTCACAGACGATTTTCATTTATTATGAGGAGATTTAAGTATACAGATCAGCTAGAAAAAGAAATTAAAGGAGCAACGGGAAATCCATCTTTTTATCTTCTAAGTCTCCTTATGTTTCCAAGTCCTATTAGTGATATTTCTATTATTTGAAAAGTCAATATCTATTCGCTCATTTTAAGAGCTCAATGTGTCATTAATTTTCTCATTCGAAGTTTTTAATTTTTTACATTTCAGTTCATGGTGAATAATTGTAACTGATTTCTGCTTCTTTATTGCATCTATATTTTCCCTTTCGTGTACATTTTACTGTGTAATTTTAATTTTTTTAGAGTTCTATCATTACTACGCCGCTTTTATGCTACCAGGAACTGAAATGCATTTAATTATCAGGTCATAATCATCGTCAGGATTAGGTGATTTCTGACGTAATGTTAGTTTTGGGACTGGAATTTGTGTCTATTCGTCGTTAATTTATCTTCGTCTTCATCAGCCGTTCGGGTGCAGTTTGGGACAGGATTTCTATGTTGGACGCACAATTCTTTCTCTTCTCGTGTGAGTTTTTGCGGCTATCTATTTCCTCTGGTCACCAATTGTATAATCTTATTCTAAATAAGAGTCATGAGACATCTGTGTTTCAAGGCGTGGTTCGGAATAAAGAAATCAAATTCTGTAATTGGTTATATTTATACAGATTCAAATTATAACTTAAATGTTCATCACACTCCACCATTACAACAAAAATCTCTCTCTTTTAAAACGAGATTATTGATCTAGTTCTTACTATTCAAAACTTTTATCTTCTCCGCGTCATTTTTCCACCATGAAGCCAGATTATTGATTTGTCGTAACTATCATTACTTTTCTCTTAATTTTGTGATTGGCCGATTTAATGGCACGTCACCACATTACGTCATATTACATCATACAATTATTATTTCGGGCAATCACACAATTACATACATTTTTACATATTTAAATGATTAAATATATTTACATAATCAGTTTTTATAAATTTATAAACTTTTCATACTTCAAACATAACCCAAAAGTACTGTTACAGTTTCCATCTTAGCGTGAAATATTCTGATATTGTTTTCTGTGTGATCTCTATGGACAAGAAATTTGTGAAAGAAGTTTGTTTAGAAATTTGTGATGCAAATCACATACTTATGCCTATTGTAATTGAAAGAACTTCTACTAATTATTTTTAAACTGAATTTAAAATGTCCAATAATTTGACAAATATCTTCATTTTAATTACATTAATTAGAGGTGTATTAATTTCGTTATGTTCAAATTCTGTATTTCCTCCAATGCAACATCTCTGTCTATTCGGTACACGATGTAGAAAGTATAATGTAAGAATCCACACTGCTGTCTAAATTTATGTTAGCTCAGATTTAATATTTTCATGTACATTGATAAATAATTTTCTAGAAATACCCCTTTAATTTATACGTTTGAGATTCTTTTTTATTGACTGAAGTGCACTTATAGTAGGAGGTATACAGAAGTCATTGAAGTATCTTTTTTGTTTCTGGTTCATAGATTTTAAAATGAAATAACGTTCGCACGGTTAAGTTCGAGAAGAGGTCGATTTTACAAGACATTTACCATTCACAACAATCAGGCGAGTCGCGTGATCCGTCAAGTGAAGGAACAAAACCTAGAAACACTGGGTAAGAGTAAACACTGTATCGAGAGGTTATTAATAGGCACGGTGACATCTGCTGTGCGCATGCTCTTCAACCAGACAAAAGTCAGCCTCCTGGACCAATTAGCTTCTTGCACTCCACTTACGTGTCAGGGGTGAACCACGGTCTTTTGTCCTGACTTTCTTTTGTTACGCTCATCGATCAGTATACCTTACTCATTATTCCTCAACGAATAAAAATAAGTATTATCAATGCTTCATCATTAAGTGTTATAAATGATATTACGATAACATAAAATAAAAAAACGCTGCTTACGTCCTTTATTGAATTATTAATGTTGAAATAATAATGCAATTTTGAAAATATTTTTGTTATGGACTCTTTATTTTAAAAAATAAAAAAAAATCTGTTGTGGACATTTATTTTAGTTCTAAAATTATTAATCTTCTGTAATTTGTGCTTAAATCAGCCTAACCTGGGTTGGTACTTTTAAATTTACTGCAGGAAGTCTAGAAAAAATGAAATAATTACACTTTTATAAACAATAGGCAAGAGAGAGAAGGGCTAGTTTGGATGAGAACAGGAACAATATTTCTAAGAGGGATAAAAGGTAGGGAAAAGGGAACTTGTGAATTGTGTGGGGGAAAAGAAAGCATAGAACACTGTAACAGAATGCGAGGAGGTT